>CM043001.1:28141907-28741907 GCA_023678885.1 Pogostemon cablin | reverse complement strand
CGTGAAAAAAAATCAACTTAACCCCAATCAAATTTGCATTTTTAACTAAAATCTACATTTCTTGCAGAAAAATCTGCATTTAAAATCTAAATTTGGATATTAGGGCAAAAAGGGAAATACATACATAAATTTTGTAGTTAGTAGTAAGAGTTAATTTAGAATGTATCTATCAGTTAATTACGCTTAGGAAGTGTAGTGGATAATAACCAACCCTTATTATTATCTAATGAAAAAGTTAGTTAGTCCACAATTTTTTTCACATAAATATAATATTTATTGATTTTCTCTCCCGTCTAAAAGAATATACTATTTCCGTCATGCTTTAAGATTTACGTGTTCCATTTTAATTTGTTTCAAATTAAGGTTTACATTTATATTTTTGTCAAGTTGGGCCTACACAAAACAATTAATTAATCCTTATAGAGGGCACACACAACACTAATACAACTATACTTTACATTAAATATTATTTCTTTCATCTCACTACATATTACTCATATCTCTTAATTTACAAACAAAAAACAAACATAAATATTATCGTGTAACGGAGGGAATATTTATTATTACATAGATTTAGAGACAGTGAAATTTTTTAAAAATATCCAGTCTTATTAAAATTAAAAAAAATATTCTACACACATCATTAAAAAATAAAAATAAAATCATAATGAAATGCTTTTAAATTAAAAGTAGGCTAAAAGTATCCATAATAAAATGCTCTTAAAATTAAGAACGTTAACCCGTCAAAATGTATTCTATTATAACATTTTTTTTCAATAATTAATTTACAATTTCTTTTTAAGTATCTATTCGTCTAAAAGAGAAACATATGTACATGATCTCATAATATAACGAAATAAAATAGCAAAATATATATGTTTATGCAGAACCTTAGTAATACTCCTTCATCCAAATCAATGCAATTATTTATTGTTCATTAAAATTAGACAAGTCATTTTGTTATAATCATATTTTTTAAATTTAATAAGATAAACTCTTTTTACATTCCAAATATATAGCAACAAAAAGATGAAATTGAAAAACAATAAAATGTAAAATAATTATGTATTTATATAATTAAAATGATCATGAATTAAAAATGTCAAATATAAATTCTTAATTTTGTGTTAGTGTGCTTCTAGGTTGTAAATTAGAGGTGATAAATAAATTACTAATTAATAATAAATGACATCAACCTTATGGAGTTGCGTAGCAGACCCAGCTTGTGCCTGCCTTGTGATCTATGTGACGTGAAATTGATTGATGAGTGGGCTTAGTGCATGTATCTAATTAATTAGGACTGGTCCAGTTTTTATTGGATGTTTTTCACTAAAATAGAAACTTACTCGAGTAATACGAAACAAATTCTCAAAATTAGAAGCTTCTTATGTATGGTTAATTGTCTAGTAATTATTAATTAGTTGAGTTATATCATTTACTTTTCTAACAATATTATTATAGTTATCACCCCAGCGAGTAATTATTCTTTTATTTTTTAAATAATTCAAATAAAAATAACTAACGCAAATAATTCAATGTACATTGATGTACACTATTATTATACTTATCACTCGAGATTTTAGGAGAGTGAATTTAGAAAAAAAATCATTTTCCTAATTCTCTCTACGGACACTTTCTTTTATTCATCTCTCTAAATGCACGCTGATGTACAGATTTTGAAACAAATAATTTAGGAAAAAATCGTTTTCCTAATTCTTTCTATGGTCACTTTCTTTATTCCTCTATCTAAATGTACGATGATGTACATATTTTGAAAGAAATAATTTAGGAAAAAATTGTTTTACTAATTCTCTCTGCATAATTTAGGAAAAAATGGTTTTACTAATTCTCTCTGCGGTCACTTTTTATTATTTCTCTCTCTAAATGCACGCCAATGTACAAATTCTGTCTTCTCTCTGTTGTCACTTTTTATTATTTCTCTCTCTAAATGCACGCCAATGTACAGATTCGTCTTCGTTCTTCTAATTATGACTTCATTCTTCATTTTGTGACAAGTTTCCAATTAATTAATCAAAATTCAGATTGATTAAGTACATTGTGCACACGTGTGTATAAATTAAGATTGTATATAATGACTTTATCTTCGACAATTATTTATCGCACCTAAATATACACTGATGTATATTCATATAAATAGTTTATTCATTTTTTTCTATCAAAGAATTATTTATCTCAAATGAGTGCACAGTGACATATATATAAATACTCAGTCTTGGTTTTTTTTTTTAATTTGCTTCACACGATGTACACTGATGTTCAGTAAGTATATATAATATGGGAAAAACAAAATTAAATTTTGTATCTGTACATAATTTTCTATAACGAATGTATGAATTAATAATATCTAAATACGTTTTGTAACTAATATTTATTTACCTAAAAACTATGTATGTATTAGATCATCATATTCTCTCGACCAAAATTATTACATAGAAAATTTCCAAAAATTGACTCACATAAGGAGAAATTCTACTTTTCATATTTATGTCATACTCCATCATTATATGGTAGACCAACCTCAGTTGGAATACCTTTTCACCCTCCCCTCTACCACTTGAGCTATGCCCTGGGGCATACTCCATCATTGTAGATTAGATTAATATTGGTTACGCGTGACTAAACCGTACGTACTGTCGTACTGACCTGACTAATAAAAGCCGCATTCATGTTTGAAAAATTTGTGAAAAACTAGCAAAGGTTTCTCTGTTTAATATATATATATATATATATATATATATATATATATATATATATAATCACACCCATAATCTAAATATTAAATAAATAAAGTGTTAATGAGTGATCATGCAGAAGGGTGAGATGAGTTCAAGTAACAAACCAGAGAGAAAACATTTAGAGAAAAACCGAAGGGATCTGATGAAGGATCTTTGCAGCAAGATGGTTTCCCTCATTCCCCCTCACCATTCCAAGAAACAAAAGGTACGTGACGCGTAATACGAGCTTACATAACAGAACACGAGATGAAATACCATTATAAAATTAATACTATGATTGATCTTTTCAATTCTTGGAGTTTAAAATCAAAATCTCCCTATGAAAATTTACTCTATTCAAAATAGTCTCAAGAAACTTAATCTTTTCGAAATAGTCTCATAACTCTTAAATTCCCATCAGACTGGTATTTTTTTTACTTAAAAATGTTCAATTTTTTTAATTATATGAGATGTGATTGAATCAGTGTTTTTTACAAAGTTATGAGACGAACTTAATAAAAATATACTGTTTCGGGATGACAACAGAGCAAAAGTAAAAGGTTTGTAATGAAAATGAAATTTTTAACTATTTTGGGATCTCTCGAATAAAATAAACGCTTAAAATTCTTGGAACAGAAATTCATGTCCCAGCCAAACCAGCTAGGGTTGGCAGCTTCTTACATCAAGAATTTAAGAGAGAGAGTGGAGGGTTTGAGGAAAAAGAGAGATGAAATGATGCAAATCCATGCAATGAAGGATGGTGGTGGTAATACTAATAATGAAAATGAATCAAAGTTGCCAATTCTGGAAATCAATGACTTGGTGGGTTATTTGGAGGTAATTTTGATAAGTGGGTCCGACCAAAA
Source organism: Pogostemon cablin (assembly GCA_023678885.1). Lineage (NCBI taxonomy): Eukaryota > Viridiplantae > Streptophyta > Magnoliopsida > Lamiales > Lamiaceae > Pogostemon > Pogostemon cablin. The sequence goes on along the minus strand of CM043001.1, from coordinate 28,738,306 downwards.
AATCATGGTTCATCAAGTCATTAGGATGATTGAAGAAGAAGGAGCTGATGTGGTCTCTGTCAGCATTGCCACCATTGATGACAAGGTTTTTCATACACTTCAAGCTCAGGTACTCATTAATTTATCCATCTCTAATTAATTAAAGCCTTTTTTATTTAATCCATCTGGTATACCTACTGTCTACAATTAATAGTCGTGTTTCTTCATTAAACAACTTCTGAATTCTTTTAAGAGCTTGTATTCCATGGCGTCGAACCGAATCAATAATTCATGAATTGTTACACTGAGTTAAATTCATTTTTGGTCCCACGGGAATTAGGTTAGTCGATTTCAGTCCCAAGATAGATATTTTTTTCAATTTAGTCTACTATGTTATTTGATCAATTTATGGCTAATTTTCCGCCGAATCCCAATTTCTGCCGGAAAAAGCCCTCGTGCGGCACACGTGACCGGACTATTTGGGGGAATCCGACGACCTGATCTGACGTGGTAGCTAGATGAAATCTTGGCCGTTGAATTCGCCACGTCAACGCCGATTTGGAAAAAAATAAAAATTAATACCATATCTAGCTGCAGCCCCACCTTCATTCCAAACACCTCTCCCTTCTTCCCATCTTCTTCCATCAATTTTATTACAAATATTTTCAATTTGATTAAGGTATTACAATTATAATCCCACCACACTATGATTGCTATAAAACTCCCGCCACACAAGATCACACCCACTCGCATCCCATTCGCCGGAAACAACTTCAGGACAAAGATGGTGGGGGCGGCGCAGCCGAAATCATTTCGTGGCGGTGCACGGCGTCGGCTACGGCTCTTGGGTCTACTACAAGCTTAAGCCACGTGTCGAGGCGGCCGGCTACCGCTTCTCCCCCATCAGCTTGGCGGCTGCCGGAAAAAATGGGAAGTTGGAGGAGGTTAGGAGTTTGCATGACTACACGGAGCCGTTGTTGGAGGTGCTGGCGGCGGTTCCCGACGGCGAGAAGGTGATTCTGGTCGGACATAGCGGCGGCGGATACCTGGCCGGCTATGCGATGGAGAAGTGTCCCGACAAGATTGCGGTGGCGGTTTTCTTGAATGCTTTGATGCCGGATTCCAAAAACAAGCCATCCTATGGCGATTTTCACGGCCAAGATTTCATCTAGTTGCCACGTCAGATCAGGTCACCGGATTCGCCCAAATCGTCCGGTCACGTACGCCGCACTTGGGCTTTTTCCGGCGGAAATTGGCCATAAATCGATCAAATAACATAGTTATGGGACTAAATTGAAAAAAATATCTATTTTGGGACTGAAATCGACGAACCCAATTCCTTTGGGACCAAAAATGAATTTAATTCCACTTATATTAATAAGTTAGAGAAATAAAGAATAAAAAAATCGGTTGTTCAGATCACTCTAACACGTCCTCTCACGTGCAAGCGAGTCAATTTGTCTTAAACTTTTGCTGGGTCATGACTCTAATACAATATTAAATTATCATTTCGTCTAAAAGCTTAAGTTGGTAGAGAAAGATATCATTTAATATTTAGTCAATTCACTCTAACAGGTCATCTATGTATCCTTTATTTAAGAGTTTTCAATAGAAAATATTACACTAAAATGTAATAGAAGATCCAAACTGAAAAAACTCATGATGAAATAGAAAATTATTATTATTATTATTATTATTATTTTAAATTTATTTTTGTGAACGATAACATGTAATACAAAAGAGTACCAATTTCTTGTATGATTAGGATTCCGCTTTCTAACTTACCATTGAATTGCCTATAAAAAGAGTTTAAAGGCTCCTCCCTCTATCTATATATATATATATATCAAAATAGTTAAGATATTTAATTTCGTACAAAAATTTTCAGATTTGCTCCAATTTTGTCTTAAAGTAATATTTTTCGATCAATTTTGTCTTATAATTTTGTAAAAGCATGTCTCATCACATAAAATTAAAAAATTGGACATTTTTAAATAAAAAATGACGAATTATAAAGTTATGGTATTATTTTGAAGAAATTAAGTTTTTTGAACTATTTTAAATAAATTACATTTGTAAAAATTTTGATTTTAAATTCTATATAATCACATTAATTTGCCTTTTTTATTTTTTATTTTTAATTTTATTTAACAATATATATGTCGTTTTATACGTGGCAGGTTAAAATTTCTAGGGTTGGTGTTGATATTTCCAGAATACGTGAGAGGATACATGAGTTGATCTTCCCAAAGAGCGCGTAATATTTTACTTAACTTAATTAGTTTATGTAGATAAATTGCTCGTATTTATTTTTTAATTTATATTTATAAAATACTTCTATAAAGCTGATACTAAACTTTTTATGCAGTACGTAATTTTAATTTGTTCAGCTAATTGATATATACTATAACGATTTTTGGTAGCGTTGTATTTTATTTTTATTAAATTTTAATAAATATTAATGAATAATATAAATATAAATACGAAGATGCTAGTTACTCCCTCCGTCCCGTACAAATTGACACACTTTCCTTTTTGGTTTGTCCCACTAAAGTTGACACATTTCCTTTTTAATACACGAGACTCACACAAAACAATTAATCTATTCTCATGGGGCCCACATATCATCTCTAATAAAACTATCAATTACGCATTAAATATTATTTCTCTCACTTCATTTTACTTCACTTTATATTGAATTATTATACTCCCTAATCTCCGTGCGGGGCCTAAGATAATGGGCCGTCTTCTATATACGCTAACGGTGGATTTTGGGAGGGGCAGGAATATAGGCCTCTAGTGAATTTGAAATATTTTCATTTGTGGAATAATTAAAAAAAAAATTAATTCCGTGTATTTTGACATGGAAAATTAAATTTATCATTGCACGGAATAATTACATGAATTTAAAATCACAAATCTATGACAAAATATATAGAGAAAACTTATGTGAAAATATTTCACATGACATGAGACAGATAAAAGTCATAAGAATATTTTAATAGAAAGTGGTTCTATAATTAATAAAAAGTATATTAATAAAAAGTAGTGATGTATATTTGAATTATTTTATAAATAATTTTAGGATAAATAAAAAAATATAATATTTTTTAATGAGAAATGATAATAGTTTGATAAAAAAAATGATAACTACTATCTATATATAAAAAAAAAAAAAAGCATAAAAACAATCTCACATCGACTCATGCAAATATTGCCCGAATATATAATGCAAATATTTCTTCAAAGGGCAAGAATATGATTCATGTACCCTAGGCAGATCATGATAAATAAATGTATACACACAATATTAATTTCAACCTTAGTGGCTAAAATATTTGTAACACTAGTTGTTAGTTGTATACCACAACTCAGACACGACTAATCGAGTATTCTTTTGAACTTACATTGAAATATTGAATTCATACAAACGCTAATATAAAATTAATGTAAATTTACATTTTAATAAAAATGAAAAGGTTGAATCTCAAAATGGTCATTTTTTTTCGAAGTTCAAATCCCATAATTAGAACTTTATCTAAAATTATTAATTAACTAAATAAAATTTCATTTTTATACATTCGGCTGGTATATAATTTATTTTAGTTTTTCATTTATTTGGAAATAATAAGAAGATATAACCTTCCATTAGTTAATTTTAAAAATATATAATGAAGGTTGACCGCGCGGTTTTAAAAAAAAAAGTATGACCAACTTATTCGATTTCGTTGATCGGTCCATGCCTTATTAGGACAAGCAGTTTCACATTCAACCTTTCATATTCGAATGTAAAGAAAAAGGGTTAAAATCATTTTTGGTTCATAAGTATAGAGAATTTTTGATTCCATTCCAAAAAAATAAAATTTTCAATTTCGTCCCGTAACTCCTAATATTGGCCAATTTTGGTCCCAAAATCACCGAAAATTAATTTTTTGGCCGGAAAATTGCATGTGCACCGCACATGACGCCTAAAATTGGGGCTTTCCGGTAGCTTCATCCAACGTGACAATTGAGGAAGAATTTGGATCAATCCCAGCTCAACGCCGCCGGGGCTTTACGTCAACGCCGCCGGGGACTGATCTGCTTTTCAGCCACCCGCCCGATGCAACATCGTATAGGTATTAGGTCCATTGAACTCGCGTATAAGTGAGCCGCCAATGACGTAAAACACTTCGTCCACCGAGGCACCAATGCAACCATAGCTCCGGCGAGGGGCTTCACAGATCACGCGCCATGCGTTCTCCTCAGGATCGTACTCCTCCACGACCGACGATATGGTGCAATCGTCGGCAACGAATATCTTCCCCGCCACGGCGGCGGCGGCGACGAACTTTTTCTTGAGGAAGATCGTCCCCGTCCAAGTGTCGTAGCGCAGCATCGACTTCCGACCAATGATGTATATCTTCCGGCCAATGGAAACCAAGCGGAAATGCGCGAACAGGGAGAAGGCATAACTACATCCCAAAGCGACGTCGTTGTCGATAGAGGGCACGAAGGAGGAGACTCTCACGAGCAAAATGTTGGAAGGGGAGGGTAGCAGCGTAGAGGGCGGAATCTATTTGTGAAGCTCTGCGAGCATGGATGAGATTTGCTGCTTTTTTCCAGGTGGGTGTGTTCTTAATGATGATGTGGAAATGAAAAATAAAAATAAAACGGAATTTAAGTTGGGATTGGTCCAAATTCTTCCTCAATTGCCAAGTTGGATGAAGCTATCGGAAAACCCCAATTTGAGGCGTCATGTGTGGTGCACATGCGATTTTTCGGCCAAAAAATTAATTTTCGGCGATTTTGGGACCAAAATTGGCCAATATTAGGAGTTACGGGACATAATTGAAAATTTTATCATTTTTGGGACGGAATCAAAAATTCTCTATAGTTATGGGACAAAAATGATTTTAACTCAAAGAAACATATTGTGGCAGCTTGTTTAGGTCATAACATGGAACTTGCTTTTCACTTTCAACATCTCCACTACGGAATCCCTCATAATGATTTAAACAGGCTGTAATCAGTATCGTTTCGAGTCGATTAGGGGTTGCGATGGAGAAGGGTGAGTCGAGTCGTTGCAAGAAACCTGATAGAAATACCATCGAAAAAAATATTAGGATTTTAATAAAACATCTTCTCCATATTTAACCCTATATTTTAGGGTATGTTTATATATATTTTCTTTATGGTCTTGTCCCAGCTAGAAATTATATATATACTAGCAAAAATGATATGAAAATCTTTGTATATAAATTATCTGTAAGAATTCTTGTCCCAGTTAGATCAGATAGATCAGGTTGCAAATTACATCAAGATTTTAAAAGAGAGAGTTGAGGAACTGAAGAGAAGAAGAAATAGGTCCAGTTCTAACAACATTGATGCTAATATGGGTGATTCAAAGTTGCCAATTCTTAAACTCAAAGAATTTGGTGAAGATTAATTTGGAGGTGGTTTTTATTAGCATAATCGAACAGGGAAGGCGCTAAAATGGTCAGCGCTAGCGTTTCTACCGTTGGTGACACGATTTCTGTACCCTCTGTGCTCAGGTGATTGTAACAAAACTACTCGAAAATCAAATTTTGGGTTGTTACAAATTTGATTAATTTATACATATATATGGTGGTGGCCACACTTAAAATTTAAGGTTTAGGGGTTGAAACTTTTTTTCCTTAAAAAAACGATAAAGAGTTCATGATTAGCTTACAGATTATTACACACCCACATATGAATAAATTTGTATTTATAGATCTCTAAGGTACTATATTTTACCGCAGGTTTTAACTCCAAGGGTTGGCATGGATACATCAAGAATGAGTGAGACGATACACGAGTTGATGATGGCCTAAACTAATTAATCTTTCTTAATATTGATATCCAGTTGATGTATATATGGTGTGCTTTAATTAAAGACCCTAAATTAAGCCTATGTAATCAAGATTAACTCTAGTTTAGTCTTCATATTACGTTGTTAGAATGAGTAATTGATCATTATAACATCTCTCAGCAAACGTTTAATAGTATATTGTGATTATACCATGTACGTGGAAGAATTAAAACTCGATCAAATTAATTTTCAGAATGATTTTATTATGAATATATATATATACTCCCTCCATCCCAAAATTGATTGCACTGTTACTGTAGATACGGAGTTTAAGAAATGTTGACTTTTTAGGGGTATTGTGGTATTTTTAAATAATAAATAAATTACAAAGTATGTTATGTGTGTTAGGTGAGTGTGGTAAAGTTGTAATTAAGATGAACTTTTAGGGGTGAGTATTGATGTGATATTCCATTTTTTGGAAAGGTGCAATCTATTTTGGGACGGATAAATGTGGAAAGTGTGCAATCAATTTTGGGACGGAGGGAGTATATATATATATATATATATAAGAAAGCTCCAAAAATTATGTCTGTGATTTTATGTGAAGTATTGATAAGTGATAGGGGAGCCTTCATGACCAGGTAATTTAATCTGATCGATAAGAACTTTGTAAGAACCCGTGTGAGACAAATAAAAACTTGAATTCTTTATTACTCAATTCGTGTTTTTTTTTAAATTCCATTATATTAAAAACTATACCCTACTAATAATTATTAAATTCTTAGGACATGTCATTAATCTAATTAAGAAGCAAGAATAAGATGTGTTATTCACTTAAAAAATAAAATGTATGATGAAACACAAAATTGAAATAAGTGATCTCATATTATTTATAAGATATATAGTAGATAAAAAAAATTATAACAATTTTTTATAAAAATGATAACTAATCAAGAAAAAATAAAATAACCCTAGAAATAACTTCGTTATAGAAGAAAAAATCTCAAAGGAAGAAGAAGAGTTCGATGATCGTAATTTTTTTTGTCTTTAATTGAATCTGGTTAAAATTAGCAAGGGTGCTTAATTAATTATGTAAACTCAACAAAATACGACTAGAATGATCAGGTGCTACGTACCACCGGAAACATGGAGATTAACAAGGAGAAATATCTTGTAATCGATCCGATTAAACAAATGTTAGTACCATATTTAAATAAGGTACTAATTTAATTTGAAAATTAAGAAAATAAATTCCTACACCGTGAGCATTAAACACTAAGGATAAATCAATAATGTAGTACCGATGGAGCATCAATAATCAAGAAATAACATGGCATCATTTTAGATAACTGGCATAGTGCATGTATATAATTAGGAGTGATACAAATTTTTACTATTAATTTTTTTTTTTCCAAGAGTTGAATTTTATTACCATAAGAATAAACTTTCAAAATAAAGGGCCTTTGATTAAATGAGTCACGTATCTTAATTGAGTCATGTGATTCTATAGGGCGGCGAGATAACCTCTTTTTTTTTTTTTTTTTTAAACACGCAAACATGCCCTCCTTGTATTTTTAAGACATTGAATCTTTAATTTCTAGAAACGCTTTTATTATTATTATTATTTTTTTATCGGTGAATGTTAATGGTTAGAAGTTAGTTTACAGAGCCCAAATACTTCAAGGTTGTAGTTAGTTTACAGAGCCCAAATACTTCAAGGTTGTGTTTGAATTGAGTCATTTCAAATCCAATTGATTTGAAAATGAGTAGATTTTAAATTTCTTGGATTTTAAATCAATTCATTTGAATTTCACTGTTTGAAATAATTATGGACTTTGAAAAAGATTTCAAATCTATTATTCAAAAATTATCTATAAAATAGAATTTTATAAATGATAAATAAAAATAATAAAATTTTATTATATTAAATTAAATATTAAAATCTAAAATTTTATTAAAAATAATTCTTTTGGGAGGGAACTCTACCACTCAACCTACCCCTACCCACCCCCCTTCCACACCCACCCAAATTTTTTTTTATTAAATTTTAGATTTTTAATATTTGAATAATAAAATTATTACTACCCAGCCATACCCCCTACTCACCCCCCCTCACCCAACACCACCCCCACCCTCACCCCAAAAAAAATTATATAAAACTTTAAATTTTAATATTTAAATAATAAAAATATTACCGCCTAATCCTACCACTCTATCCATCCACCCACCCCACCCCCACTCACCACCCCCCACCCCCCACCCACCAATTTTTTTCAAAAAAAATTAAATTTTAATATTTAAAAATAAAATCTAAAATTTTATTTTTAAATATTTTTTTTGGGGAGGGGTGGCGTGTGGACGGGGTAGGTTGGGTGGGTTGGGTTGGGTTGGGTGGTAATAATTTTATTATTTAAATATTAAAATCTAAAATTTTATAAAAAAAATATTTTTTTTGGGGGGTGGGGGTGGATATGGGTAGGTTGGATGGTAGTATTTTTTTTATTCAAATATTAAAAATCTAAAATTTTATTAAAATTTTTTTTTTGGGCCTAGGGGGTTGGGGTTGGGGGTGGGGGGTGGGTGGGTAGTATTTTTTTTATCCAAATATTAAAAATCTAAAATTTTATTTAAAAAAATTTTTTTTGGAGGTGAGGGTGTGGCCTGGGGTGGTGGGGGTGGGTAGGGGGTAGGTTAGATGATAGAGTTTAAAAAAAAAAAAAATATATATATATATATATATATATATATATATATATATATATATATATATATATATATATATATATATATATATATAATTTATTAAATTTTTATACTATTTTTATTATATATTAATATAATCAATTACATAACAACGGAAGAATTTCAAATGATACGGTTTGAGTAAGGATTTGAAATCCATTCAAAAACAACTAAAAAAATTCAAAATCAAATCCATGATTTGAAATCCATTGATTTAAAATGTTGGATTTATAAATCCGTTGATTTCAAGTGGCATACAAACATGATGGAGGGATTTGAGGGAGGGATTTATAAATCCTTCCTCAAATTCATTCATCCAAACACAGCCCAAAATTTCTCCAAAGTAACCTTATAACTCCTTCCTAATTCGTTCTCAAGGGAAATCAAACCTAGGTCACTTAAATAATTAGTGAGAGCCCAGTAACCAAGAGAAACACTTGTTTGATAACTGAGCAACTAATCCACCGACTTCATTCATGGTAAAAGCTAATATATAATACTTAAAAAAAAACGCCCTTTTTAACAACAGAATTTATAAGAAATATTAAGTGTAAGAGCTAGGATTCTAATTAACAGTACATGCACACTGTCTTGCCATTTTTAGGATCATCTAATTAGTTTCTTCATGATTAAGTATTGCAATGGATAGAAACATAATATCTCATAATTACTAAGTCTAGAATAATCACTCATTTTCTCAAGTATTCTAAAAACTATATATTCCCTCTGTACCATACTTATCTGCACTGATACTGTAGATACGTAGTTTAAAAAAAATTATTTTTTGACCAACTTTATTGACTTTTGAGGGATATTGTGTTATTTTTAGGTAATAAATAAATTATAAAGTATGTTATGTGTATTAGGTGGGAGTGATTTTTTGAAATTAGGATAACTTTTGAGGTTGTTGGTTAATGTGAACTTTCCTTTTTTTGGTGGTGAAGATAAGTGTGGGACGAACAAAAATAGAAAGTGTGAAGATAAGTATGAGACCAATGGAGTATTTATTAGATCATCATATTCCCTCGACCAAAATTATTACATAGAAAAATTCAAAAAATTGACTTACATAAGGAGAAATTCTACTTTTCATATTTATGTTGTAATTATTATCGATTAGATTATATTGGTTACGCGTGACTAAACCGTACGTACAGACCTAACTAACAAAAAGCCCTATTCATGTTTGAAAATTTTGTGAAAAACCAGCAAAGGTTTCTCTTTTTAACATTATATATATAAATAGAATCAAACCCATAATCTTAATTAAAATAAATAAAGAAATTGTTAAAGAGTGATCATGCAGAAGGGTGAGATCATGAGTTCAAGTAACAAACCAGAGAGAAAATACTTAGAGCAAAATCGAAGGGATCTGATGAAGGATCTTTGCAGCAAGATGGTTTCCCTATTCCCCCCTCACCATTCGATGAAACAAAAGGTACGCGACGCGTAATATATAGGAGCTTACATAACGAAACACGAGATAAAATATCATTACAACCCCAGAATGTATTGTAATTAATTGGTGTCTCTCATCACTGCTGCTAGTGTTTAATTTGTTGTTTTAAACCCTGTAACTTAGGAACCCTAGAACTAGTACTCATAATAATACTTATTATTTTCTTTTTAAAAAATAATAATAAATAATCCCTCCGTCCCACGATAACATTTGCGTTTGCTTTTTATACAAAGATTAAGGAGTATAATATTTTAATGTGAAGTGAGGTGAGAAAAATAATATTTAATATAAAGTGGGTAATTGTATTAGTGCTGTATGTGGGCTTTATATGAAATAATTAATTATTTTGTATGGGTCACACTTGACAAAAAAAATAAAATGTAAATATTAACTTGAGACAGATCAAAATAGAAAACGTAAATCTTAACGCGGGACGGAGGGAGTATGATTGATCTTTCAATTCTTGCAACAGAAATTCATGTCCCAGCCAAACCAGCTAGGGTTGGCAGCTTCTTACATCAAGAATTTAAGAGAGAGAGTGGAGGGTTTGAGGAGAAAGAGAGATGAAATGATGCAAATCCATGCAATGAAGGTTGTTGGTGGTAATAATGAAAATGAATCAAAGTTGCCAACGGTGGAAATCAATGACATGGTGGGTTATTTGGAGGTACTTTTGAAAAGTGGGTCCAACCAAAAAATCATGGTTCATCAAGTCATTAGGATGATTGAAGAAGAAGGAGCTGATGTGGTCTCTGTCAACATTGCCACCAATGATGACAAAATTTTTCATACACTTCAAGCTCAGGTACTACTGATAAATTTATCCATCTCTAATTAATTAAACCGTTTTTTTTTTATTCATCTGGTATACCTACTGTCTACAAAACTCGTGTTTCTTCATTAAACAACTTCTGAATTTTCTAAGAGCTTATATTTCATGGCATCAAACCGAAGTGTTTGATTCACCTTGAGTTATTAATACACCATATGCCCGTAAGGGCACCATAGTACCTTGTACTAGAGTGATATTATATAATAAAATACTTCTTTTCTTAACAAAAAAAAAAAAAACCACCATATGCCTTTAAAATTACAAAAAATAAGGGAGTTTATACAATAATACAGTTAAGCAAGCTTAATTTCCTTTTAAGCTCGTTAGTTTAAAGCATAGGGTTTGGTAGATTAAAAGTTAAAGGGGAATGGGTTACAATAATTCTTGAAACTAATAAAGAATTAAGATAATCCTCATCCTCATTCCTTATTCATGACATTTTCAAGTTTTATTAAGCCACCAAATAATTATAAAGAATCAAACACTCTAAGTGTTCTGCACATGATGTTTAGTCATATCAGTCTATTAAATTGTCTTTTACTTATGTGTCATTGGTCCAATAATTTCGAGATACAATACTAAAATGTAAAAAAGATACAAACCGAGAAAACTCATGATGTAACAGAAAATTAAAATTTTTTTTTCTGATTGATAATTTGTCATGCAAAACAGTAATGATTTCTTATTTGATTAGGATTCCAGTTTCTAATTGGATCCCCAATAAAATCTTACCATTGAATTGCTTTATATAATCAGAGTTTTTAAACCGTCTCATATTTTTAAAGTTCTTAAAATTGTTAAGATATTCAATTTTGTATATAGCTTTTCAATTTTGCTACGATTTCGTCCTTAAATTTCAATTTACCAATTTCATCTTATAACTTAATTTATAAAAACACAGATTCAGTTTCATCACATATAATTAGAAAAATAGAACATTTTTAAGAAAAAATGACCATTTTAGTGAGTATAAATTACAGGACTATTTCAAAAAAATTAAGTTTATTGGGACTATTTTAAATAAAGTAAATTTGTATGAGACGAATTTGAATTTATTTAAACTCTATACAATCACATTAATTTGCCTTTTTTTTTTTAAGAATATACATCTCGTTTTATACATGGCAGGTTAAAATTTCTAGGGTTGGTGTTGATATTTCAAGAATACGTGAGATGATACATGAGTTGATCATCCCAAAGAGCGTATAATATTTTACTTAACTTAGGTCAGTTTTTGTAGATGCACGTATTTATATTTTAAACGTATAAATTTATTGATATGTTTATATTTTAGTTTATATTTTATAAAATACTTCAAAATAAAGCTGATACTAAACTATTAATTATGCAGTATTTAATTTTTATTTGTTCTGTTAATTAACATACTATAACGGGTTTTTGGTTACGCTGTATTTTATTTTTATTACATTTTACGAAGTATTGATGAATAATATTAATTAATATAAATATAAAGATGCTAATAATATTATTTTTCACAGGCGGGCCTAAGATTATGGGCCCTGATCTATATAACGCTCAAAGTGGATTTTGGGAGAGGGAGGAATTTGGGCCTCTTGTGAATTTGAAATGTTTTCTTTAATTTGTGGAGTGTTTTTTTTAATAATTAAATTCGTGTATTTTGACATTTAAAATAAAATTCTCATTGCATGGAATGATTACATGAATTTAAAATCACAAATCTATGACAAAAAAAAATAAAATAAATATATATATATATATATATATATATATAAATAAAGGCAAAAACTTATTGAATTATTACAATTTAAAATCACACATCTATGACAATATAGGCAAAAACTTTCGCACAAAACGTACCACGAGAAGATTTTCATGAGACAGATAAAAGTGATACTACAATTAATAAAAAAGATAGCGGTGCAATAAATTATTTCATAAACAATTTGTAGGATAAGTAAAAAGTAATAACATTTTTTAAATAAAAAATAATAATTCTTTAATAAAAAATAATAACTATTTAACAAAACATTAAAAGACGTGTAATAGAAGTACTGTTGCCTGAATATATAATGCAATAATTTTTTTTTTCAAAGGTCAACAATATGTTTCATGTACTTTAGGTAGAACATTATTAATCTATACACCAAATATTAATATCAACATTATTTGCTAAATATTTGTTACTCTAATTGTATACCACGACTCGGACACGACTAATCGAGTATGTTTTTGGACTTACATTGAAATATTGAACTCATACAAACGTTAATATAAAATTAATGTAAATTTACATTTTAATAAAAATGAAAGGTTAAATCTCAAAATGGTCTTTTATTTTTTTCTTTGCAAAGTTCAAATCTCACAATTGCTACATTATCTAAAATTATTAATTAACTTAATAAAATTTCATTTATCAGAACTGCAATAATAAAATTAAAAGAAAATAGTTATAACAAATGCAAATTATTTTTTTACAGGAGTTTAAATTAAACATACGTCCTTTTACAAAAGAAATTTATTTTTTTCGAAAGAGTTTATAATTTTTAAATTCTTATTAAAATGATCGTTTTTACGTGACAGTTTATTTTATAATATATATTTTTTTATAGCATAACATTGTTTTTTTTGAATGCTGAATAATGGAGTATCTACTTACGTAACAAAACAAATTGGTGGAGTCAAATTCTTCATCATGAAATATCAATGCAGAAAACTGTCGGAATTTCTTATTTCACAATGATATATTCGGGCGGGTATATAATTTATTTTAGTTTTTCATTAAATTGGAATTAATAGGATGATATACCCAATTTAAAATTGCATTAGTTATTCTTAAAAATATATAATGAAGGTTGACCGCGCGGTTCAATAAAAAAGTATGACCAACTTATTCGGTTTCGTTGACCGGTTCATGCACATATTAGGACAAGCAGTTTCACAGTCAACCTTTCATATTCGAATGTAAAGAAACATATTGTGTCATCTTGTTTAGGTCATAACATGGAACTTGCCTTTTAATTTCAACATCTCCACTACAAAATCTCTCAGAATGATTTAAACAGGCCGCAGTACGGTTTCGAGTCGATTAGGATTTACGATGGAGAAGGGTGAGTCGAGTTCTTGCAAGAAACCAGAGAGAAAGACAATCGAATTATATAGAAGGATTTTTATGAAAGATCTTCTCATCAACCTAGTTTCTCTCGTCCCAGATCAACACTTCAAACCACCAAAGGTACATCAGTGATGTCGAGATGAACTCGATCTTGGTATCACATGCATGGGATCTGATCATATATATATGCCATTTTCTTACACATCGATCTCCTATCCCACTTGTTCATATATGTACGTAATATGAGCCATTTAGGGTTTATGTCGCTTATCTAATGGTATGACACAAGAGATGAGATATACACTAAGTGGCACAGGATATTCGGACGCTATAAAATATCATAGGCTGATTATATATATAGTAGCTAACCTCAAAATTTAACCCTTATTTATTTATTTTATTTTATTTTTTGATCGGACAATGTTAGTTGTTAGTTCAACTATCACTCATACTCCCTTCATTCTCCAAATCCCCTTATAACTCTCCTCCTATTCGTTCCCAAAGGGAATCGAACCTGGATCACTCACCTTAATGAAGAGCTAGGTGAGCCTGGTTATACACTTGTTTATTATATATATATTCTCTTTATGGTCTGCCATGCAAAAATGATATGAAAGTCTTTGTATGTAAATTATCTGTAGGAATTCTTGTCACAGCTAGATCAGATAGAACAGGTTACAAATTACATCAAGATTTTAATAGAGAGAGTTGAGGAACTGAAGAGAAGAAGAAATAGGTCCAGTCGTTCTAGCAACATTGAGGCTAATATGGGTGATTCAAAGTTGCCAATTCTTAAAATAAAAGAATTTGGTGAAGATTTGGAGGTGATTTTTATTACAGGGCTCAACAAGAAGTTGATGCTGCATCAAATCATTAGCATAATCGAACAGGAAGGTGCTAAAATGGTCAGCGTTAGTTTTTCTACCGTTGGTAACACGATTTTCTGTACCCTCTGTGCTCAGGTTTGTAACCAAACTACTTGATACTCGACTTTATCCAATTTTTCCTGATATCTTTGGTTTTAATTAACAAGTTTGATTAACCTATACATATATATGGTGGTCACCCTATAAATTTTAGGGTTTTCTTTTCTTTCTCTCTTGTTGTTATATATTTTGCATGGATAAGGGTTGAAACTTTTTTTCCTCGAAACCACAATAAAGTGTTCATGATTAGCTTATACTCCCTCCATCCCGGAAATATTGACACATTTTTTTTGGGCACGGAGATTAAGGAGTATAATAATTTAATATAAAGTGAAGTGAGATAAATAATATTTAATGTGTAGTGGGTAGTTGTATTAGTGGTGAGTGTGATGGGTGTGTGGGTCCATGTAAATAAATAAATTATTTTTGTGTGGGTCCCATGTTCTTAAAAAGGAAATATGTCAATTTCTATGGGACAACCCAAAAAGGAAAGTGTGTCAATATCTTTGGGACGGAGGGAGTAGATTATTACACACACATAAATACGTTTGTATATATAGATCTCTAAGATACTATATATTTTATCGCAGGTTTTAATTCCAAGGGTTGGCATGGATACTTCAAGAATGAGTGAGAGGATACACGAGTTGATGATGGCCGCCTAAATTATATCTTTGTTAATTAATTAAGACCCTATGTTAAGCCTATGTAATCAAGATTAACTCTAGTTAGTCTTCATGTTAAGTTTGTTAGAATGGGCAATTGTTTGTTATATCGAGATTAAAACATAAACAGCCTTATATCTTTTAATTTTATCAGAAATGTTTCAAAATAGTTATGACATTTATTTTTGTATTAAACCTTTCAGTTTTGCTCTTATTTCGTTCCATAATAATATTTTTTTATCAATTTCGTCTCATAACTTTATAAAAGTATTGATTAGTTTCATTACATGACATTAGAAAAATTGATAAGTGGTAGGGGTTGATAAATTTTTAACAACAAAAATTCAAGTCTGTTGATAAAATAATTCCGTTGATAATACGTTGCTAATAATTTTATAGGTAATTTATATGATTATTGCGTTGACAATTCGTTGATAATTACAAACAATTGAATTATGTTGATAAATCTTGTTGCTAAAAACGATTTTTTTTGTAGTGAAATAAAAGTGGTAATATTTTTAATAAAAAATTATATATGATTCATAAAAAGTAATAATCGTCCATATTAACTATTTTATGAACCATTTAACTTGGATTCCTTATTACACAATTCACATTTATTGTATTCCGATCATTAAAATCTGAGGATACATGACATCAATTTAATTAAGAAACAAAAATAACATGTGTTATTCACTTAAAAAGTAAATTTGTAAGACATAGATCATATATGTATATGAAAATTGTTAACTATTAAAAAAAATATGATCTCACTTATAACTTAATTAGTTATAGAAGAAAAGTCTCAATGGAAGAAGAAGAACTCGATGATCGTACACTTCTTGTATTTAATTGAATCTGGTTAAAATTAGCTTAGGTTAAAATTAGCTTAGGGTGCTTAATTATGTAAACTCAACAAAATTAAACTAAAATGATGGTGCTACGTAACATTTAAAATAAAATGACATAGGAAATGATGTACCAAAATAGATTTAAAACAAAATGGCATAGGAAATGATGTATCAAAATAGTATAAAGAAATTGAACACTTGAAACATGTCGGGTAAATATCAAAATTAGTCCTTTAAGTATGATATTTTTCAATTTTAGTCTTTTTTCTTTTGCAATTTTCAATTTTGGTCATTTTTTTGTCTACTTTTAGTCATTTTGGTCCACTTTTGGTCATTTTTTTCAAAATTTGATCATTTTTTTGTCCACTTTTGGTCCTTAATGTATACACTTTCGGACCATTTTTAGACTTTATTTAACATAAAGGACTCAATTTGGACAAAAAGACTAAATTTGAACTAAAAGGACTAAAAGTGAACCAAAAAGGATCAAAATTGAAAATTGCAAAAAAATGACTAAAGTTGAAAAACGTCATACTTACATGACCAATTTTGATATTTACTCAAACATGCCCAATTGTTTACTATCATAAACTTGGCACTAGAACAAAGGAGAAATATCTTGTAATCCGATTACACAAATGTTAGTACCATATATTTTTAAATAAGGTACGGATTTAATTTGAAAATTAAGAGAATAAATTCCTACTTGAGCATGCATGCATTAAACGCTAAGGAGAAATCAATAATATAGCACCGATCGAGTATCAATAATCAAGAAAAAACATGGCGGCACTGCAAAGAATTAATGGTACTATTAATTTATATAATTTGAAAAAAAAGTTATATATATAATTAAAACACAATATGATCATCAAAGAATGGTACTATCATAACAGAATACGATAATTGGTCGGAAACGAAAAAATTAAAATTAAAAATAAAATGTGTGAAAGTAATATATTTGTGTCCTTTTAATATATTAATATTATGCATGTTGATCATTAGAAAGCCCAAATATTTCCGTGTGTTAAAATCACGTGAGGTATTATTTCAAGTCAATTTATATTTTTTTCTATAATTGTGGCTCAATATTGGTGCTATTGTATAGAATTGGAAATTATTATTTTAATTTTAAATTTATTGTTTTCTTGTTTTTTATTGGAGACTCATGTGTAGAAAGACATAAAATCCTTTGCAAGAAAGGGATGTAGTAGTTAGGCCTGTTTCATAAAGGCATGAAACAAAGGTTGATTACGTTTCGATAATTCTGTGGTTCAATCTTAAGGAATTTAATAATCGAATATTACTCGTACAACAATGGACTGATTGGCTACATTATTGACCTTTGAATTCAACTTAGATTCTACGCTGTAATTACTCCCCCGACTTATAAATTATAGAGTTTATATGTATATTTTTTTAATTTAATTTTGCTTTATTAATTAATAGATAGATAATATTTATTTTTCAGAGTCTTCAGACCGTGAAAGCCCTAATCACATATTGTGGCTTGTCTTATTAACAAAAGTCAAGACTAGGAAGTTTCTTTCTACATTCTTCATCTCCACTATATATGGCTGGTATATAAATAATGGCCTATTATCCTCAAAAACAGTACTATAATCATTCTAACATTTGAGTTTATTACAACTACAATATTATACACCATGGAGAAAGGCGAGTCGAGTTCCGGCAACAAACCAGATCGAAAGACTATCGAAAAACTTCGACGGGAGACGATGAAGGATCTTTGCTCCAAATTAATTTCTCTTGTCCCAGATCAACATTTCAAACCACAAAAGGTAGTATTTTTTTGTATGTGCTACGAAACAAACATATTGCATGCATGGCAAGCACAATTCACTGCACCACATGTATATATATTCTTATCGTTTTGATAATGAACTCGCACCACTCCATTTTTTTTTTAACTCCAGAGTCCAATGATTTAAGTGACTTTATTTAGAAAGTAGGAGTTTAAAATCGTAATCAGCTCATACAAAATTACTTTATTCAAAATAGATCCAAGATTTCCCGAAATAGTCAAATAATATAAAATTTGAATTATCACCAAAATGATCATTTTCAATTAAAAATGTCTAATTTTTCTAATTTTATAGGATTGAATTTGGGACTAAAAAATCAATGCTTTTACAAAAGTTATGTGACAAAATTTGAGCAAAACTGAAAGGTTTGGGACAAAAATGAATGTTCTAATTATTTTGGGACCTTTTCGGATAATGTAAAAAGCTATGAGACTGTTTTTGTTGTAAATCTACAATTTGGATGATTACTGCTACATAATTATAATAGATACTTATAATAGATCTGTTTGATCCGGTTGCACTAGTAACACGTAAGAGAGAGTATGATAATCCTTTTTATAAGGGAATTAGCATTTTCTTTTTTATGTGTCGTTCATTCAATGGTCTGGCACATGTAATTGATACACAAACGATGCAGATTCGGACTGAGGTTTATTGAAGTAGAAAACAATGTCTGCTTATATATATATATATATATATATATATATATATATATATATATATATATATATATATATATATATATATATATATATATAACCTTGTTTGTCCATCTTCCCAGACATAGCTCAAGTGACAGAGCAGAAGTTGAAAAGCCTCTCAACTAAGCTTACAAAGATATATATATTAGGAGTTTCGTTTTTACCTTAATTTGACATGAAAATGGACATCATGCAATTGATCTCCTTCACGATCCTGGATCAGTGGACCCTAAAAGCAATTATAAAAGCTTTTTATTCATTATATATATATATATATATATATATATATATATATATATATATATATATATATATATATATATATTATGATCTAAAATGCAAAAAAACAAAGAATTAAGGTGATCTTTCATATGTAAATGGCGTAGGAATTTTTGTCACAACCAGATCAAATAGACCAAGTAGTTGATTACATCAAGATTTTAAAGGAGAGAGTAGAAGAATTAAAGAGAAGAAAAAATTCTTGCAATATCAATGGTGAAAGGTTGCCAATTCTTAGAGTAAAAGTATTGGGTGAAGATATAGAGGTGGTTTTAATTAGTGGGCAGAACAAGAAGTTGAAGCTGCATGAAATCATTAACATAATCCAAGAGGAAGGAGCTAAAATGGTGAATGTTAGCATTTCCAATGATGGTCACAGAATTTTGCATACCCTCCATGCTCAGGTACTCATGAATTGCAACCTATCTACTTAATTAAATTATATATATTAAAATTTTATTTCTAAAACTGATAAACTATTATTATGTCACTAAAGAGTAACAATTTCAAGATATAACAGGATTTAATATGAGTTTTAGTTTATTAATGGCTAAAACTTACATGCACAGGACACAATACACCCAAATACTTTTTAGTATTAAAGATATTATACCCATTAGTATAAAGAAGTGTATCTTTTATTTCCTTAAAAAAAATTAATGAAAATGTATACACTTTAGAGTAAAATATTGACTCTTATTAATTAAAGTGTATACCTTTTAGAAAAAATTTGTACACTTACACACACAATAGACCAACTCTTATTATTTAGAAGAGTGAGGAATGCTTCACAGATTAATTTACTTTTATATATATTTATTTATTTAATAATTTTATCCCTCCTATTGCTAATTAGGGTGCTACATTTTATGGCAGGTTTTCGTTGCCAGGGTAAGCGTGGATATTTTAAGATTGAGTGAAAGGATTCACGAGTTGATGATGTACTAAATTAATCTTTCCTAATTATATATATAGGAAAAAATGCACATAGGATATGTACACGAGTTGATAATTACCTAAATTAATCATTCCTAATTAAAAAATGCACGTTTGCACATACGAGGTGAACGATTTTAGAAAAAGATCCCATAATTTCAAATGTTTTATTTTTCTTTTTTTCTAAATCTTTAACAAATATTGTGCGCTATACATTATATACCATGCAATAAATCATTTTAACTTCTCTGTTAAGTTAGTTATCATTATTAAATAAAAAAAAAAATTAACGTTAAAAATGTCATACCAAAATATTAAAAAATATTCTGACCTATCATCTCTGTCATGACCCACCTATCAAACTGTAATTAATTTTAGTTGAAAGAACAAATAAAAATATCATGAATTCAAGTATTCTTATTAATCTAATTTGGAACAAGACTTTTTTTGTCTTTTCAGGAGATTGTTCATCATATGATAAAGTGAAAAAATAAATAAATTGCGTATATTTAACCCGTTCAAATATATATATATATATATATTTTAAGTTGAATGAAACAAGATTTCATTTGCAAAAATTTAAACTCTTTCTCCTCCCAAAAATCAATTGTTAATTACGAGCATATCAGAGGGTGATGAAATGTAGTTTAAAATGGGCTTCTTAGTGGAGGAAGAGGTGGGATTAGAAACGGGCTTCCAATTAGGCATTTGAGTGTGCTTCTGATTGGGCAGTGGGGTGTACAGAGCTGCAAGTAAAGAGGTGGGCTTCTGAGGACGTAGGCTCAGAGATAGAATTCCTAGGAACCGAAAATAATAATAATATTGTTTTCAAAATAATAATAATAATAAATTATTATAGATATACATTTCAAATTAATATAATTTCCCTATCGTATAAAATTTTATTTAAAAGAGTGTATATTGGGTGCACCCGGGTGCAAGGGTTTACTCATATGTGTATGTCTTTTTATTCTATTTTGTATACATATTATTCTATTTGTATACATGTTTTGTAATAATTGTATACTTTTTCACATTAAATTTTCATTAAAAAAATTAACATCCATATGTGTATAACTTTTTATTGAATATTATATACAAATTTTCAATAAAAAAATCAACAATTAAATTGTATACATTTTTCCTCTTAATTGTATATGTTTTAGTTTATATTTGTATATGAGTGCACCATATCTTTAGGTGCACCCGGGTGCACACTATAAATTGCCTATTTAAAATTGATTGATCGTAGGTGAGTAAGTTTTGGATTATATAGTATTTACACTATAAAAAATAAAAAATTTAGCATTGAAGTTAATCCGTTGGTAATTATCAACAGATTGTCAACAAAAATTATATTTTTCTTTTAGCAACAAAATACCAACGAATTTTCTAAGATTTTACCAACAGAATAAAATCCATAGTAATTACCAACGTAATCCTTATAATATAAATTGCCAACGGAATTATAAGAAACGAATTACCAACATAATTAAATTTTCGTTGCTAAAATTTTATCAGCCATTATTTTATCAATGAAAAATTATCAACGGATTTCATTATTAATTCGTTGATAAACAAATTTAACACTGAGAATATTTTGTTGGTAAAAATTTTAAAATAAAATACAAATTCTAAAAGTAATAGTTTTGGAACGAAATTGGAACAACTTAAAAGGTTTAGGACAAAATTAAATATTCTAACTATTTTTTTACTTAAAGTAAAAAGATACGAGAGGATTTATTTTAAATTCCATAAATATTTATGAGAGCTACTTTCATAGAACCTTCTCTACGAATTATGTGGTAAAACTTGTGGTTCCATTTTTAATTAATATGTGGTCCCACTTCAATTAATATTGTTTTTAATTTGTTTAATTTTTATTACATATAAAAGATCATTATACCATAAACCTTATGGTGAAATACACCCTAAACCACAAGGGTCAAATTAAAATTATTCTCTAAACTCTAAACCTTAGGGAATAATACACCCTAAATCACAATGGTAAAATTATAATTATACCTATCTTAAACCCTAGAAGTATAATATACCTTAAACATAATGGTGAGATTACCATCATACCTTAAATACATAGTTGGTAAAAAATAGTTTTTTTTTACTAAGTCCTAAGGATAAATAATAAACTCTATGAGTTACATATACCCTAAACGGACACTAAAAAAACTCCTTTTTTTCAATGAAATTTACCAATAGAATTCAATTCGTTAGTAATTAGCAACGAATTAACAACAAAAATTACTTTTTTCTTTTAGCAATCGAATGCCAACGAATTTATTCTCTATTTTACCAACAGAATTCAATCTATTAGTAATTACCAACGGAATCACTATATAAATTACTAACGGAATTGTTAGCAACGGAATTATTTATCGACGTAATTGAATTTTTGTTACTAAAAATCTACCAATTTAACAATGGAATTAAGACTTTTACCAACAGAATATATCGTTGGTAAAAAATAGTTTTTTTTTTTTGTAATGGGATAAAGTATATCTTAAAGCACAAGAATGAAATTATAATTATATCTTAAAATTAAATTTAAAAAATAAATAAATAATAATTATATAAACTATGGAAAAGAGCACAAACCTGAGCTCAGGGCTGTATTAATTTTAAAGGGAGGAGGGACGGTTCTACAAAAATTCGATAGAACCGTTACCATGCAAGTTAGTGCCAATATTTATACATGCAAGAGTTGGTCAATTTAAAATCAATTCATTAAGATAGACCCCAAAAGATAATAAAGTACAAATAAATAAATATATATATATATATATATATATAATTCTTTTGGAAAAAGCAAAAATAATTATTAATGTTAGTAGAGTATAAGGGATGATTTGCCCTATTGCATATGTACCTTTTTGGCTTGAAATGCTTATCGGGGATGAGAGAAATGAGCTCTGAACGAAGATTCTTCATTAGAATACGTCGATTTTTTTCTATAGTTTTTCTATCAGGTTTATTGCTAGAACTCGATCCACCCTTCTCCATTAAAATTCGTAGATGTGAAGTGAATTCAAACTAAGAATGATTAGCTGTGTTTTTAGGTTAACTGCAGGTCTTACCGTATGCTTATACTATAACATTAATAATAGATATATTATATGTAGATCAGTAGATCTTATAAAGAAAGTTCCATGTTTTAAATCTTACGTAATTATATCCTCCCCAGCCATCCAACTATATGTGCATGTATGTCCTACTTAGGACCTACAATAATAAAAAAATTATCACAACATGAGGCTTGTAATAGATTTTTTTTTAATAGAACTGGAATTGTCACTACAAAACTTTTTTTTATAATGAAATTTAATTAGTTGGTAAATACCAACAAATTGCCAACAAAAATAAAATTTATCTTTTAGTAACGAAATATCAATAAATTTATTATATTTTTATCAATGAAATTATTAGCAACAAAATTATATTTGACTGCTAAAAATTTACCAATCATCACTTTAGCAACGAAAAATTACTAAAAATTCTGTTGTTAATCCGTTGGTAAATCAATGAAATTTATGTTTTTACCCATTAACATTCCATTGATTAATTTTCTTTTTTAAAATGTGTATGCATACTAGCTAGGTGTATGTAGGTATATATTATACATAAGAGCATATATTGAATTATAATGGGGAGTGATTAAAATAGATTGATAAAGTTAGAATTTAAGAAGAATTGATGATCTCGAAAGCAAGACTTTCAAAATGTAGGGTTCTTTTACACAATTTTTTAAAGTTGGGGATTAATCTACTATGCAAAGTTCATGATTTTTCTTGCAATTAATCCTTATTTTTGTTTTAGTTCTTTCGGAGAGGAAATTATAAATCTCTATTCGTTTTTTTTGTCTATTCAACCTATTTTTTGCTTATTAGTCCCAAAATTTTTTCGTTTATTTGATTTATGTTTTTTGGATTTTTAATTTGTTGGCAAGAATACTAGTATGAATTTCTATTCAGTGTTTTTTTTTGTCTATTCGATCTATATTTTTTTAGCATTTAAAATTTATCGATGAGAATATAATACATCTTTTATTTGACTTATTTTTTTTCTTTCTTTCTACTCAATCTTTATACAACCCATTATATATATATATATATATTTGATCTATTCATTTAATGTTTTTAAAAGATTTTTTTTCTTTTAACATAATTGAAAATTAATTGAATTAAAAGTATTTTTGATCTATTCATTTAATGTTTTTAAAAGATTTTTTTTCTTTTAACATAATTGAAAATTAATTGAATTAAAAGTATTCTGAATACAAATTCATAAAAGTTGATAAAAAAAAGTGTTTTAGAAAAAAAAAAGTGAAATCATTATTCACTTGAATAGTGAGAAGAAATTCACCTCAAGTATGGGAGAGGATCTGAATCCCTTTAATGAATAAGGATCATCTCCATTACGAGAGGTCAATTTTCTTTTATTATTCACATAAAAAGTGAAGTTACTATTCATGTAAATAGTTATTCATGTAAATAGTGAGAGAAAATTCACCTATTGGACGGGAAAGGATCTCGATCGGACTTTAATACGTTTTGTGTATTAATGGACTTTGGGGAGTGATTTGACATTGAATCATATCGTGAACAGACATTTTGCGTTTTTCCTTGCAGGTGCTCTAGTTACGTACTCCATATATTTATTTTAATACTCCTTCCGTCCCGAATATTTTTATCCGTTTGTACGGATACGAAAATTAAGAAGTTTTATTTTTTTAATATATAATGTAAGAGAAAGTAGGGATAAATTAGTAATTTAAAAAAAAAGAGTAAATAAAGTTATTGGGAATGATGAATAATGTGTAAAAAAGTAATTAAAAGTTGTTGGGATTGTAAAAAGTAGGTAATAAAATATTATGTATTTTTGCCAAAAATGGAATGAGTAAAAATATGTGGGACATCCCAAAATGGAAAGTGGGTAAAAATGCGTGGGACAGAGGGAATATTATATAATAGATACTCCCTCCGTCTCGATTAAAGTGCATCATTTGCTTTTTGCACTTGAATTAAAAAGTATTATTATTTTATGTAAAGTGACTAGGTGTATTAGTGAGATGCGATGGGTAGTGGTGGGCCATTGGTGTACCCTTTTTACTAAAAGATGAAAATTATGCAATTTAAACGTGGACGCCCAATATAGTAAAATGATGCTATTTGGGCGGAAAGGAGGGAATAAATTATAATGAATTTTTTTTAGAAAGTAAATTAGATGTATTTATTTATATATATATGAGTTATTATAAAAAGAAATGTGAACTTTTAGGTGAACATTTAAAATGGTACTTATTTATTTTTCCTTTTTGAAAAGGATCACCCATATGGCCTAATCTAATAGTATCTCATTAATAGTCAAATAAATAATACTCTTTTTATTCTCTTGATATATATTGGTTTGCTTTATTTTTTTCATTTAAAATATATAATGTAATGATATTTTATGTGTAGTGAATATATTTTAAAAATAATTTTACAACTTGCCTTCATCTTTTAAAATAACGGGATGAAATATTGTGTAATTTTGAGTAGAGTTTTTTTATTAAATATGTGATCATATCGACTAAAAAAATAGATACTTCATAGTAAAATGGAATAACATAACAAAAATGGAACGTTCCAAAGGATAGAGGCTTTAATCCATGTGAAGAAAAAAAATACAAACGGTTACTTTTTAACTGGGTGATAAGAGGTAGTAATATGTAAATTTGTGGTGGAATGGGTGAGGTATTATTGATTTTTTTATTTTTATGATCTCTTATCTTCTATTAATAAAATTGTCTCAGAAACTCATCGATAAAAAATAAATAATTTTAAAATCTGATATTAAAAACTAAGGGTGCATATATTACTCCCTATGATCGATTTTTGTGGCTATTTCTTTGTTTACTAAAACACGTTTTTGCAATTCAACTCCTCAATTTATTTCCCCTGGATAGGAGCCCTCTAATTAATATACTTAAACGTTGCCAAAAGAAGAAAAAAATATTATTATGCATATAGCTAGTATGATATTGAATTGAAAGCTTCTAATAAAGATATTTAAACGTTGTATGAGACTATTTTATAAAAATATTTTGTAAGTTGAATAAAAAATTGTATTTGGATTAATTAAAAAGCCATTCTCTGCTCCATAGTTAAATCATTACCAGCTAATTCCTTTTTATGCCCACTTTACACAGAGGTCCCTACCAATCACTTCTAATTATGGAGCAAAACATCACATTTAATTTCTTGTGCAAATATATCCTATTTCAAATTTTGTTATTTTTAGTCTTTTTTTTCTTTTATTTTCAATTTAAATTCTTTTTATCCAATTTCAGTAAAAAAAATTTATCCAATTATAATCCATAATTTCAGATAAAAAATAAATAAAATTAATAAAGTAAATTTATAACGAACTAAAACAAAAAGAACTAAAAATATATTTTAAAAAAATAAAACAAATTGAGAATGAGGGGAAAAAAAACCAAAATTAAAATCAGACATTCTTATTGAATTAAATGTTTTTTTTTCTTATAAAGAACCATTAAAATAATCACTATGTCAATAACATTTTAATTTCATTTCACAAATCGTGGCGGTGATAATAAGGCATTTTCTGAAAGCTTGCAAAATAGAGTTGCACTAATTAACGATTTTCCCCCAACAGTGATGAATGTAGCTACAGTGTTTGTTGCAGATATTTTTTAAAAAATTAATAATTATATATTTACTATAATTATATTTAAACATTATGATATATTTCTATTACAGTAATTATAAATGTATATCTTTATATAATTAACGTATACGCATTTTCTATATAATTATTTGCATTTAGTTTTTAATAAAAAATTATTTATATAATAATTCTGATGCATGGATATTGGAGAGTTAAACACAAAATTATATTTTTTATATGTTGTTTTAATTTTATGTAGGTTAATATTATTGAAATAGTATTAATTTCATATTGAAATAAATTTATATAAATTAAATATGTAATATATATATATATATTAAAAAGAAATGAAAAAAAAAATTTAAAAATGAACAAACAAACAAAATTCCAATGTGTTTATGTATAATAAAGGACAGATGTTGAAGGAGGAGAGAGAAATGGAAAAGGAGAGGAGGAGACAGAGTACATGAAGAAAACCGAGAGCAAAAGATAAGAAAATTAAAATTACAAACATAAATAAATACTCCTACCTTCCAATTCTGAAAATATTATTTTATACGTGAATTAATGAATATTATTATTTAATAAATTAATATATAGTGTATTATTATATTAATAGAATGTGTGAATTCATATTTTAATTATTTTAATATTGTGTACGTAAATTTCATATTTTTAAAAAGAAAATTAATATGATAGGAGAAATTAAAATGACAAAATCTATACATTCAAACGGAATAAAGGGAACTACATTATTATGATAAGGAGTCTTTGTCGAATTTGAAAATGGTCACTCTAGCTATATTAATGGTCACTTTATTATGCGTGGGATCCCTTCATGATGTGCAGTTGTTTGATCTCGTGCAGCATGCTATAATTGATATTATCTCTATCTCATAGCAATGTATACATTTTTTTTTCAGTTTTTTTTTAATCTCATGCAACATGCTATTTTAATGTCTAATAAGTTTAAGAAACAATATTATAGCAATGTATACATTTTTTTTCAGTTTTTTTAATCTCATGCAACATGCTATTTTAATGTCTAATAAGTTTAAGAAACAATATTTTAATGTATACTTAATAATTGAATTAGTATAGTGTGTGAGTTTTATTTTTTAAAAAAAATCGGAAATTACATTTATCTTTAAAAAATCAGTTTTGTATATTATATAAAATTTAAAATTCTTAACACATTCACCTTTTATACATCCTCTCAATTCCTCTCAATTAATAATTTTCTCTCTACTTCTCTCCTCTCTTGTATTAGTATTATGTGGTACCCGTATTATATAGGTTTCATCTATCTAAAAAGGTATTTTTTTTGGATGCATTAATTAGTAAAATGTCTCCTCTCTTGTATTAGTATTATGTGGTACCCGTATTATATAGGTTTCATCTATCTAAAAAGGTATTTTTTTGGACGCATTAATTAATAAAATGTATTTCCTCCGTCCTACTTTAATTTACACCTTCACTCCGACACGGAAATTAAAAAAATAATAACTTTTAGAGGTATTTTGATATTTATTTTAGTAATTAAATAGGTATGAATGAATTTTTTGTGAATAAAATATATGAGAGAGGATAACTGTTTTGACTTTTTTCTTTTCTAAAAGAATTATAAATTTTTGTGGAACAATCAAAATAGAAAGTGTGAAATTTGAAATGAGACGGAGGAGTAACTCTTATGATAGTATGAAAAAAGTATATATTTCCTTTCACAATAATTTGAAATAAAATTAAAATCTACTTAATTAAAAATTCTAAATAAATGTATATCATGTTCATTTTTTTTTTCTCATAACCGCAAACTCTCAAAACTAACATCTAGAGAATGTGATCGCTAAAACTTTTGTAAATGAGACTACATTTAGTCGCTTTTAAAAGTTACTAATTTTGACTAATAGTTTCACTAAGTATGTGTAATAGCGTCTTTGTTGCCATCGCAAAAGCAATAAAATGATTAGAAACAACCGTTTCTATTCTCCAATAAATTATTTGATCATATATTTAATTATAATAATAATAATTTAAAAAAAAACAGCCCTTTTGTGTAACTAATTGTGCATCCCATTGTTTGTAGAAATTATAAAATAAAATAGTGTCCAATTAATGCATGCAATTTAATTAGGCGTTTTGAATGGTCGTAGTCGATCTATTCATGATTAATACATCAAAACAAAATTAGGTTGCACATTTAATCATAGAAAATGAATTATTGAGTATTAAATAGTAGTGTTAGAAATGTAAAATTAAAAGTATAGATTATTATATTGCATGTTGGGAATCTTAACAAAAATTACTTTATAGTTTTATTATAAAAAATAAAGCACTCGTAAAAACGTTGTATCAAATCATTTATTTGCGTTCAAAAGTATTTTGATATATATTTAATTTTTTAGTCTTAATAAGTTGCACCCGATGCACTTGTTACACAAATACACTCCAAAATAAAAACATAAATATTCATATTAGCAGTTATTTTAAGATTATTATTTTTATTTTTTTTGTGAAGCATTTAACTAATAACACAATTATAATACACAAAGTAATGTGCGCTATACAATATATACTACTATTTAGTGTGAAAATTTGCGTGTTTTAGAGTCCGATTTAGCATTGTTGTTTGGAATTTATATCCGTATTTGAGCATCTTTTGGTTGAATTGCATATATTTATGTTACAGATGGTTGTGAAGTGTTATTGTGTGTTTTAAGGTGGAAAACGGTGATAAAAAGAGCAAAATGGAAGTCGGGAGCGAAACCGGGCCAAAATTGGAATTGGTGCAGCATGGCACGACTTGTGCCAGCCTTTGGCATGGGTCGTGCCACCCACATAGCCCACTCGTGCCGGCCACATGCGGCACGCCATTGCCTCCTAGCACGCCCCGGAAGTGCATGACTCGTGCTGCTATTTTGCATGACTCGTTCCATACTCAAATTGATGAAGTTTTAGGAGTTTTTTATATGGTTGGAAAGCCAAGGAAGAGAGAATCGCGTGAGCGTAAAAATCACCTCAATCAAA
Organism: Pogostemon cablin; assembly: GCA_023678885.1. NCBI lineage: Eukaryota > Viridiplantae > Streptophyta > Magnoliopsida > Lamiales > Lamiaceae > Pogostemon > Pogostemon cablin. The sequence goes on along the minus strand of CM043001.1, from coordinate 28,708,490 downwards.
GATTGGATGAAGAAGTTATGAGCAAAACCGTGAGATCGCGCAGGCAGCCGACGGGTGGCACGACTCATCCACATGACTCATCCACATCTATAATTACTTTTCCATACTCATCCAGAATGAAGAATCACGCCACATTTAGGGTTTTTCTTATTCTTTCTTTTAAACTTTTGAATTATAGACCTATGAGATTGTTTTCATACCTAACCATGTGTGGTGCCTGTAACATCATGAGCTAGTACTTCTTTGATAGCTTTAGGTTCTGAAGGTTGAATTGATTTAAATTGATGATCTAGAATAGATTGGATATCTGCAGTATACTTATTCCCTTATTAATGCTTTGAATTTAGACTTATATTTTTGTCTTATATGATTTGTTCTCATGCATGTATATGTCATTGTCTTATGCATATTTATGCTTGTTGCTTGTATTATATAAGAATTATATTTGCCAACCTATTATGGATAAAGGAAATCTAGCCATATAATATTTATTCATTAGAATAATTTATATTGGACACTTAATATATCTATTAATTACCATTCTATAGGATTTAGTTTCTTAGATTGTTAGGTGGAAATTGGTGATTAATTTTTAAGTACTTATAAAGGGAAGTCTAATACTCTAATTTTTAATGGAATTTTGCATGAAGTACCTAGAAAGGGAGTAGGAGTTATTGAGGGTTTAAATCAAGTTTATGTGTTAAGTTTACTTTAAAAGAAGGATTTAACATAATTAAGTGATTACTTTCATAAGAATTGCAGGGATTTTAACTGATTGTCTAATGATTTGATTTGACCAATTTAACTGGATTACCTAGTGCTATCTATCTTCTCTTTTGAACACTTTCTTATTTAATTTTATTTGCTATTTGATTTTTTTTAGTAATTATTTTCTGCATCTTTAATTTAGGTAATTCTCTAAAAATACCTAGATTCGTCTTATAATAGAATAGTCATAAATAGATTAAATAGTAAGCCTAGAATTATCCTTTGAATTCGATAATAAATTTGATCACACACTTATCTGCAATTGATTCCGTACTTAGGGACATGAAAAAGGTGAACAAGCAATTACCTTAATTTCTATGTTAGGTATCATTATCAAATAAAAAAATTGTCACATCAAAATATTACAAAATATTCGGACCCCTTTTCTCTGTCATTACCCACCTATCAAGCTTTAATTAATTTTAGTTGAAATAACAAACACAAATATCATGAATTCAAGTATTCTTATTAATCTTTTGGGACAAGATTTTTTTTTTCTTTTCACGAGATTGTTTATCATAATAAAGTGAAAAAATAAATAAATTGCGTATATTTAACGCGTTCAAATATGTAATTTTTCAAAGTTGAAATCTGGAATAAAACAAGATTTCATTTGCAAAATTTAAACTTTTTCCTCCCAAAAATCAATTGTTAATTACGAGCATATCAGCGGTGATGAAATGTAGTTTAAAATGGGCTTCTTAGTGGAGGAAGAGGTGGGCTTTAAGGTGGGCTTAGAAACGGGCTTTCAATTGGGCATTTGAGTGTCCTTCTGATTGGGCAGTGGGGTGTACAGATATGCAAGTAATGAGGTGGGTTTCTACTTGGGCTTTAAGTTAGCTTCTTAGGACGTAGTCCCAGAGATAGAATTCCTAGGAACCGGGAAAAAATATATATATATATATATATATATATATATATATATATATATATTTATTAGTGTGATGTATTTTATTTTGTCCTAATAACTTCTACTATATGGTGCACCAAATTCAAATACGATTCACCCCACATGAATTTGGAGTAAATAAATTTAAACGAGCATAATATATAGTCCGGATCAAATACAAATCATAACATTTCATTTAAGAAAATAATATGGAATATTCCAAACTTATAATTTTTAAGGATTCTGATAATACATGTGATTAAAATTTATCCGTTAATTTAAACGATACTCCTTCCGTCCCACGTATTTTTACCCATTTTCTATTTTGGGGTGTCCCATGTATTTTTACTCATTCCATTTTTTGGCAAAAATACATAATATTTTATTACTTACTTTTTACAGTGCCAACAACTTTAATTACTTTTTACACTTTATTCATCATTCTCAATAACTTTATACACTTTTCTTTTTAAATTACTAATTTATCCCTACTTTCTCTTACATTATATATTAAAAAAATAAAATGTCTTAATCTCCGTACCCGTACAAACAGGTAAAAATGCCCGGGACGGAGGGAGTATTTGAGTTAAAAATAAAAATGATCTCACACTATTTTTTATTTTATTCGTGACAATTATTAAATTTAATTTAGTCATGCTAGTTTCAAAGTTATCAGGTAATTAGTTAATTTTTGCCGAATTACTTTTTTTATAATTTTTTTTTAAATTTAGGGAATTGCAATTTTTGTTAGGCGAGAATGGTACCTCACCCGACAAAATTGCAATTCCCTTAATTTAAAAAAAAATAATAATAAAAAATTATGCAATATATATGTGAAGTTATGACACATATATATGGGACAATTTTTAATTTATAAGCAGAAAGGTGTGGAAATGTTTGGATTTACTAATGACCATAACTCATTGCACGGACATTGTTGATATTTAATTAATTTATTTTTTATTATTTTTTACATATATCCCATCCATTCATTCTAAAAGGTTCTTATTTTATTATTTTGGGTGTTCACTCCAAATGTATTAATTTCCTTCTTTAAGTAAAATGGTCCCATATATAACTCATTATTCACTACAAATACAATTACCCACTACATATAAAAAAAACTCATTAATTCCCGTAAAAAAATTGTTTGTGGGGTTTTAAAACCTCATATGAATAATGTGTTCTATTTTTGTTTTGGGTTTTGAGTATGATAGGTTTTAACTTTTTATCAGATTAATGTATTAATTTATTTAAAATGTTAAATGAGAGATGAGAGATAAAGAGAGAAAGTGTATTAATTGAGGAGAGAGAATGTATTATATAAGGGTGATTTTTATAATCTAGATGTGGGTTTTGAAAATCAAAACTTGGGTTTGAAATTCAAAAATGAACATTGCCTTAAAGTAGGCGGAATGATTATCACATTGTAATTTTTTTAGATAAGATAAGATATTTAAAAATTGATTAAATTATTTAAAGGGTTTGTAATTTATTTAAATTATTTAAATAATTTGAAAAAAAATTACTTAGATATATAAATAATCAATTGATATATATATATATATATATATATATATATATATATATATATATATATATATATATATATATATATATATATATATATATATATATATATATATATATATATATATATATATATATATATATATATATATTACGGGAGACCAAGAAAATGAATGGATGAAATAAAACAAAAAATAAAATAAATGGATGAGATGTTGTTAAAAATTGATAATCACAATCAAGAGATAAGATGTTACAATAACTAATGAAGGACCAAGATTTAATATTACTAAGTTAAATTAGGTAGGTTAAAATGGGAGGGAAAATTTTGTTCTAATTTTGACTTTTAAAGTATTTTTTTATTATATATAAAGATAACACTGATAATTATTTTTATTATAAATTTTAACTTTATCCGTTTTTAAAGTAACTAGATATTATTCATCAGTGCGTTGCAATGAAATAATTAACTATATTACAATTATGTACTTTTATATTTAATTTTTTAACCCCATATATATATATATATATATATATATATATATATATATATATATATATATATATATATATATAATTATTGGGTCACTTATTAGGAGGTACATTAAAAAATGCACAATTGTTATAAACTACATGACTCAAAGCACTATTATTCATAACTACACAGTTATGATTGTGATACCATAAATACCCTATGTATTTGCATAATTTGATTCTGCACAATTTGGTTCTGCACAATTATTCTGCATAATTTTATTTTTGCACATTTTAAATTCCGGCAGCAGGCGGCGGCGGTCAGTGGCAGTCAACGACTGTCCGGAGGCCGGTCAATGCCGATCAATGGACGATCAACGTCGGACAATGGCCAGTCAACGGTCGGTCAATGCCTGTCAACGATCGATCAACGCCGGTCAACGCCTGTGGGTGAATGAGGGGTAGGGTTGTTGGTTTAAAAGTGTATGGAGTATAAAATTATATTTGGTATTTTACTTTAATATTTTGTATGTGAGAGTAATTATTTAAATTCCATATATCTAATAGTAAATATGCTTAAAAGTGTGTATCTGAGAGTAATAAATCCATAATTATTTATTTGAATATATGTACTTTATAAAAATACTAATTATTTATGTATAATATTAACATATATTTATAAATTAAATCGCATTGTTTATACTCTTATTTTTTAAAACATTAAATTTGATTCGATATTTAAGATAATTAAATATAGTATATATTAATTTTCTATTATTAATTATATTAAAATTATTTTATTTTAATTGATATCTATTTATTTTTTAAAAATAAATATAATTTATCTGTAAAACTTAATTACTTTTTCTTAAGAAATATATATAGTATACTATAATTTATATTTTATTTTTAATTGAATAACATATGCATAAATAAAATATAAAATATTATTCAATATAATAAATTATAAATATTGAAATAATATTTACGAAGACGATCCTAAAGAAAAATAAAAATAAATCAAAAGATTTCGAAAATAAATTTCATACATTAATCTTAAAAATTAAATTAAAAAAATGAAGTAGAAGCTTAGTTTTACTTTTATATAAGTATAGATAGATGTGATATTTTTTAATAATATATAAATAATAAAACAATTAATTATATGCGTGGGTAATTTTTTTCCGAGCTTTAAGATAAACAAATTAAAAAAAAAGTATGAAGAGTATGGAGTAAAACTTATAACTTTTAGGCCAAATCATGAAATTCGTTTAATATAATTTAATAACAACTCGATTAAAATTTGACATGTCTTTTTAAAATTAATTTAATTATTTATTGTCATTAAATTAATTGATCATTAGTTACACGTGTTAGATGAACGACAAGTGTGTGGAGAGAAAAATCTCAATCTTTTCTTTAAAATTGATTGTGGATATATATTAGTATATCCTAAGCGTCAATCATTAAATTTCCTAATTTATAAACGTACATATACTGCATAAATAACGGCCAATAAATTTAACAGAAGCCATCTTGTTCACATACGGCGCAATTAATTCATTATAACACGCACGATTCAAGAATGTCAAGGTTTGCCATAATTATTAGGTGAGATATTCAGTATATAACACTTAGTATAGGTACAATATTATTAGGTGAAAATTAATGTCGCATAAAAGTTTTACGTTAGAAGAAGCATTATATTTGAAACCAGCGGCGGAGCCACCTTAGGATCAGGAGGGAGATTGGACTCCCTGTAATTTTAAAAATTATTAGTATATATATATATATATATATATATATTCATTTATGTAACATTCTATTATGGTGGTATAGTGGTTTGGGTGCTCTATATAGTAATTGAGGTTTAGTGCTCTATATTACTATTTCCCCCTAAATAAAATTTTGCCTCCGTCACTGTTTGAAACAAATTAAAGTTATAAAAATTCAAAAATTTTCAACGAAAAATGGCAGGCGCATTAATTTGCATGCATTCAAACATGACTTCATTACATGTACACGTACACGTACGTGGGAGTGTCGTTGTGGATGGGACAACATTAAACCTACTATTAAAATCGTGCAAATAAACAGATATTTCATTAAACTACCATAAATTAATTGAATATGTAAATTTTTAAAAATTGATGATCCAACCTAATACATGACCAACAGAGATATACTTGTATCTTGTCATGCAGTTTATACAAGGATAAATTATCAAAAACCCTGAAGATTTGTCCAAACTATCAAATAAATTTCGTAGTTTGAAAAATTACCAATTACACCCTTTAACTTGTTTTTTATTTAAACATTAACAAAAATACATTTTTTTTAAAAAAAAGGAAGGATAGAAATGACATCAAGACCCATATATTTAACATTGTATTTTTAAATTTCACTATTTTTTTTAAAAAAATTAAAGGGATAATTGGTAAATTTTCAAACCACGAGATTTATTTGGCAATTTGGACAAACCTCGAGGGGGTTTTGGTAATTTGCCCTTTATACTATTATTAAGTCCATCTGTAATACGTACGTCTCCTACTTTTGTTTACCTTTTACTACAAAAAAACTGTTTTAATTCCATTCTTAAATTGGTTTACCAACGGATTAGCAACAAAAATCCGTTGGTAAATTTTTGTCGTTAAAATGGTGGTTGATAAATTTTTAGCAATGAAAAATCAATTCCGTTAGTAATCTATTGCTAAAAATTCTGTTGGTAATTTATATAAAGATTCTCTTAGTAATCCGTTGGTACCAACGAATTGAATTCTGTTGGTAAATTCCGTTGCTAAAAAATACTTTTTTTAGAGTACTTTTTGTTTTTATCTGTTTTATACTTATCTTTACAGGATAAAATATTTTTTTGCCCCATAAGTTTGGTCATGTACAATTTTTGCCTAAAAAAAAAGATACGATTTGGGCATTTATCCAATTTTTTAAGATTGCACCAATGTTGTCCTGTTTTCGCCAAAATTTAATTTCTTTGCTGGAATTGATCACGTGTATTCCATATGATCATCGAATTTGGCATTTTCCAGTAGGATAAATATTTTTTGCCCCATAAATTTGACTATGTACAATTTTGCCCCAAAAAATATAAGATTTGGGTAGACATGCACCCCGGTTCGGAACCGCCGGTTCCGGTTCCGAACCGGCGGTTCCGATTCTAAGATAGGGGGAACCGGAACCGAACCGGGGTACGAAGGGTTCGGTTCCGGAACAGACGGTTTCGGTTCCGGTTCGAAACCGCCGGTTCCGGTTTTATTTTTTTTATTTTCTTTTTGAATTTTAAGCGTAAAAAATTAAAAAAAAATAAAAAACTGGCGGTTTGAATCGGAACCGCCGGTTCGAAACCGAAATCGCCGGTTTTTTCCCAAATATGAGGAACCGGAACCGAACCTTCCTTAGCCGGTTCCAGTTTTTTTTTTGCCGGTTCCGGTTAAAACCGGCGGTTTCCCGGTTCGAACTGCCAGTTTCGGTTTTTTTGTACATGTCTAGATTTGGGCACTTATCCCAATATCTTTATAATTGCACCAATTTTTGTCCATTTTTTTATGGAATTTGATATTTTTGCCGGAATCTATCACGTGCATGGCACGTGATCATCGGATTTGACATTTTCCAAAAACTTTGCTGACCTGGCAACATAGTGGCATCCCTATCAATAATAATAAATATTTTAATGATAATTTAATAAAAAAATACCCTCTATCGATGAACTCAGTTCTCATATGCCTTCCACATGCTTCCACCATCTTCGCAAACCCCATTTTCTTATTAATCAAGGGATTCCCTATGTACCCTCTCACCATCATGGACGGCAGCCATCTAATCTTCTCTTCCGGAGGCCCATCACCAACGAACGAATCACAGTAAACGTGGTCTCGATCCGCACCCTCCTGCAGTGCGAGCGACCAAAGAAGATCGAAGCCATGCGGAGGACAGGTCATTGGCGTTTTGAGCTTCGATTCAGTCCTTTGCACCATACTGAAGAATGATTGGTTCACTATTAATTCTGCAATTTTGGTTGGTAGAGATCGATATCTAGTACGCGCATTCCCACGTAGTAGATTATGTTGTCGTCGGTGTTGCTTTCTATTAAGAAAACCCTAGAGAAGTTGGCGAATTCTTCGATCCAAGGGTTGGTGCCACGGTTGACGAGTGCTTGGGTTTTAGCCTATTGCACTGAGTCCATGACATTGTCATTCACCGCTAGAAGACGATCATCCGACGCTAGGCGGTATTAGGCGGAAGCAATGAGGGCAGGGACATGAGTTGCCATATGGTTGCATGACTCGTGTAAGAAGGCAGTGGTGGCGCTTAAGAACACGAATCCTCCGCTGTGAAAGTAGACGATGAGGGGGAGCTTAACGTCGAGAGTGGGATGGCACATGCAGAAGAACCAACGGTTGCCACCCATAGTGGTGAGAGGGTACATTGGGGATCCCCTAATTGACAAGAAAAGTGAATTTGCGAAGACGATGGAAGCATGTAGAGGGCACATAAGAACTGAGTTCATCGTTGGAGGGTATTTTTTAATTAAATTATTATTATTATTAATGGGGATGCCACTGTGTCGCCAGGTCAGCGAATTTGTCGGAAAATATCGAATTCGATGATCACGTGACATGCCCGTGATCGACTCTGGCAAAAATATCAAATTCTGGCAAAAATGGAGTAATATTGGCGTAATTATAAAGATATTGGGATAAATGCCCAAATCTTATCTTTTTTGGAACAAAAATTGTACAATGCCAAACTTACGGGGCAGAAAAATATATTATCTCGTTGGGAAATGCCAAATTTGATGATCATGTGACATGAACGTGATCGATTCCGGCGAAAATGAGACAGTATTGGTGCAATCCTAAAGATATTGTGATAAATGCCAAAATCTTATCTTTTTTGGAGCAAAAATTGTACATGACCAAACTTATGGGGCAAAAAAATATTTTATCCCTATCTTTACTAACTAACCTCTAAAGGTTATAATAATTTAAAAGATACCACCCTCAGGCCCCATCAAACATACATAATATATTCTTTTATTTTATTTATTATCGGATGAAAATGCCACAGTACTTCTAAAAACTCAATAAAATTGGTAAAAAAATTACTTTGTTAAACTATGTATAACATATTTACAGGCCGGTGAAATTATAGGACGAAGGGAGTACGAGTTTAAAATATAAATCATCCTGTATGTTTTTTTTTTTCGAAAAGGTCCCTAAATTGTTAAGACATTTATTTTCGTTCCAAATCTTTCATTTTTGCTCCAATTTCATCCCAAAATAATAATTTTTTTACCAATTTCGTCTCATAACTTTGTAAAAGCATTGATTCAGTCTCATCCTATGAAAATAGAAAAATTGAACATTTTAAGTAAAATTGTAGGAGTAAAAGGTTGGAGGGATATGTGTAGGTATTTATGGACGGGTATAGGAATTTGATGAGTAGGGTAAACAAAATGTGATAGAAGAGATTTGAGGGAGAAAACAAGGTTTATAATAAACATACTTTACTAAACTTTTTTGTTACATCTTCAAAATGATATACCACCACATATTTATACTACACAATGGTATAATCTCTAATATTCTAGAGAATTCTACACTAGTTTCTTTCTAATTAATCTAGATAATTCTTCTTATTTGATCACATGCATTTTCTAGATTTTTCATTCACCCACATTATTCTAGATCATTTTTCTAATTAATTAATAGATTCTTCCACCTTTTAGTTTATTCTATACACAATCTCAAACCTTCTATCATGTCATATATTATTCTTGAAGCTTCTATAACTCTCTAAATCAAGTTTATTATTTCTAACACCCCCTCTTAAACTTGATTTTGCATTCCAAGCAAACTTCAAAGTCTTGCGAACTCTTCATACTTGAGCGGTTTCGTGAAAATGTTAGCTACTTGATCTTGTGATTTCACGTGCTCCACTTGAACTTCTTTCTTAGCAATACATTCTCTGATGTAGTAGAAGCGAGTGTCTATGTGCTTACTCCGATTATGAAATATCGGATTCTTCGCCAATGCAATCGTCGATTTGTTGTCTACACAAATTCTCGTAAGATTTTCTTGTGTCCATCCGAGCTCCCGTAACAAACTACTGAGCCATATAGCATGGAAAACACTGGATGTGGCAGCTACATACTCGGCTTCACATGTAGATAGTATGACTATCAGTTGCTTCTTCGACATTCAAGTAAAAGCACTGTCTCCTATGAAGAACACAAATCCACTTGTACTTTTTCGATCATCATTATCTCCAGCACAATCATTATCACTATAGCCCACAAGCTCATAGTTATTAGTATTTGAATAAAGTAGGCCATAGTCTAGCGTACCTTTGAGATATCGAAAAATTCTCTTTGCCGCCTTCAAGTGAGTTGTGGTTGGATTCTCCATAAATCTACTCACAAGCCCTGTTGCGTAGAGTATATCTAGCCTCGTGCAAGTTAAGTACCTTAGGCTTCCAACCAAACTTTTAAAGAGCGTCGAATCCACTTTTTCTCCATCTTCATGCTTGGATAGTTTACTTCCACACTCCACTGGGGTGTTTATTGCCTTGCAATCTTCCATTTTGAACTTCTTGAGGATCTCCTTCATATAACCTTCTTGTGTGATGAAAATTCCTTCCTCAAGCTATTTGACTTCAACTCCAAGATAATATGCCATGAGCCTAATATTCGTCATCTCAAACTCTTTAGTCATGGCCTTCCTTAATTCCTTGAACATCTTTGTGTTGCTTCCTGTGAATATAAGATCATCCACATACAAGCACACAATTAAGATATCATTACCTTTGATTTTGACATAAAGGGCATGCTCATGTGGACTTTTGGTGAAACCATTCTCCTCCAAGTACTTGTCAATCCTGCTATTCCATGCCCTTGGTGCTTGTTTTAATCCATATAGGGTCTTCTTCAACTTCAATACTTTTTCTTCTTGTCCTTTCACCTCGTAGCCTGGTGGTTGTTTGATGTAGACTTCTTTATCAAGTACATCATTCAAGAAGGCTGACTTCACGTCCATCTGATAGATTTTCCATTTGTTTTGGGCTGCAAGTGAAATTATTAGCCTGACAGTTTCTAGTCGGGCGACATGAGCGAATACCTCGTCATAGTCAATTCTGGCTATTTGACGTATCATTTGGCGACAAGCCTTGCTTTGTATATCTCTACTTCACCCTTTAGAGTTCTTCTTTGCTTTATAGACCCACTTAACTCCAATGGCCTTGTGATCCTTTGGCAATGTTGCAAGCTCCCATGTATCATTCTTCACAATGGCCTTAATTTTCTCGTCCATTGCATCTCTACATCTCTTACTTTGTGTAGATTCTTCAAAAGTTATTGGCACACAATCAGCAAATAAGCAAAGTAATGTGAGATCTTCTAACCTTTCAGTGTCTTCATAGATCTCATGTAGGCTCCTCACACGCGATGCGCTTATTTCATTCATGAAAAATGATAGCGAGTCTCCAACTTCTCTTGCTGGTGAAGCGGGTGGAGTCACCGCCTCTTCGCCTTCACCTGCTTGCTCCAAATCTTCTTATCTTCAAATTATGGAGTTATAAAGCTGTGATCATTGATGCTTGATCCAAAATCCCAAGCACATTCCTCATCGAACTCCACATCTCGACTTATTATACTTTTCTTTGTGAGGGGATTATATAGCTTGTAACCTTTTGAGTTAGAGTCATACCTAATGAATGTATGGCTCACTCTTGTCGTCGAGCTTTCTTCTTGTCTCGTCTGCCACGTAAGCATATTCTTTGCTCCCGAATACTCTTAGATGAGCGATTCCGGGCTTTTTCCCACTCCATGCTTCTTGTGGAGTCTTTCCCTATATGCTTCAAGTTGGAGATCGATTGGACAGGTACATTGTTAGACATTTTTCGCGCACTCCAATTAAAATACCCAAGTATATGGATGTCAATTGTAGAGGCAAGTACCCTAGTTAAAATAAAATATCGTTCCCACTGAGACAGTTAATTATCCACTTAACTTGTATTACTATTCAATTAGAATTAACGTAACAAATCTCCAAGTGTTTGAATTGAATTAATATTTAAAGTTTTGAAATATTAAATAACATAATAAATAAAAGCGAGGAATTATTCAAGATTAATCAAGAGAGAAATAACAGCTCTAAGGTATCAGGTTTAATGCAGTTGCTTTAGTCTCCTAGATGTCCTACTGTTCATTCATACTGTCTTAATGGAAATACATTATGAGTTAATGCGTTAATAGTTATAAACCTCCTTCCTAGATACTAATTAATAAGGCGAATTTCATAAACCTCCGGATGATCAATTCGTCTAACATTGAAAGTACTACTCAAACCTATTCACTTCCTACTTGAATTCTTAATTGCATTGTTCCACTAAGACACTCAAGTACCTTGTTTACCAGCCCTTAAAATTATCGTGTTCACGGGCAAACTACTATAATCCCTAGCAAACAAATAATATTAAACATGTATGCACACAAGCTAACACAACATATCAAGCATCACGGGCAACATCATTAATATGCTATGAAGACGTTACAAACGTATAATAAAGTTTGGATAAATCAAATAAACAAGGATTATAAACAGTATGAATCCACAAAGTTAATCTAGGTTCCCAAATCAACTACATTAATCCCTCAATCCTTAGAACTGTAAAAGTACTTAGCCCATGAGATTATACACAACCCTCATGGCTATCAAATTCATAACAGAATCAATAATTGAAAAGAATAAAGAAAGATACAAAACATTAGTGTCACGTGGTTCGCGTTTTTTCCTCATCTCTCCGATTGGATTGGCTCTCAAAACCCACTTGAATCTTCCTCCGGACCGATGGGATGGATGGATTAATAGTTTGATGTGAGTGGGTGGATAGATGGATGGTGCGTGAATTGAATTCATGATGTGTTTTTATTGTGAATGATCGGTCCCCCTCTCCAGGTGTTCTGATCTGTATATATACTATGGGCCACGAAAACTGACTTGATTGGGTTATTTTTCCACTTCTTCACGCACAGAAAATTAAAAATCTTAATTTTTGGCCCAAAATAACCCAACTCGAGTTGGGGTACCCAACTCGAGTTGGCAACACGACCAGTGTTACGTTAAAAAGTAACTCGAGTAAGCTAACACGAGTCGTGTTGCTAAGTCGTGCACTCGCCTGTCAAGTCATGTTGCGATGTTCTGAAACTGGACTGCCTTCGGGACCTAACTCGACTCGATTTGTAAGTCGAGTAAGGCCTTGCAACTCGAGTAAGCTCTCTGACAATTTTCGAACTCTACTCTGTCCCCTACTCGACTCGAGTTGCAAGTCGAGTTGGACCTTGCAACTCGAGTAAGCTCTCTGGACGATTCTGGACACATTTTGGAACCCAACTCGACTTGTGTTGCAAGTCGTGTTGCAACTCGAGTTGCATGTTACAACTCGAGTTGGGTCTTTTCAGCCCTGTTTCTTATTCCTTTTCGTTCCTGCTTCATTTTTACCCTGTTTTAACCTTCAAAACTCAATAAAACCCATTAGTAGCACCATAATCATGTAAAATATGTAGACTATGCAATCCGACACGAATGTATGGCCTTATTCTAATAAAAACAAGGTATTATGAGATCAAAAAGATGTAAATTTTCACTCTCATCATACATCGCGCACGCCACTTCTTCCGCTTAAAATTCTTTTGGAAGATTCTTCGTCTTCAACATGTTGCGCGCCATATCCACTATGGTTCTATTCTTCCTTTCCGCCACACCATTTTGTTGAGGAGATCTTGGAACAGTAAGAGGCCTTCGAATCCCGTTTGCTTTGCAATACGCTCCTTAGATGTGAATTCACCACCTCGATCGATTCTCATGGATTTGATTTCTAGCCCACTCTCCTTTTCAACGGTGACTTTAATTTTCTTGAAGGCTTTAAATACTTTTGATTTCTGCTTCAAGAACTACACCCACGTTTTTCTAGAAAAATCATCAATGAAGAGCAAGAAATAATTGTTGTTACCAAGAGAGTTTGGTTTGATTGGCCCACACACATCGGCATGAATCAACTCCAACGACTTCTTTGATCGCGAGGTTGACTCATTTGGGAATGGCCTTCTAGCTTGCTTCCCTAGTATACATCCTTCACATAGTTGGTCGGGATGCTTGATGGATGGTAATCCTCTTACCATTTCCTTCCTTTATAACAACTCCAATCCTCCGAAATTTAAGTGCCCAAACCGTAGGTACCATAACCAAGACTTATCCTTAAAGCAAGCTTTAAGACATTTTGCCACATCATTCTGAATATTTAGTATAAACATTCTATTCTCCGACATTGGCACCCTCGCTATCAAATTATTTTTCTTATCTCTTATTGAAAGGTTATAATCCTTCAAGTGAATATCATAACCTTTCTCTAAAAGTTGTCCCAAACTAAAAATATTATTTTTCATATTGGGCATATAATAAACATTCGAGATAAAATCTTGACCTCCATTTTTTAAGCGAATAAAAAATTTTCCTTTTCCTTTTACCGGAATTTTAGATTTATCACCAAATGAGACATTGCCACTTACTGATTCATCCAGCTCCACGAACATGCTCCTTTTGCCACTCATGTGGTTGCTCACTCCCGTATCGAGGTACCAAGTATCATCTTGTCTTTCATTTTCTCTCAACGAAGTTGGCCTTCTCTTGAACCTTTTGTTTTGCTTTTCAACACTCGGAAACACAATGCTCAAATCTATCACAATTATAGCATTTTATAGAAGATTTATCGTATCTCGATTTTTGGTTGCTCTTTCCTCGATCAAATGCTTTTCTCTCTCCATGATTTCCATAGCTCCCTCGTCCACGTCCATGACCTCGACCTTGTGCTTGGCCACAACTTTGACCGCTACTTGGGCCTTCGTATTTCTCCTTTGCACTCACTTGTAATTTTAACAATTGCTCCACCATATCTTGCTTTCATTTTTGTTTCTCTTCATAAGCTTGCAACGACCCTATTAAGAGATCAATTGTCATCTTCTTCAAATTTTTAGTCTCCTCAATAGTTGAACTTAGCCTCAATTTTGGTATAAATTGATTAGAGTAAGCATACTCCATCGTGTATAACACGTAAGTGACCAAGTGAAAATTTTATAATATCGAACCCAAGGGAGAAAGTGTATGTATCCGTATTTGAAAGATGTTTTACTCTAGAAGGACTAATCAATAATGGAGAGGATAGAATTAACTACAATTAATACCTAAGAAAGCAATTAAGATAAAAAGATACAAATGGAATGGATGATGGATGATGGATGAATGGATGAAGTAACAATCTAAAGAGTAAGGCTAACCACATTCAAGATTAATAGTATTACATAGACTTGTTAAATTTAAATGACAAGTATCAATGATAAATGGACTAGAAGTAATCACAAATGTTCCCCTAATCCCTATGGCCAAGGTAATTAGGTTCTCAACTCATTACAAGTTTTAAGCACAAAAGATTGTCCCTTACTCTCAATTCCTCAAGGGTACTTGATTATAAGATTGGTTCTTCTCACTCAATTAATAACCTACTTAGATCCATCAACTAAGTGTCCCAACATAAGTGTTCTAAGTATACAAAGATGCTACCACATACTTCACATACTAACATACAAAATCTATAGTATAACATGATTCAATCAAATCCCTAAGCAAAATATTGGAATGACCATCCTAATATCATAAATGGAGAGTTTAACCACACACATCATAATACAAATAAAGTAAATCATAAATCATGGAGGAAATTCCAAAAATTATATCAACTAAATCATTTGAAATTCAACCAATCCAAGATCCCTAATCCATCATGTGGCTAACCTCACAAGAGGTCTAGCCAACAACAAACATCATCAAAACATCATTACAATGCTAATAAACATTCATTGTTGCAATCAAAACAAAGAAAATACAAAATGAAAGTAGAGTTCTCCCCTATTTAGGAGTGGGTTGAATTATTCTCTTCAAGATGCAATTTCCATTCTTCAAGTCTCAATCCTCAATAGATGTGTGATAGATAGATGGAATGTGTGAAGATGGATGAAGATGAAGGTGAAAATGGTGAAAAATGTGATGGAATTTGAATGAATGAATGGAGTGGAGTGTGGCCTCTAAGAGAAGGAGATGGAATGAGAGCTCCCCCCTGCTGTTCTATGGAGGATTGGGAGGTTATGGGTATTTATATCCCCTTGAAAAATCCTAATTTCGCACTGCGCAGCTGGACACTTTGCATGAAAATTCGACTGAATTTTCAGAAATTTGGTCGAATTTTTCTTACAGTATGCATAGCCTTCGATGCTCTGTTTCGCCCGTATTTTTTGAAAAAATGCACAAAAATTCAACTGAATTTCTGAAAACTCGGTTGAACTTTTGTGACAGCTTCGCGCTGCTTCACTGTTTTGGCTCGTTCTCCCTCGTTTTAACTCAAAATTGAGATCTGCCTTTTCCTACATCTTTCTCTTCACCTCTAGAATCCATTTAAACCTGAAAATTACACAAATTCCACTAAAGTAAAAATTCTCCAAATATTTACAAATATCGCACAATCTAAGGCACTTAAACACTCAAACTAAGCATAATTGTATGTAACCATGGTATAATTGGACCCTAAATTCATGAGATATCTACACTCATCAATAGTCACCACGATATGCTCAAATTTGGGAGTCAATGAACATAATATTTTCTCCATTATTCTAACATCCTCCAAATTTTCACCATTTTCATTTGATTTGAGACCGCCAAAACTCTTGTAAAATAATCCGAAATAGATTCGGACTCCTTCATATGTAGAGACTCAAATTCACCTCTTAAAGGTTAAAGGCATACCTTTTTAACTTGATCGGCTCTTTTGCATGACACTTGGAGCTTATCCCATGCTTCCTTGGCGGTAGTTGCACTCGAGATTTTCTCGAAATCATCATCTCCGAAAGCTTGGTAGATGAGGAAGAGAGCCTTCTTCTCCCTCTTTCATGAATCTCTCACCTTATCCTTTAATTGTTGAGATAGAGTCGTCTCGTCTTCTGGTTGCTCGTACCCTTTTTCTATAATCTCCCAAACATCATGAGCACCTAGTAGTGCCTTCATCTTGATACTCCAATTATCAAAGTTGCTCTTGTTGAGCAATGGGACTTGAAAGGATTGAAGGTTATTGGTCATCTCTCAGAGGAGGATCATATGGCTCAGATACCACTTTGTAGGAGTAAAAGGTTGGAGAGATATGTGTAGGTATTTGTGGACGGATATAGAAATTTTGTGAGTAGGGCAAACAAAATGTGATAGAAAAGATTTGAGGGAGAGAACAAGGTTTATAATAAACACACTTTACTAAACTTTTTGGTTACATCTTCAACATGATACACCACCACCTATTTATACTACACAATGGTATAATCTCTAATATTCTAGAGAATTCTACACTAGTTTATTCCTAATTAATCTAGATAATTCTTCTTATTTGATCACATGCATTTTTCTAGATTTTTCATTCACCCACATTATTCTAGATTATTTTTCTAGTTAATTAATAGATTCTTCCACCTTCTAGTTTATTCTATACACAATCTCAAATCTTCTATCATGTCATATATTATTCTTGAAACTTTTATAACTCTCTAAATCAAGTTTATTATTTCTAACAAAAATGATCATTTTGGAGAGAATTTAAATATTTTTGGACTATTTCGAAAAAATTAAAATTTTAAGGACTATTTTGAAAAAAATAAAATTGTGTGAGACTATTTTGATTTTAATAGAGAGCGAGTAATCTTTTTCCCTTTTAACAGGTCCCACTCTGAGCGACTTTTTATTTTTTGGGAAGACTACGTACAATTGCTGACTAACTATATGTATCATGCTTAAAAAGGACAGTTTATGTCAAGTTGATCTTAAATAATAGCGGCTAGTCTAGTCTTCGAAATGTACATGCATCAAAACTGGAACTTTCTTTGCACTTTCGACATCATCCCTCTATTAGCACTTAATTATAATTATATAAGTGAGACTAAACAACCTTTGAAGCAGCTCATCATTCTTAATTTTGAGCTCATTAACTAAGATTTTGCAATGGATATGGCCGGTGGCTCCAGTGCTGGCAATAAACCAGACAGAAGGACTGTCGAAAGATATCGAAGACGTCTAATGAAAGATCTTCGCTCTGAGCTAGTTTCTCTCGTCCCTGAACAGCATTTCAAACCATCAAAGGTACCTCCACGCAGTTTATACATACTTGTAACGTCATCAGTTAATTAACATGGTATTAGAGTCGTGATCATGTAATAAAAGGTCACATCATAAATTCCACATGCAAAGCCTAGTTCCCTATATGCACAATATGTACTATATTATTATTCAATAAACATTTCCATCAGTTTGAACTTTTAGACGAGCTGATTATTTGTTAATATATATATATACATGAATATCGAAGATTGAACATGTTACGGTTTTTGTACGTTAACATGATGCAGAAAGTCTTGTCACCGCTAGATCAGTTGGAACAGGTGGCTGATTACATCAAGATTCTAACAGAAAGGGTAGAAGAGCGAAGAAAGAAACTATCACTAATGATGAATGCTAGATCGACAAGTTATTACAACATCGGTGCTAACATTATGGGTGAATCGAAGTTGCCAATTCTTGAAATAAAAGAGTTAGGTGCAAACGTGGAGGTGGTTTTGATAAGTGGGCTCAACAAAAAGTTGATGGTGGATAAAATCATAAGCATAATCGAACAAGAAGGAGCTCAAGTGGTCACTGTCGGTTACTCCACTAATGGGGACGCCATTTTCCGTACCCTCCATGGTCAGGTGATTGAAACCAAACTATTCGATACTCGATTTTTTATTAATTATATATATACCTAGCTATATACCTAAGTATTTGAGTTTTATTTTTTTTACCAATTATACTTTCAAAGAAAACATTGTGCTCGATAATTTTAAGTGAGTGATTAAATAGTATATGAGATACATTTTTACAAGTTTAATATTTTAAAAATGAGGTAATTATTAATTTGGTTTTAGCCATGACTGTTAGGTTAAGGATTCTGAATGGAATGCTGATATATATTTTTGTGGCAGGTTTTAATTCCCAGGGTTGGCATGGATATTTCAAGAATGAGAGAGAGGATACAGGAATTGATGGGCTAAAGCTTCTCATTCCTGCATATTGTCTTTCCTCAATCCTCATAATTATTTAGTATATTCCTATAATTAGAGCAAAACTTATATTGTCTTTAATTAGTATTGCCTCCATAGAGGAGGGAGATGGGCACTGGAATTTCCTATAACAATTAGGGATATATTAATAAATTTATTTATATACTTCCTCCATCCCAATTATTAATCTACACCGTTACGTAAAAATACTCCATCCCAATTAATCTACAGCGTTATGTAAATACGAAGTTTTTTAATTAATTTTAAGACTCTTGGAGGATAATGTAGTATATTTAGGTAATAAAAAAATTGTTTATGTGTGATAGCTAGGTGGAGTGGTAAATTTATAATTATGATGTACTTTTAGGGTTGGAGGTTAATATGATGTTTACTTTTTTGAATGGTGAGATTCAATGTGGAACAAACAAAAACGGAAAATATAAAATTCAATTTGGAACGGAAGGAGTATTTATGGAGTATATAAGTAAAAAAAAGAAATATATAAATATTTAAATCATTACAAAAATAATATATATATATATATATATATATATATATATATATATATATATATATATATATATATATATATATATATATATTTATTTATTTATTTATTTATAGATAAAGTTTAAAATCGAAATAGCTTCATAGAAATTTACTTTATTTAAAATAATTCAAAAAACTTATTTTTTCAATATCATTCCATGTTTTTAAATTCTCACCAAATTTGTCATTTTTATTTAAAAATATCCTATTTTTATAATGGTGTGGAATTGGAACATGAGACTAGATCATTGCTTTTACAAAAGTTATTAGACGAAAATTGATGAAAAATAATGTATGGGACAAAAATGGAGCAAAACTGAAAGTTATAAGACGAAAATGAATGTTCTAATTATTTTGAGTCATTTTCCGATTAAATTAAAATGCACAGAATGGTTTATGTTTTAAACTCTCTTTATATACTCCATCCGTCCCACCCAAAAAATCACTTTTTCCATTTTGGGCATCTATCCAAATAGTCTAATTTCCTTTTTTACACATGTGACCCACATAGAGTCAATAGTACATTTAAAATATAGGATCTACACTCTCACTAATACAACTACTCACTACACACTAAATAATAATACTCGTTAATTCACGTGTATAAAGCAGAAGACCCTTTTTGGGTGTGAGGAGGAAGTATAATTTAGTATTAAATTAAATTTTCTTTAAATTTTTTGAATTTGACCCATCAGCTTCCAGCCCATTAAACTCTACTAGCCGGCCTCTAATATTAATCTTATAAAGCCCAACAACTCCAAGTCTATGGCATCCGAGCCCAACAACAGCTAGTTATTGGGAAAAAGAGAGTTGAGAGAATAGCATAAACTTGTTATACTTGTATTAGTTGTACGCGAGAATTTACTTGCCTCCATTTATACTCTTCTACTGGCGAGGGGGTGTGCAACGGTCGGTTCGGTAACCGAATCGAACCGAACCGAACTACGAAAACTAAAAAAATCAAAAATATTAGTGCTGGTAACCGAAACCGACCGTTCAACACTCAAAACCGAACCTTAACCTAACCGATTTAAATATTTGGTTACGTTCGGTAACCGAAAATCGAACCTTAATCAAAATAAAATTTAAAATCTGCATTCATGTCATAAACTTATAGAAATACAGAATGATACCTGCTGCTATAAACCTGAATTACAGAATGAAACCTATTGCCATAAACATGATAATTAAAGTTCAATCATAATCTCATAGATAGTTCATAAGATAAGAACATGATGCATCACAAAAGTCATTGCAATATACAAACAACTTAAGTCTTCAACTCTTCATTAGAAATACAAACCATTAACAATTCAACTACTAAACCACATGAAATCAATTATAACATGAGAGGTCATGAAAATCTCATGCTCTTCAATCTTCAGCCTCTCCCAATCTAGTTGGTGTTTGAGAGCGTTCCACTTCCTCCAATTCCAACAGTTGGCAAATCTGAAAAATAAAATATTTTAATGATAGTATAGATCATTAAAAAATAGTAAAAAAAGATAACGACTTAGACTATTAAATTGATAACTTTTTAGTTACCTTTTTCATGATTCTCGAGCTCCTCTAATTGTTCTTCTACGTTTTCATAGTGATTAGAACTTCGAAACCAATATTGAGCACATATCAAAGCTTCAAAATTAATCGTGTTATTAGAGCTGCCAGTTTCACCAACTTTACTCCCCGGTTGGTATTTCCTTTTATACTCATTGAACAACTCAGAAAGTTCACTCTTTACAGACTGAATATTTTGGAACCCTTGTCTGCCCCATACATATCCTTCAATGAGTATTCCATATACTCAAATTTATTCCGAGAATCAAAGACACTACCCCAGAAAATTATTTTATTCATTTTCTCAGGATCACCCCAATATTTATCAAATTTTATTTACATGGACTCACCCAAACGCTTGATCTCAGAATCAGTACTCCCCTTCTATTCATTCAATATGCAACACAAATCACTGATTTCACTAAACAATGAACTTGAAGTGACATACAAAGAACTAAAAATTCGTAGAGTCAACTCATAGAAATTCTTCAACAAATCCGCAATTTTGCGAACACACCACCAATCAACTAAACTTGGAACCCCATCTTCCCCCAAATCAGTCTTGAAACTTGAATCTTGCTCTTCATACTTCTCAAATGCTTTTTCAAAATTTTCAGCTGTTTTAAGCATTAAATATGTCGAGTTCCACCTAGTAGACACATCTAAACACAATGAACTCTTACTTTCTATCCCTTCCAAGTACACACACTCTTTAAATTTTTTGAATCTAATAGGGGAATTCCTAATGTACTTCACTGAATCCCTCATACGTTTCACAAAAGGGTCAATATCTTTTAATCCATCAGAAACCACTAAATTAATTACATGTACAATACATCTCATGTGGAGATGCTTACAACTTGCAATAGTACCCCCCCAATTCAACATTCATTTTTTCAAGAATGATATAGCCGTATTATTTGAACTTGCATTATCTAGGGTTATAGTGAACACATTTTTCAACCCCCAAACAAGAAAATAATGTTCTATCGCCTTACCAATATAATCACCGTTGTGACAAGAAACCGGCACAAAATTCAGAATTTTCTTATGCAAGTTTCACTCATTATCAATGAAATAAACTGTAATGCACATGTAATTAATTTTTTTCAAAGAAGTCCAAGTATCAGTGGTGAGACTAACTCTTTGACAATTAGACTTCATAAAGGATTTCAATTTGGACCTCTCATTAATATATAATTGAATTCAATCCCTTGATACAGTCAAACGAGAAGGTATTTGAAACCTAGAGCATGATTTTTGATTATACCTCTTATATCCATCACCCTCCACAAACTAAAAAGACAATTCATCAACAATAACCATATGTGCAAGGGCTTCTCTAATTTCATTTTGATCAAACTTTCATGTGCTTAGAGTACCCACCCCAACATTACCCTCCCCATTATTTGGCTGCAAATTCAGCAATGTTTGGCGTGCTTGTTGGTTTTCTTGGTTACTCATGCATGCATAAATGTGTGATTTAAGTGATGATGTGTCATTTCTCTTAGTAATAGAACATAACACACTATCACAATAATTGAAGTTAGCTTTATTCAACTTACCATCTTTTCCTCGAATCTTTTTGAAGTGCTTCCACACGAGTTAAATATTTGTTTGGTCCCGTAACTTTTTTTCTTTTTAATTTTAGTCCCAAAAAAGATATTTGTTTATAATTAGTCCCATAACTTTAATTTTTCTTTAATTTTGATCCAATTTTTATCGGATTTGCCACTTGTTGCCGGAAATCGACGAGCGATGCTGACATGGCTAGTCCAATTATTTCTCAACCAACCAAAGATTGATGAAACTTAAGAAGAAGAATGAAGACAACACCAAACATTGCAAAAACGTTTATAGTCACCCCATACATAAACATTTTGCAATTTTTGGTGTTATCCTTCTTCTTCTTCTTAAACTTCATCAATATTTGCTGGTTGGACTCGTCATGTCAGCATCACTTGCCAATTTCGGAAACAGGTGGCAAATTCGGCAAAAATTGGACCAAAATTAAAGAAAAATGAAAGTTATGGGACTAATTATAAACAAATATCTTTTTTGGGACTAAAATTAAAAAGAAAAAAAGTTACGGGACCAAACAAATATGTAACTCGCTTCCACACAATAGATCTTTCTTTAATTAGTTTTTTCTTTAATGATGATAGAGCATTCGGTTCTTCCGATTGTTGATTTGAATCTTGAATTTGCGAGGCTGCAATATTATTGCTTCCATCTCCATCTTCTTGGAGAGAACTTGACATCTATAAAAAATAAAGAACTATTTATTATGATTCATTACATAATTAGTATTATTAATTCAGTATCAATAAAGTACCATAGTGGACATTCAAAAAGAAATCGAGACATATAAATATTGGTGTTTCAGATTATTGACAAGCTTATTATGATCAACACGAAAATAGTTATTGGGTTAGAGTTTGCAGTAATTAATTACAGAAACAGAATAAAAATTAAGAAATAGCATATGGAATTGCACCATTCAATTTCTGAAATTAGTGGCATCAAATTCAAACATAATAAAAACTACTTAACTATTTCATGTATGCATACCTGAGGATGAAACTATTATAGAAGAGATACACTAATATATTTCAATTACATCAAACGTAAAAGAGATTTTGAAAAATAGAATTTTCCCCAAATTAATTGATAACCCGTAAAATTAACATCTCATCTCGCAATAATTAATGAAAGATGAACAGGCAAACAACATATATTGATCTGCTACATTCTTTGCATACCAATCACACGACGATATCGAAAAATCTATCAGAAAAACAAGGTCAATTCCAACTATTTTCATAGGGGTAAACCTGAAGATCATGTGAATAAAAATTAATACAGGATAGAGGGGAAGTTTGTCTTACATTTGAAGAAGAAACGATGGATTTTCTTTCAAATGCTTGTTACTGCTTGTCGTTGGGAGTTTTATTTCTTGGAAACTGAAACAAATTTTTAGCCTTTTCTCTTCTGTTTGTTCTTCGCACTTCGCAAGGTGGGGCCGGTGGGTCATGTGGCGAGGCTGTCTACTGCGTAGAAGTCTAGAAGATAGAACTTAGAAGTGCGGCTCCATTCTTTTTGAATTTGGGATCGGGGACTTAGGGTTTCAGTCGCTGGACTAAGTAATGAGTAATGGGTATCATTCTAGAATCTAGGTTTTCTTTTATATATAAATAAATCGGTTCGGTTATTGGTTAAGTCAGTTTTTAACCCCCTAAAATCGTAACCGAACCGAACTACCGAAATCTTTATTTCCCAAAATTGAAACCAAAAATTTAATGCGGTCACCGAACCAAACTGGTCCATTCGGTTCGATTCGGGTGATTTTTTGGTTAAAACCGATTACTGCACACCTCTAACTGGCGTGTTGCCATTCTGCAGAATATTGATTAGTCATTTGTAGTCGGAATGACCAATTAAAGAATTTATCGAACCACAAGGAGGAAGACACTAGAGTTTAATCGATCTCAAGTTTATCGTGATTTTATAAGGACGACATAATGGGAGGATAGATGCAAACAAATGCAATTATACTAATGTAAGAAATAAAGATAAAATGAATGCAAAGATAAGATGGGTTCCAAATGACGCAAGGATGAAATTAGCAACAATCATGACATAGATAATAAAGTAATCATGCAATTAATTATAATATATCATGGACATAGCATAGGAGCGATCACTAATTTCACCTAAACTCTCTGTCAAGATGGATAAGATGTAAACCTTCAACAAGGTTCCCAAAAGCACATAGTTACGAGACCAAAATGAACACCTCCCAATAGGTACTAATTACTCTACGAGTTCTCTAATTATGTACTAAATCATAGGCAATATTTCCTTTTAATATACTATGAATTCACTAATGGTTTGGGTCCCCTCATCTAATCAACCAATCTCTCTATCAAACTAATCAAATGTTCTATCAAAGAGTTCTAAATCTAGAAGGATATCTATATCACATTCTAAATTAATGCACATGAAGTGTATGATGAAATGATTCAATGAACTATCCTAAACACATAATTGATTTCTCAATCTAATCACATGCCCATGACAATTAATCATACATATCATCATACACATCAAGCAATCAACATTCAATGATAGCACAAAGCCCATTCAAGTTTAAAATCAAATTGCATAAAAACTAAATTATCCAACACCAATCATAGAGCTAATCTCATAAAGGAGATTATTCTCTCATAGTCACAAGAAATTCAACAGAGACATTAAAATCCTTATAAACCATGATCAACTATAAAGAAAGTCACAAAATTAGAATTAGATTCTCCCTTTGAAGGTTTCCAATGGAGATCTTCTTCTTGTTCTAGTGATCTCACTCTCCCTTACTTCCTTGATCACGTGGATGGTGGATTTAATGGAGGGGATCAAGTATGGATGGATGGATGAAGAATGGATGAAGATGATGATGTAAAATGGAGAAAATAGTGTGTGAGGTGTATGTGCAGGGCAAAATCACGAAAATCTCCTGAAATAATGAAGTATTTGATATTTATACCCCTTGGAAAGCTTCTAGAAGGATTCTGATTTTTTTTCTGAATTTTTGCAGCTACACGGTCCATGTACGGTACACTGGTCTTGTACTGAACACGGCCGGCTGTGTGCGGTACACGGCCACAGGGGTGGCCGTGTGGGTGTTTCGAGTGATGAAACTCGGCCAACCCTTACAGGGCCGTGTTCGGCACGGCTCGTGTAGGTGTTGGTCGTGTACTGAATACTGGCCATGTTGGTGTTGTTCCTGTTTTTCTTTCTTCCATTTTGGCCCGTTCTCTCTCGTTTCAACTCCGAATTGAGATCTGCTTTTTCCTACGTCTTTCTTTTTGCATCTAGAATCTCTTTTTACCTGAAAATCATACTTTTAAACTCATTCTCATACATTTCCATAAAAATATAAAATACAATCAAATATAACACAAATACGGATAAAATACTAAGAAAATGGACATAAAAAAATACTAAAATCTAGGTGAAAATATCATTCATCAAATATTCCCTCTTTCCCTACAAATATTCTTCAGTTTTCATTTTTTTTTCACATAGATTAAGAATATAATACTTCATTTGTTCCACCGAAAGACTCATTTTATTATATTCTCGTGTTTCATTCAAAGGCTCTATTTTTTCTTTTTAGTAAAACGACTTCATATATGACCCACCACTCACTACTAGTATAACTATCTACTGCATATAAAATAGTAATATTCCTTAATCCACGACAAAAAGCAAATGAGGACTTATGAATAAGACCGTCCGTACGGAGGGAGTATCTTAATATACACTAGAAAAGGAATTATGGTCTTCTCTTGAATCATTTCTTATGCAGGTCTCTGATGATGATGTTTGGACATGGAAACCCTCAAAAGATGGACAATATTCTACATGGAATGCTTATCAATGCCAAGTAGCTCAAGTCTCAATTTTCTCGAACATTGGTGAAGATACTTGCAAAGCTCTATCTAGGATTTGGAATAAATTGACTCCTATGAAATTTTCGGGGCTCGCCTGAAAAATTCTTAGACGTCGGCTTCCTACTAGATCCGCGCTTAAGAAGATAAATATTTTGAAATATGTAGATGACATCTCTTGCAGCTTTTGTGGCAATCATGAAGAAACGGTGATGCATCTGTTCTTTGAATGCAACTTTTTCTATCAAGTTTGGTGTATTTGCTACTCTTGGTTAAAGGCTCTCATGCCTTGTGCCTCTGATCCAACGATGCATTTCCTACAATATTCTGGCGTGCTAGGTACGAAACGTAAAAAATACATTATTGAATGCATTTGGTGTTGTGCAACTTGGTTCATTTGGAATGCCAAGAACAAGAAAATCTTTAAAAATAAGGAAACCAATCCGGAAAAGATGTTTGAGAAAATTAGAATCAAATCATGGTACATTTTCTCT
The DNA here is from genome assembly GCA_023678885.1 of Pogostemon cablin. Taxonomy (NCBI): domain Eukaryota; kingdom Viridiplantae; phylum Streptophyta; class Magnoliopsida; order Lamiales; family Lamiaceae; genus Pogostemon; species Pogostemon cablin. The sequence continues at coordinate 28,681,577 of CM043001.1, read as the reverse complement.
ACATATTATAATAGTGCTTTATCATTTTTAGATTGGTGCAACAACCCCATAATGAGTTGTAAATAATTGGGAGTCTCTCTTCACAGTTATTAGTGTTATGTAGTTTTGTAAACCTGTAACTTCTGATCGATTGAGTACTTCTGGTACTCCTAATATTATTTATTTTTTCCTTTCAAAAAAAATAAATATAATATGTTAATATGTAATGTTTAGTTGTATTAGTGTTGTAATGTGTGGATTCCATCAGGATATATTAATTATTTTATATGGGTTCCACTATTTAAAAAAAATTTGTAAACCATACCTTGGAAGTTGGAATAAATCAAAATGGCAAAATATAAATTTTTGCCCGGGGAATATTAATATTTAGTTAGACATGCATAAATTAAACATACCCTTCCCAAAATCTCAATACAAACAAATATACATATTTAATTGATTTTCAAATCCCAAAAAATCTCAAAACAAATATAATTTTAAGAGTTTAAAATATTTTAAGGATATAATTATTTTTTCAACCCATACATCACAAGTATTTACTCATAATAAGCACATTCCTTTTCTGTCATTAAATGTACAACCTAATTTTGTTTTTATTCATTATTAAATCGATTAAGACCAACACCTAACTAAATTTCATGCATGGGCATGCTTTATTAGATGGATATTACTCTTTTAAAAAATAAAAAAATCACTTTTTTATTTATCTAATAAAATTCATTTCTTTATACGTAAAACTATCTCATTTTCAATCTGTTTGCATGCATTGTTGATGTTTCGGGAACACTTTTTGTGGTTAAAAAAATAAATAAAAACTTTTAGATACAGTCATATAGACTTACAGTTAAATATTAAAATTTTTTCATAGATGGTCAATATCTGAAGTAGATCATACCGCTTCTATCAATATTAAAAAATAAATAGTATATAAAACTTAAAATAGAAGGAACTTCCCATCAAGTATTGTGCATAGCATGCACTGTGCAGTGAGAACAACTGCACAGCAAGAAGGGATCCCCTCGGATAATAGAGTGACCATTATAGTCTATAGAGTGACCATTTTCAATTTTGACACGAAACCGTATCATAATCATGTATTTATCTTATTTTTATTTTTTATTTTTTTTAGCTCTCGTTTTTCCCCCTCTCCTCTCCTCTCCTTTTCATTTTCTCTCTCTTTCTTCCACGCCTAACTCATTAGAGTTATTCACTTATGACATCTTCAACTTTGATCATATACTTATCTTATGTCCAACAATTTGTATATATTACGTTTTACTAGAGTTAAAATGATTTTTATTTTATTTTTTATTAGTTCAAATATATTACTTAATATAAAATTAATTTTAATACGAATACAGATTTTATTTTTATATAACATGATCAATCCAATGTGATAATCTCTGAATCTGTTGATTTTTTTATGTATATATAAGCATGCAATTTGTGTGTATAAACTTTTGAATCTTTCATTTTTAAATACTTTCTTGCTGCAACATTATATTAAAAAACCTTTGACCTAGCATCATCCCATAGACATAGTGTTTCAAAAGTAAATGAATTCAATAAATAAATGGTCATCCAAAAACTTAAACTTTTGTGATCATTTTACATGTTATTAGAATCATGACCTAGCAACAGGTTTGACCTCACTTTTACTCATTTATAAAAAAAGTTCCACATGTAAGACTTGAGACAAGATTATCGATTATCCCCTTACATGTGGAGGGGCGTGCTAGAAAAAATTTCACATGTAAGGCTTGAGACAAAATTATCAATTATCCCCCTGCATGTAAGTGGGTGTTGTTAAAGTGAATTAATTAAGTATTAATTGATACTCCTCTCTACGAGCTTAAGGTTTTAAATAAGATGATCATTAGTTTAACATAAACTTTGTATGAATATTTCTTATTATAGCTTTTCGTTTCAATGTCTTATTATTTTTTTTTCAAACAATAGAAAACTAAATCAATTTAATTAAATGAGCAACCTCAATTTTGAATAGTATCAAATACACCCTCTGTCTCAAAAGTACACAAATGCAATATATCTGGGCATAGGAAAAAAAACTACTTTTAGTGTGACGATGTAAGAAAAAGAGAAGTATATTTCCCGCGTTTCATTAATATAATAAGGTGTATGATAGTATTCACTTTGATTTAATGTTAGTATACCGTAAAAGGTAAGTAATGCTCTCTTAAAATTGTGGTGTTGGAAAGTACTCCCTCCATCCCGTTTCAATATTTACGTTTGTTTTTTACATGTTGATTAAGAAGTACTCCGTATAATATTTTAATAGATAGTGGGTGGAAAAATATAATATTTAATATAAAGTGGGTAGATGTATTAGAGTTGAATGATATATTAATTGTTTTAGGTCGGTCCATATTCCAAAAAGGAAAACATAAACATTGAAATGAGATACGCAAAATGTAAACATTGAAACGAAACGGAAGAAGTATTTTTATTGTAAGTTATTTTAATTTCAAGGGTAGGCAAATAATTTTGCAGTCAAATTGTAAATCAGTAGGTATAGGTGATTGTTTCTAGATGCGATGATCAGAATCTATTGTAAAGTTTAAAGTACTTTTTGTACTCTAGGATTTTCTCATTCTATAATAAAACTTGTTCGATAAAAAAAATAAAATTAAGGGTACGCCAATATTACTTGATACAGATGAGAAAAGAAAATATGCCACAATTTTTTGAACTGTTAAATGAAGTTCACATATGTTCCAAACTTCCAATATATATCTAGCACATATTAAACTATTTAAACATTTTGTAATTCGAAAAGACGTGTAACATGCATGAAGACATGGGATATAGGATTTGGCTTTAATTTAAATGAGGTTTACTTATGAGAGAGTCTAGAAGCTAGCTACTTGCTAGCTAGGATAGAGAAATGCAGTTTATTAATATCAAGAAAAAAAATTTATTCATTATATTTTTTTTCTGACATAATATCAATTTCAGCCCCTTTATTTGAAAAGAATTTAATTGTAGGATAGAGAAATGCAGTTTATTAATATGATCTTTTTTATTCATTATTTTTTTTGTTCTGAAATAATTTCAATTTAAGCCACTTTATTTAAGAATTTAATTCTCAATTTTAATCATTAATTGTATCAGTTATCGCCGAATAATTTCTCACTTTTTTAATTTTAGAAATTTGCAAAAATTTATAGAACTTGTAAATCTGATAAATTTATTAAAAAAAAGAGCAAAAATAAAATAAAATAAAATAAATTGAAAAGTTCTAGGATTAAAATTATTGCAAATGAATAAAATTGAAAAAGTTAAAAGTTATAGAATTAAAATTGAATTTAACAAAAAGTTAAAAGGTCGAAATTAATATTTTCTTTTATTTTTCTTATAAAATTACCCAAACACTTTTTTTTATGAAGAGTGTAATTGGATGAGGGAATATAATTTAATGTTTCATTAAATCAGGGTCTTCGTAACACTTGTTGATTTTGTTGATTTTAGTCTGGCAAATTTATTATAGATGAGTTCTTGAAAAAATTATAAAACAAAAAAACTTTTACTAAATATGCAGTACTAGAAACGCAAAATCTTGAAGCAAAACTAAAAGAAATTAAAACCACAGGGTTACTATCGTTGTAAAATGCTATAGTTTTGAAATTGGAGCAAAACTGGAAGGTTTGGAATGAAAATAAATTTTCTAATTATTTTGGGACCTCCTTGGATAAAGTAAAGATACATGGGACGTTTTATTATGTTTTAAACTCCTTCAAATTCTAATATATACTCCCAGCAAGTTCAAAAGTGTCTATTTTACTATTTTAGACTGTCAATTCAAAATCCACTACTTCCCTTGTGTGATATTTTGAAAATTCATCGTAATTTCATTTGGGGTGGGGGGAAGGTGATAAGGGTAAAGTTGCTTGGGTTGATTGGAAAACAATATGTAATCTAAAGAATCGAGGGGGCTTAGGGGTCAGGGACTTGCATCTTTTTAATAAATCACTTATGGGAAAGTGGATGTGGAGTTTCTTGAGTGATAAAAGGAGACTTTGAGTTAAAATCATAGAGTCAAAATATGGAAATGGTAGGGATGGGAAGTTGGAGTGTAGTGTCGAGAGGGAAAGAGGTTCGTGATCGAAATGGTGGAAGGATGTGGTGAGTGTCACTTTTGGAGATAGAGGGGGTTGGTTTAAAGATAATTTAGAGAGTCATTGGAGATGGGAATCAAACTTTGTTTTGGGAAGACACTTGGGATGGGGAGAAACCATTAAAAATTCTTTTTTCTAGATTATTTCATCTTAGTAGGGATCAAGAAAAGAGGGTGGGAGATATGGGAACTTGGGAGGGAGGCTGCTGGACTTGGGGGTGGAGATGGTTGAGGGATCTCTCGGGACGGGATAAGGATCAATTTTATTTGCTCTTGTCTTTGGTTGACATGTACACAATAAAGGAAGGAGTTGAAGATAGATGGAGATGGAAGAGGTACAAAAAAGGTTGTTACGAAACAAATGAAGTTTATAAAAAGCTTTTGGAACTGCGGGGATTCAAGCCTATTGAAAAGAAGATGAAAAAAGTTTCAGAAGTATTTGGAACAAGTTCACGCCCTTGAAGGTAATTGTTCACTCATGGAGAGTTCTTTGGGACCGTTTACCTACAAAAACTAACTTGAATAGGAGAAACATCATTAACTCTATAGACAACTTGAAGTGTGTATTATGTAAAGAAAATGAGAAAATCGCGGTACACTTATTCTTTGAATGTGAGGTGGCTTATAAGTTATGGATGACTTGTTTGAATTGGATTTGGGTCTCTGCAGTTCTCCATTCAAATCCTCGTTGGAACATGAATGCATTTAGATGTTGTGCTAAGGAGAGAAAAAGTAAAGTGAAGTTAGTGGCTATTTGGCAATGCGTCATATGGTTGATATGGAAGATTAGAAACGCCATCATTTTTGAAGGAACAGTTTTTTATTTTGAAAAATTGATAGAAGAGATGAAAAGTAGAACATGGAGTTGGTTTTATGTTAATGATGTGAATCAGTCTAGATTGTCTTTTAATGAGTGGCTTCTAAAGCCAAACTTGATTCTTTAATAGTTGTAATATGTAATTCTTGTTTTTTTGGTATTTCTTATACCCAAAAGCATCAATACAAATTTTATTCATCGAAAAAAAAGAGTAATAATACTCGATAATCCACGCATAAAAACAAATTAATATTGTTTTTATGACCGGAGAGAGAGTACGTTGTGATTTTTTATATTCTTGTTGAAGATATTTTGAGAAGTATTGTTTTCCATTCAAAAAATAATAATTTAATTAATTCACACCGGAAATTTTAAATTTCTCTCTCTATTTATTATGCAGATCCATGATGTTATACTCTTTATTAATGTTGTAGCAATTTCTTTATTGGTCCTACCTAGGTTGAACATACACGTAGGTTAGACCGATTTTATAAGTGATATTCTAGCTAGTTGCATGGCTATTGCATAGTATATATACACGGAAACACCTGCAGTTATCCTAAATACACAGCTATTAATTCTTAGTTTGAGTTCACTTCACATCTACGAATTTTAATGGAGGATAAGGGTGGTTCGAGTTCTTGCAATATTAAACCTGATAGAAAGACCGTCGAAAAAAATCGACGGATTACGATGAAGAATCTTCGCTCCGAGCTAATGTCTCTCATTCCTGATAAGCATTTCAAACCACAAAAGGTACATATGCATTGGCACACATTTTTATTCTTAGGGAATTATTACCTTTTCGTATTTATTTTAATAAATTGATTTTAAAATGACCAACTCCTGCATGTATAAATATTTATGACATGCTGAGTGGCTAGCCTGAAAGATAAAACCTGTTTATTTTATTTTATTTTATTTTATTTTATTTTATTTTATTTTAGTTTTTAATATATATATATATACTTGTATTTATTGAGTTAGAATCTTGTGATTTTATTTTATTTTTTAATATATATACTTGTACTTATTGAGTAAGAATCTTGTGAATCAGTGTATGATAAACCTTCTCTATTTTTTTAATTTTTTTATTTTATCAAGTAAAAAGTAAATTAAGAAAAATGTTACGTAAGCACAAAGGTTATTCAACCCTTACAAGTTACAACTCAACAAACACCACAATGTAGAATATAGTAAACCCTTTATGATAATTAATTATACTCTTAAATATTCTAAATCTTAAGTTACTGCATAATCAATAAACATAAATAATTATACTCTTAAATATTCTAAATCTTAAGATACTGCATAATCGATCTTCGATGCAAAGTTTTTTTTTTTTGCAATCAGAAAAGTGATTTTATTGAGAAAGCTAAGAGACTTACCCACATATTACATCAAAGAACAACAGATAGCAGCAAAAAGAAAGGAGAACTTATAAAAATACAGTTCACATCATTTCCTCTTCATCACAATCTCTAACTTTTCCACACTAGATTTCTAATATATTCATTCCACTTCTGAATATATGCTCCTTTCAACAATCCTTTCTTCTTAAGAGTAATCCATCCTTTCTTCGATGCAAAGTATTAAATCTTAATTTGTACTACCGCAGGAATTCTTGTCACAGAAAGATCAAATAGAGCAGGTAGCCGACTACATCAAGATTTTAGAAGTGAGTGTAGAAGGACTGAAGAGAAGAAGAGAGGGTATTTATTCTTACAAAACTGATCCAAAACTGGGTGAACCAAAGTTGCCAATTCTGGAAATCAAAGAACTAGGTTCAGATGTGGAGGTTGTAATAATAAGTGGGCATAACAAGAAGTTGAAGCTGCATAAAATCATAAGCATAATAGAACAAGAAGGAGCTCAAATGGTGACAGTTAACGTTTCCACAGTTGGTGACACGATTTTCCATAATCTTCACGCGAAGGTGATTATAACCAAACTGCTCGATACCCGACTTTTCGCTTTTTAATCCGAAATATTTAGAGTTATATTATCCTTAAGTAGCTCTCTTCAAAAATTTTCAACCATGGTGAATATTTTTTCCTTGATCATCGGTTTTTCTATCTAGTGTTTCTTGTAAATCTTTGTGCTAATCTTCTTCGTTCTTTCTTTTCTCAGTGATTTATTTTTGTTGTATAATTTGCATAATTATTTTAAAAAAAAAACTCTTTTATAGCAAACGAAATTTACCAATATAATTTAATTAGTTGATAAACGGATAATTGCCAACAAAATTACAGTTCCATTTAGTCAACAAAATAATATCCGTTCTTATTTTTCTATAGATTACCAACAAAAAAATTATATAAATTGACAAATGAATTATTAGCAATGGTTTACAAAAGTAAATATTAACCAACAATTTTCGTTGCTAAAAATTTACTGACTATTATTTTATTAATGAATTTTATTATTAATTCATTAATAATCTAATTTAACAATGAAATTAAAACTTTCACCAACAGAATATTATGGTAAAAAATAACATATAAACAAAGAAGATTAATTCATTTTTATTTTGTTTTTAAATCATAATTTACTGATTTGGTTGTATTATTTGATGGCAGGTTTTAGTTCCTAGGATTGGTGCGGATACTTCAAGAATAAGAGACAAAATACACGAGTTGATGGCCTAAATGGATTAGTTTTTCATGTTCACTATCATCTTTCCAAATAAATAAATAAATAAATAAATATATATATATATATATATATATATATATATATATATATATATATATATATATATATATATATATTATTTTTTTAATTTTTTTGAAAATTAATAAGCATCACATCACCATGGATGCTGACGGTGTGCTACTCATTAAGGGTCATATATGACTTTTATCAAAATTACAGCAAGTTAATTTAACTAGTCTCGATTACTAGATTACTAGAAATATATATAGCAATATTGTGAGAATGAATGTGTGTTTTTATAATTAAGTAGTATATATTGAAAGTGTATATTTTTTGGTGTTATGTATTAAAAATATTAAAACTTTTTATTTATATGGCAAATCATTGATAAAATAGTTTTCAAGAGTCATTTTTTTTATCAATTAATAATCACTTTTTGTAAAAATATTATTTGTTTTTATCAGTCTCATAGAATTCTTACCATTAGAAATTTATACAATGAATTGTTCTTCAAATAATTCACGGAATGGTTATCATTTTTCAACCATTAAATATTATTTTAAAAAATATCCTCAGTTCTCATATGTCACCTAACGGTATCACACAATAATGGTACTACTGTTTTTTAAACAACTAGATTATTTTTGCTATTTTTTAGGACTAAAGTTTGGGACCAATAGTACGATCGAATTCCGTTATCCGTTATTTTATTTTTAAAATAATAAAATTATAAGACTTGTTTTTTTGAAGAGATTATGACAAATTCAATGACAAAATATATTTTCGAAAGAGGATAGTCTTTGCAAAAATGAAAAATATCAAACTAAAAATTTTCTTAAATTTTTTTAGTTTGGCCCATCTTCTTCTAGTCCATTAAACTATATCCAGCAACCTATCTTCATTTTCTCCAGTCCATCACTTCCAACCCAAGTCGAAGACACCTGACCCAATAATAGTAAAAGAAGAAAATATGAGTTTAAAATTAAAATTGTCTCATATAAATTTATTTTATTTAAAATAATTTTAAAAACTTTATTTCTCCGAAACAATCCTATAACTTTTAAATTCTCACTAAAACGATTATTTTTACTTAAAAATATTTTTTTATTTCATAAAATGAGATTTGAATTGATATTTTTACAAAATTATGAGACGAAATTGATTAAAAAAATATGAAATAATTACAATCTAATACAATGTTAACCCCTATTATTACTTTAAGATACGTCCTCTAAATAAAATTACTCACAACTACAAAATAATTAAACCAATTACCCAATACACCCTTGGGCCTTGAGATAACAATTATATTAAGCAACACAACAGTTCATACTTCATATTGGAATCAAAACCCTAGATCTATACTCCTCCACTGTCAAAACCCAACAGACAAGCTCCTCCTCAAACAGTGGCTCAAGGACGTCTCTCCGTTGAAGAAATCTAGATCGATTTCGCCCGCAAGGAAATCACTCACCTCTACTTTCTCTTCTTCCTTTTCCCCTTCATCGCCCTCCTCCCTCCTCTTCGCTGCTGCCTTCCACTAGAATTTGTGCAAGTGATCGTCGGTCTCCTCTCCCTACTCTCTTTATTGTTCTCTCATATTCATATGGGCGATCCATATAAAAAGAATGTCAAACGTCATCTAGAGAAGATGTTGGATCAAGAGAATAAGGATTCGAAGTTGTTGGGTAAGTGCGTGGAGGAATTGAAGAGGAAAGGCGGAGTTTGATTTGTTGAAGGAGGTTGATGATTTTGTGACCCTATTCTTGTTCACTGTGTCTTGTTGTGTATTGGGTCGTAATAAGACTATTTTGTGCAATAAGATTACGATTGTTTTGTTTTGAAAATCATATTGTGATGTTGATCTGCATGTAATTATTTTGATGTGGGGAAGTTGTAGAATTTTTTGTTTCTCTCTTGTTGCAGATGAAGATCATGCCATTCTTATTTAAAAAATTTGATTATTGCACTTGGTCGTGAGTTGATTGTTGTTCATGATTTTTTGCCATTTCGTGCAAAAAAAAAAAAAACAACCAAACCATTTCTTAACCAGAATCTGCATATCATGAAGAAAAATCTGCATGACTTTTTGTACGGAATCTGCATTTCGTGCAGAAAAATCAACAAAATCTCCCAAAAAATCTGCATTTCTTAAAAAATGCCATTAATTACAAGAATTGGGAAATAAATTGGATTTGGGAAAAATTCTGCATTTTGTGCATTTAATAAAGACAAAGGCAATCTGCAACGTGGGTTCGAAAATTAAGGGGAAATAAATTGAATTTAGGAAAAATCTGCATTTCGTGCATTTAATAAAAATAAAAGCAATCTGCAACGTGGGTTCGAAAATTAGTTAGAGAAAATTGCGGAATTTTGTTTCACAATTTAAAGATTACACCGCTATTTTTGTTAATGCAGATGTTTGGGCAAAAAAGGACATATACAAATATATTTTGTAGTTAGTAGTAAGATTTAATTAAGAATGTATCTACATGTTAATTTCACTTAGGAGATGTAGTGGATGGTAACTATCTCAAAAAATATTATTTTGAGATGAAATTGGAATAAAACTGAAAGATTTGTGATGGAAATGAATGTCCTAACTATTTTGGAGGTGAAAAGATATGATGCGATTTATGTTGTAAACTCATAAAAAAAATTAGTAGGAAAAAAATGTTGAAGAAAATAGCATAAACTAAAATGCATAAACTTGTACTACAGTAAGTTAATGTTGCCGTTTGTACATATATATATTCACCATCCTAATTAAATTGGCTATACACTACAAAAAAAACTATTTTTTACCAATGGAATATTCCATTGGTAAAAGCTTTAATTCCATTGTTAAATTATCTTACCAACGGATTAGCAACGGAAACCGTTGATAAAGTGGTGGTTGGTAAATTTTTAGCAACAAAAAATCAATTTCGTTGCTAAATAATTCCTTTGGTAATTCGTTGGTAATTTATATAATAATTTCCTTGGTAATCCGTTGGTAATTAGCAACAGATTGAATTCCGTTGCTAAAATAGAGAATAATTTCGTTGGCATTCCATTACTAAAACAAAAATGTCATTTTTGTTACTAATCCATTTATAATTAACAACGGATTGAATTCTGTTGGTAAATTCGATTGTTTTTTTTTGTAGTGATATGTTTAATCATGACAACTTGCATTAGACCCTGATCATTATCACACTACATATTCTGTTACATACTACGTACTACTATGTGGTATATTTTAATAATGTCATCGATTAAATGAATACATAGATATATATGCGGAAAAAATGTTTAATTAACAATTATTTTTTAAAATTTGTGTTTTAATTTAAAAAATTTTATATTTTCTCCACTTTCTTATATACTCCCCCTATTCCAAAACATTTCTTTGTCACAAAAATTAAGGAGTACTATAATATTTTAATATGCAGTGAGTTGAAGATATAATATTTTAATGTGTAGTGAGTAGTTGTATTAATGATATGTGTGTTGTGTGTGGAGCTCATATAAATATATTAATAATTATTTTTGTGTGGATTACATGTACTTTAAAAGGAAATTTGTTGGTATCGAGGGATTATATAACTCATTCATTGGCTCAGCACAAATTAAGGTATCATTATATTTACAACCATTTTAACATGTGCGTTGCAGAAAATATATTTTAAAAATTGAATTCTATAAATATAATTTTTTGAATAGTCAATATACTTAGAGCATCTCCAAGAGATTATGTATAATTTGAAGAGAATTTTAAGTAATATAAAGGATTTTTAAAATTTAGAGTGATGCATTTTTATTCACCTCCAACAACGTCTTTATATATTTTCTCTTCCCAATATTTATTTATTACATTTGTTTTTTCCCCATATTTTTAGAGTATAAAATCAAAGTGAAAGAACCATTATGCATTATAAATATTAAATAATAAATAATCAATTGAAAATATCAAGAAATTAAAGTGTTGGAATTGGTGAAAATTTCAATCATTAAATTTTAAAGAGTTGGTTTGCCTCTTCAAATTTAAGAGCATCTCCAAAAGATTATGTATAATTTGAAGAGAATTTTAGGTGATATAAAGAATCTTTAAAATTTAGAGTGCTATATTTTTTTTCACCTCCAACAGCTTCTTTATATTTTTTCTATTCTCAATGCTTATTTATTATATTTGCTTTTTCCCATATTTTTAGAGTATAAAATCAAAGTAAAAGAACAATTATACATTATAAATATAAAACAATAAATAATCAATTGAAGATATCAAGAAATTAAAGTGTTGGAAGTGGTGAAATTTTCAATTATTTAATTTTAAAGAGTTGAGTTGGCTCTCCAAATTTAAAGAGGCAAAACATTATGTAAAAAAAATTATTATTTTAAAGAGACTATTGAAGATATATTTATATGTATGGCTCTTTAAATTTTACATTATTTGTCATTTGGAGAGCCTTTTGGAGTTGCTCTAAAAAGGCAAAATCATTATATAAAAAAATTTGTTGTTTTAAAGAGGCTATTGGAGATATATTTATGTGTATAGCTCTTTAAATTTTACATTATTAGTCATTTAGAGAGCATTTTGGAGTTGCTCTTATATACATAAATGGCGTGCACACACAAACACACACATATTATGTTCATTTTTTTATTAGCCTCTTCCTCTATAATTAATCTTAGTATTAATGCACATATAATAGAGAAAGTACTCATTCCGTCTCATGCTAATGAATACATATTTTCAATTTGTGCGTCACATCCTAATAGTTATATTTCCCTTTGTTACATGGACTCACACAAAATAATTAAAATATCTCAATGAAACTCAACTACACTAATATAACTACTCATTATATATTAAAATATTATATCTCTCACCTCAATACACATTAATACTATTTTTCTTAATCCCCATACAAAAAGTAAACGTAACTATTATGAGTATCCCCAAAAAGAATGGCAAGTTTATTCTTGAAATAGACTACAACGACTATTAAAACACAGTAAACAACAATAGAATTAGCAAAAATTGATATAGGAAAGAATATAAAATCAATAGAAAGAATGCAAACAATGGATGAAGATAGTCATACAATCGTTGTCCCCCAATTGGAATATGGTATAGAGAATTCTCATATGCAGCGTGAAATTTGATAACCAATAACTGAAATTATGTCTCCCATCGAATATGGTACATAGAATTCACAAAATATTATGTCGATGTATGCAAGAATATTACGGTTCAAAATATTCGTGAGAGCTTGTACTTGAATTTTTTTTAATTAGTGAAAATTGTGTATACAATACTTGTATAAAAAATGAATTGAGTTTTAATTCTTCGTTAATGTATAAGAAATTAATTGAGTTTTAATTCTTCATTAATAAATTATCGATTATTTTCAATAAATTAATATTGAAGTAATATTCTTACTATATATTAAAGAGAAACAAATAAGGAAGCTAAAAGGAAATTTCTTGGTACTAAGGGATTATATAGCTCATTCATTTGCTCAGCACAAATTAAGGTATCATTATATTTATGTCTTTATGACAATTAAATTATTGATTATATGTATGTTTATACCCGTATTATTGATACATTGTGTGTGAACATGTTCCCGCCGTACATTATTTATTCACGATCTGCTCAAAATATTTCTTCACTTGTCACACTTTGACATGACAGATTTAATTAAAATTTGGGAGATTCCTCACCAATTTATTCAACGCAATTTCATCTTACTAGACAAATACTTGTATGAGATTATTTTCCGAAAATGCGATGCTATGAATTATATCATTTGTTAAAGTGACTCGATTAAGTATTAAACGATTTATTTCTTTATTAGTTTAAATTTTTAGATGAAATGATTATTTAACATAGTATCAAAATTTGGCCCTAAGAAGTTCAAACCTTTTTAAGTAAGGTGCAATGAGTATATAAATAGCTAAGTATAATTAATTAAAATAAATTTATTTGGATGACGTTGAATGGAAGATTATTTCTTAAATACAAAAGTTTAGTGGGATGAAGCTGGGAAATAATGGACACACTTTTTTTTTCCTCTTTTTTAATCTTTTGGAAGAAGTCAAATTTTATTAAAGAGGGTAGAATATAAGATAACGGACAATTAACATTAAAAGTGCAATTTAGTTTAGTTGAAAAATGTATTTGAAATAATTATGTATTGTATTTATTTATTTATTTTTGGTGATAATTCAATGTGTGGTTGTTTGAGAGGACATATGTATTAAATATTAATTAACAGCATTTCCAACCACTTCATTCTTACAAGGAATCCATAATAGCCACCAATTTGTGAGATACCTTAATAGTGGTCCATAGAAACCATTCAAAATCATTGATAAATATCAGTGTGAAACCTTATTTTGTGGTCCTTTTTAACTACAAAGTCTTAGATTCTTTTATTCAGCATATTCGACATTAATTATCTATGCAACGTTGTACACTATAGTGGAAACATAACTTGAATTAAATGGAGTAATATATATAGTAGGCAACACCAAACCTTTTCTATATCCTTAAATAATTCGCAATATAATCATGAAGATAAGTGAGAAGAGATCCCATAATAAACTCGATAGAAGAGCCATTGAAAAGAATCGAAGGATTGAAATGAAGGCCCTTTGTTCAAAGTTGGTTTCCCTCGTCCCCGAACACCATTTCAAGCCAGCTAAGGTACGTCGTCGTCATCATCGTCGTCGCTTATAAGTTCACACATTAAAAAAATGTTGAAACTAATGTTTTACCTTAAATATTATTACTCATGCAGAGGTTCTTACCACAGCAAGAACAGCTGAATCAAGTAGTTGATTACATCAAGGATACAAGAGAGAGAATACAAGAGTTGAAGAGAGAGAAGAAACCTATGAACAGCAGCAGAATGGAGAATGATACAAAGAATGGTGAAACTATGAGTGAATCAGAGTTGCCGATTATGGAAATAAAAGATTTAGGTTCGGATTTGGAGGTGGTTTTGATTAGAGGGCCCAACAAAACTTTCAGACTTCACCGAGTGATTAGCATAATTGAAGAAGAAGGAGCTCAAGTGGTCAATCTTAGCATTGCCACCATTGGAGACAAGATTTTCCACACCCTCCATGCTCAGGTGATAATTTTAACCAAATTATTGGTACTCGACTTATATCATATATATACAACAAATTAATGAAAAATGTGCAATATTTCTAAAAAAAATTGAACTTTTAAAGACGTGGTTATCAGAGTCGTAGCTTAGAATAAAATTCAATATTATTGTCAATAATATGTAGAATGGTACAATATTTTAAGGCAAAAGCTCCTGCGCCCTGGGGACACGCCGTGTCCCCATGTAAACACAATTCACCCCCTTTATATTATATTTAAACATATGTATTGTTAGGGATTTAAATTGAAAAGGGGCACGGAAATTGCAAAGGGGTACGGATCCAAATCCGTATGCCCGGGCACACAAGATACTCACTCATATATTAATACAAAGTACACATGTCTACACGCGGCAGTCAACAATTTAGTTAGACTAAAGGTTGCAACATGTACACTTGGAACCAATAGTACTATTGGAGATTATTGAAACAGATGCTCATTTTAATCGTGGTTCGAACGGGGAATTGGCGGTTCGAACTGAAATCGAGAATCGGCTAAAATGGAACCGAAACTGAATATATTCCGGTTAGTTTCCACTGCCTCATTTCCTGGAACCAGAAGACGGTTCCGGTCCCAAATTACAGTCGGTTTTTTTTTTTTTTAAACCAAGTTCTTTAAAGGAATAGGAAAACGGCGGTTCAAACGGGGTGCATGTCTATATAGAACGTGCATGGTAGAATGTTCTCCAGTAACATTAATTATGCAAATGCTGATTAATTTTTTGGCAGGTTAAATTTTCCAGAGTTGGTGTGGATACTTCAAGAATAAGTGAGAGGATACACGAGTTGATTTCTTAGCTAGAGTTTATATATATATATATATATATATATATATATATATATATATATATATTTTGATGAATATGTGTGAATGCTATATGTAAATGTGTGTGAGTCAGTGATTGACTTCATGGTTTGAGTACTTAAATTCAACGTATGGCTGAAATATATTGGATGAGATTTATTAACTTAAAATACTATTCATGTGACACGTGGGTTACTTTGTGAATGAATTTTTGGGCTAAGATATTGAAATATTATACTCCGTCCGTCCGAGAGAGGACATTTTGTTTTTGGACACGTTGATTAAGGAGTATTATTATTTAATGTGTAGTGGGTAGTTGTATTAGTGATAGTGTGGAGCCCATATTTTAGTTGTATTAGTGGGTGTGTGTGGGTCTCATATGTATAAAAAATGAAATGACCCTCTTTGAAACGAACGATAAAAATAGAAAAAAGATCTTCTCCGGCGGATGGAGGGAGTATATACATGCATATGAGTGATGAAAATGTTGGCAGTGGGAATAGCAGTAGATTTGAAATTCTCACTTGGGCCCGATCTCCTACTTTCATTGTACACCAGGGAACAAGCATTCTTCCTTTACTTTTTGTCCTCTTTCTTTTTTTAGCTACCCAATTTAATCATATATAGTATACCTAATTAGATTCATCATGGGGGAATTAAACAAGGCAAAAGAGATGTGTGAGAACAATGAAAGAATAAGTTTTATGAAATATGAGTAAATATATCCTAAAAATATTTATTTTCCTCTTTTAAAAGGCTCAATACCTAGCCAATAATTTATAATTAATACAAACTACTCACTTCAAATAACACAATAATACTCCTTAATTTATGTAAAAAAAATTAAATAATACCTTACTCATGGACAGAAGAAGTAATATTTTTTTAATATTTAATGAAAAATTATAGCATCTAATTAGTCTATTTATCACAATTCATGTGATAAATATAAAGTTATAAAAAGAAATTGTCATACATAAAATTGTTCTTAAAATTACTCTTAAGAAATGATCATTGATATACATTTTAATAAGTCATTGATAAACCTATCCTCTTCACTTTTAGCATTATTATCATTTAGATTTCTTATGATGGTAGTACATGATCTATTATACATATAAGTGAGAGGATACACGAGTTGATTTATTAGCTAGAGTTTATATATATATATATATATATATATATATATATATATATATATATATATATATATATATATATATATTCTTTTGTGTATTGATGAATATATGTGAATGCTATACGTAAATATGTGTGAGTCAGTGAGTGACTTCATGGTTTGAGTACTTAGCTCAAGTGGTAGAGGGAGGGTGGAAAGGCCTTCCAGCTGAGCTTGGTTGCTGCAGGGTGGGGGTTCGAATCCTGCCTTTGGCATGAATTTGGCCCCTTGCAAGCACAAGTTTAACAGTGAGCCCTCCCTATAAGCCACTTGAGGCACATCCTGAGATTTACCTCCTCCACCAATCCCCAGGGCAGGGGAGGTGGGGGCCCCTAATGGTGGGGTATACCATTTAAATTCAACGTATGGCTGAGATATATTGGATGAGATTTATTAACTTAAAATACTATTCATATGACACGTGGGTTACTCTGTGAAAGAATTTTTGGACATATCAAAAGTGGAATTTGTGGAAATTATGGAGTAATCCGAAATTAAAAAGAAGACTCGAATTTTGTTAACAATAGTGTAATACTTCCCCGGCCACTTGACTCATTTACTTTTTGCGCGTGGATTAAGGAATATTATTATATGTAAAGTGTGTAGTTGTATTAGAGGAAAATGGTGGGCCACATGGTGTACTTTTTTACCAAAAAAGAAAATTGACACCTTTGAAGTGGACGCTCAAAATGATAAAATGAATACTTTGTAAATGATCGGAGGGAGTATTAAATTTATGTTTAATATTTGTTGGTAAAATCTTTAATTTTATTAAATTAATTTATTAATAGATTAATAACAAAATTTATTGATAATTTTATGTTGGTAAAGTGATGATTAGATAAATTTTTATCAACGAAAATTAAATTTCGTTGGTAATTAATTTCATTAGTAACTTGTTTCTAATAATTATGTTAATAATTTATATAATGATTCTGTTGGTAATTTGCTGGTAAAATAATAACAAATATTATTCAATTGGAAAAAAATTAAAATCTATTAACATTCTATTGCTAAAAGAAAAATGTGATTTTTGTTTGTAATCAGTTAATAATTATAAAACGAAATTCAATCTATTAGTAAGTTTCATTGTTAAAGTAAGTTTTTTTAAAGTATTTTTAACAGATATACAGTTTTAAAGGGTATATCGTTGAAGTTCTCCTAAAATAAAAAAAAAATAGAGTGAATAGAAGTAGAGGGTCTTCTAACTCTTCTTACAGATTTTGGATCATGGATCTCGGGTTGATAGCGAAGTCGAGTAAAGTAGAACTCTTCTCGCAAGAAGAAACACGCACCAGTAGTGCTCTGGTCGTGACGATCTTCCCCAAAGATAAATCGACTTCTTATTTCAAGCGAAGCAACACCGCTATCATACGAGCTCCGTCGAACTAAGAGAGAATAGAGGATTGGATCGTAGGATGCAAGTGCTTGTGGGTGCATGGACCTACTCCGTGCGCTTAGGATCATGCAAATTATTATCTTTTATCAAAGATATTATCACTTTTTTATTAAATATATTATTATTATTTATTTATATTACGAATTGTTAATGAAATAATTTACTGTATCATTCTATCATAATTTTTTATTAAAATTGTATCACTTCTTACTCCTCTCACATAATTATTTTGTGAGACGGTCTTATAGAGTATTTTAGTGAGAATGCAAACAATATATATATATATATATATATATATATATATATATATATATATATATATATATATATATAAACAAGAAAGTATGCCAAAAATAGAAAGGGTAGTTTTTCCGCCCATTTCACCTTTTATTATTAGAATATTTGTTTTTTATTAAAGAAAAAAGGGTAAAAAATCGAGTATGCTTGAAAAAAAGTGAAAGTAAATACAGGCTTGCACTGTACATGAAAACAAGTGACATGGCCGCCCTCAGTGCAAAAATCGAGTATACCGCTCTGCAAAAGTAAAGCAATAATAGCATTTCTCAAAGATTACAATACATTTGAATTTCAAAATTTTAGCATATGAAACGTCTGATGTATCTGTAAAGATTTTAAATAGAGTTGACACACCATGAATCCCATTCATACAGAAGGTAATCATTCATACATTCTTTAATTTTTTATTTTTTTTCTTCTTACAATTCCTCTTCACTGTAATGGTGAGATTTTCGCAGGAAGTCTACTTGGTACCGAAGGTGGCTTGAGTGGATTGTCCCTTCAGTGTTGGCAGTGCACTGTTGTGCGTTCCAGCGGGGTATTTGGCGGGGGTTCGCTGCAAATCGGCGAAGGGAGGCGACTTCAGGCAGATTAGAAATGACCTCCAGCCGTAGCCAACAGAGACTTCCTCCGGTCTCCAGCGGCGCTCGACAGCGGGCATTTTGTTGAAGATTGAAACATCTTCCTCATTTTCTTCCAGAAATTAAGTCTTCTTTATTATCTTTGTTCCCCAATTAAAACGGCTATATTTTAACTTTGTACTGACTAGTTTCTTCACTTTTTCTATAAATAGGTTTGCAGTTTATACTTTGTATATACAACATTTAAGATCAATGAAATACTTTCTTCCTTCATTCCAATCTCAAATTCAACATGGTATCAGAGCAGGTTAATCCTGTCTCTTAGCCCCTCCTTCGAATTTGTTCAACATTCCATAGACATCTCTAAGGTGTCTTGATTCAAAGAAAGGTTTAACCTCTTCTCTGTCATCAATCTATCAGGTCTGCTTACAGACTCCAATTACATCTTAAAGGTGTTCTACTTCTAATAAGAGGTTTTATTCTCTTTTGATATTTATCATAACAGAACCTTCAGAAAATTGATTTATGTTCTCATTCCTCTTTCATCATCAAGTTCTCAGATTCTAAGGGGGTCAGAAATCTTTCTGTCTTCATTAAATCCTCTGAACCATATATCTGTCCTCATCATATCTTCTCAAGGGGTTCATCATTAGATTCTCAGACTCTTAAGGGGGTCAACTTCATTGAATCAATTCTTGATTCTTTACTGCCCTTACTGAATCCTTAATCCATCATTCATCAACCTTCGAATTCTCATGATGAGCAACACCTTCGAAGGCCACTCAAACCAGAGAATTAAGAACGTTATGTTCAATGGAAGGAACTACATTCCCTGGTCAAAATCAGTAGAAGTATTCCTGAAATCCAAAAAAATGCAAGGTTTCATCACCGGGAGCAAAAAGAGACCCGTAACTGCTGACCCAACGAAACCAACAAAGAAAGAACAGACTGAGATTGATGACTGGGAATGCCAAGACTCCCAAGTCATCAGTTGGCTTGTTAATTCAATGGATCCCAAAATTGGAGACATATATCATAAAGGACTCAGCCTATGACATCTGGAATTCGATCAAGAAGATTTACGGGAATAGTCAGAACCATGCTCAAATATTTCACTTAAAAGCAGAGCTTTATTCACTCAAAAAAGGGTCAGCTTCTATAGCAGAAATTGTGGAACAATTCGATAAGAGAAGACAAGAGTTAAGACTCTATCAACCGAAGACAGTTGATATAACTACAATTGAAAAATGGAGGAACAAGAATAAGTCTACCGACTACTTGTATCCTTGGACGAAACATGGGAGGCTGCCCGTAGCCAAATACATACGAAGAAGTCGTAGCCAGGCTCCAACAGGAGGAAACACATAGAGACCGCACCTCCACACATCAAACTGAAAATGTGAAATGCTACCTAAGCAACCGGCGAACGATTCAAGGGAAAAAAGGATAACCCGCTGGCGAGTAGCGACCCCAAAGTATGCAAGTATTGCAAAAAGTCGAACCACACCAAGAAAGAGTGCTACCGTCTCCACCCGAAACTCCGGCCGACCAAGCAGGATCGTAAGAGAACTGGAAACGAAAGCTACAATCATCAAGGGTTTGCGGCAGAAAAGCAATTAGGGCTCAAAGAAGGGGGTGAATCTAACCACGTTCTGGACAAAACTTTAAAAGGGATACATAATGGGCCTGACCCTTTCTTCTCTGCAGGCAAATCTCATTTCAACTCCTTGGGCCCAGAACAGTTTTCCTCCTTGGTGGCCAAAGTGGCCCATGCTCTCCAAAGCTCCCAATCCACTAAGACAGTAGATGAAGGTCCATTTTCTCTTACCCATCCTAACCTATCTGGTAACACCTTTTTGGGCCCAAACTACTTAAAATTAGATTTTGAAAAAAGGCCTACTCATTTTTCCATTTTTCAAAGCCCAAATATTTTAAACAAAAAATCCTTCAATTGCACTAGCATGATTTCATCAAATAATGTTTTAAACAATTACTCTAAAACTTGGGTTGTTGATTCCGTTGCAACTGATCATATGACCGGAGATCGTTCGACTCTTTCAAAAATTTTAGATAAATCTCAAAATGTTAAAGTTGCTAATAGCACTTTCGTCCTAATTTGTGGAAAAGGATCGAGTTATCTTTTTCAAAAAAGCTTGATAACATTCTTTATCTACCATCCTTCGCTTTAAGTTTATTATCCGTTAGCAAAATCACCAAGAAATTAAATTGTCGAGTTATTTTTTCTGATATTAATGTTGTCTTTCAGGAAAAATCAACGGGACAAATGATTGGTGAAGGAGTCCGTATTAATGATTTATATGTTATTAGCTTCCCTAGTTTTGCTTTAAACGCTTTTAATATGACTCTTTGGCACAAAAGGCTTGGACACCCATCCAATCTAATATTTAATAAACTATTTCCAAACTCTTTATATTATGACATGTGTGATATTTGCTCTCTGTCCAAACATACACAACTCCCTTACAAAAATTCTACTTCTAACACTAAATCTATTTTTGATTTAATACACTCTGATGTTTGGGATCCCGCTCCAATTACATCTTATAATGATTTTAAATACTATGTTAGCTTTATAGATGACTTTTCGAAGCATACTTGGATATTTTTAATCAAAAATAAAAGTGAAGTTTTTCCAAAATTTCAAGATTTTTTCGCCTATATTAAAAACTATTTCAATAAGTCCATCAAAATTCTTCGAACGAATAATGGGAATGAATTTATAAACTCACATTTTCAAAAGTTTACAAAAACCAATGGAATTATTCATCAAACATCGTGTCCTTACACTCCCGCTCAGAATGGGGTAGCGGAGCGAAAAAATCGTCATCTTTTAGAAGTCACCCGCTCTCTTCTCTTACAAAACAATGTTCCAAAATATTTTTGGTCAGATGTTGTTTTAACTGCCAATTACCTTGTTAACCGTCGACCCTCTCCTAATCTCAATAACTTTAGTCCCCATAAAATCCTCTTTAAAAATGAAGTTAATTTTGACCACTTACGCACCTTTGGATGTACGTGTTTCGTTCGCATTACTCGTACCGACAAACTTAGTCCCTCTTCGGTCAAGGTTATTTTCCTAGGATATTCCGTCTTTCAAAAAGGCTACAAGTGTTATGATCCTATTAATAGAAGACTCTACATTTCAAGAGATGTTATCTTCAATGAAAATAATCCTTACTACACTATTGATGACTCTTCCGTTGATACTAACTGTGATACCCGAGATTCTCACTACTCATGTGCCAATATAATTTAATTTGTGTTATGTGCATTTTATAATTACGTGATAATTAATAATAAATATTTTCAAAATAAAGCGATTTGGCTTAATTAGTTTGATAAATTTCCAAATTTTCAAAAAAAAATTATGGACTTTATATTTATGGCAAAGATTTTAAACGGATAAAAAATATAATGAAAATTAATAATGTTATTATTTTATAAATAGTTTAGAATATAAATTTAAAGTGATAATATTTTATAGAGAAAATTAAAATTTTTACCCGTGTTAGATTTAATATTTATTTAATCCTCATCATTAAAAAATATAAAAGTATTAAAAATAAATTTAATAAACTATCCACTATATTTTATCTTTTTATCCCATTAATCTTTACGCGTATCAAGTGACTCAGAATTATCCTAAAATTATACACATATATATAACATAAATAATTTTATATATTTACTAAGTATGTGTAGAAGTTTTAATAGCATAATTTTATTTATAAACTAAATCAATATTTTTATATACTAGTATATAATAACACATAAAATTCCAACCATTACTATTCTACACGTGTTATTCTCCCTGTTTTCCTCCACCAAATTCCACAATGTACGATCCTTAATTTCAAACAAGGGAAATGAAGCATGTTTTTCAGGATAACAATTTTATTTTCGTCAATGAAATATCGAATTTTACACAAGAAATAAAAAGATTTACGATTTAATTGAGCACAATGATATTGTTAGGAGGTGGGACCAAAAGTGAAAGTCGGCGCCACGTCACCCTTAAATATCTGTCGACATTGCTGCAGACATGTCATAGGATACATGCAACGCTTTTATGTGTTGTGCATTTTCCGAGCTACAAAATATCTTAAGAGTCGTGTTCTATTTTAATTCGCATTAGCCGCTCTTTTGAAGCTTCTTAGTCTTTTTCACGACTTTGGCATTTTCTAGTTATGAAAGTGTATATATAAGCCTAATTCCTATGAGCATACTAGGTAATTAATCGTTTATTAATCTTTCTTTTTCTCTTCAAGAAATAAAGAGTGCAGAGATGATTATGAAGAATAAAATTCAGAGAAAGGAGATCGAGAAAAATCGAAGGATGAAGATGAAGGCTCTTTGCTTCGAGCTCGTAGCCCTCATTCCCGATGCTCATTTCACACATGCAAAGGTACGATGGTCGAAATTTTTTGTACACATATTTAACCTATTAAACTTAAATGACATTTCTTTTAAAGAGAAAAATATTAAACTCTAAGATTAAAATAGTAATATACCATTACGAGAGTGTATGGGCGGACACCTTAGTGCATAAATATTTGGTGTTTAAAATCGAAAGCGTCTAATATAAATTTATTTTGTTAAAAATAATTCTAAAAAACTTAATTTCTCTAAAATAGCCCCATAATTTTTAAATTCTCATCAAAATTATCATTTTACTTGAAAATGTCAAAATTTTCTAATTTCATGGGATATGACCGAATCGATATTTTTACAAAGTTATGAGATGAAATTGATAAAAAAAAACATGGTTTTGTGATGAAAACGGAGCAAAACTGACGAAAATGAATGTTCTAGTAACTATTTTGGGACATTTTCAAATATAGCAAAAGAGATATATGAGATGGTTTATGTTTTAAACTCGAATATTTTCCATCATGTATGTATTATAATTTCTCCATGAACTCGAGTCTTGCAGGAATTTTTGTCACAACAAGATCAGGTACAACAGTCAGCTTCTTACATCAAGATTTTAAGAAATAGAGTGGAAGAATTGAGGAGAAAGAAGACACAAACATTGTTGACCACAAACTCCACCATTAACTATTGTACTAATGATGCAACAATAATTGAATCAAGTTTGCCAATTCTGAAAATTAAAAACTCAAGTTCAGAATTGGAGGTGGTTTTAATAAGTGATCCCAACAAAATTATCATTTTGCATCAAATAATCAGCACAATTGAACAAGAAGGAGCTGAAGTGCTCAATGTTAGCACCTCCACTGTTGGCCACAAGATTCTGCATAACATACACGCGCAGGTGATTATACGTGTCCGAGTAAATTTATTCTCGATTTTTAGATGAGGTGGTCATTTTAAAACTAGAGGAGGTCTGCTCCGACTAAAATATAAATTAGGGTTTATATCAAATTAAGCATGTTTAAAAGTTTGGAATTGTTTTATAAAGCTGCATGATTATTTTTTTTAAAGTTAAATTTGCAATTTTTTTAATTAGAATGTTTTTTGGATTCTAATTAATTATTGGAATGCTAATTCAGGCTGCTTCATTTCATGCAGATTAAAGTTTCCAGGTTAGGCGTGGATATATCAAGAATAAGTGGGAGAATACACCAGTTGATTGCCTAATTAAAGCTGTAATTTTTTAATTTTTTATATTTTTCAATACCAATCGATATTTAAATGTTGAGTTTGGTCTTGAATCAAAATTTTCTATTATAAAAAATATTTACTCATTCTTCCCTCTGTGTTGTTAACTTCTTTCATGTTTTTATTTTTATTTTATCATAACAATATTTTCATATCTGAAAAAAAGAAATGCAACCAAACATAATAAAAGCATACTATACTTGAATTTCAAAATTATTACTTATCACCACGTAACACACATAACATACTTCATATTTTATTTATTACTCCCTCCAATCCAGCCATTACGAACACCTCGCTCAAGAGTGACAATTTAGGTATAGATTCAAGTAAATCTAGCTTAATTTGCCCTTTTGGAGCAAAATTTAAAAACTTGGGGTTTATTTGGTTCACTAAGATTAATAAGTGTGTTAATAAAGTTTGGAAATGTAATAAGCAATGGATAGACATTAGAATTCCCTTAAATTCATATTAGTTTAATGGGATATTGTAACACACCTTCCCTCAACGTTTTACTTCACCGGACCCCTTGCTTTTTATTAATGGGTTTAAGCCCGCATAAGTCCAATTAGTATATAAATTTTCTAATTTTTAGAAAATTTTAAGGCCCAATGAATATAATTAATTCAAAGTGAACCAAATACACCTTGATTTTTAAATTTACTACACAGATATATTATGCTATCTTCTTATTGCCAGTCCAAAATAATATTTTCTAGACAATGCTAAAGATAAAAATATGCCCTGAATCACCATACGGTATGTGCATTTACAAAAGCTGGAATTTATGAGCAATTTTATAAAGGTGATTAATTGATCATCTGTTGATGTGATGATCACAGTCTTGTATTATATACAGTTGGAGATTTACATCAATCACGTAATCTACGGAAGGAAATAACAAATACATACAATGATACAAACAATATATACCAAGAATAGTTCGGTCAACTATTCCCTCTAATACCCCCCGTCAAGCGCTGCGTGGGGTGCAAGCAAACGCAAAGCTTGGAACGCAAGAACTCGAAGGCTGGGTGAGGTAAACCCTTTGTGAATATGTCAGCAAGCTGAAGATGAGACGGAACAAACTGAGTGTGCAAACGCTCGGAGGAAACCAATTCCCGAATAAAATGACAATCGATGTCAATGTGCTTCGCACGCTTGTGAGCAACGGGGTTCTGACTTAGAAAAATTGCGCTCCTGTTATCATAAAGTAACGTCGCAGGAGTGGCAGGTAGTTGATGAAGTTCTTTGAGTAGATTACACAACCAAATAATCTCAGACCCTGCATTGGCCATCGCCCTGTACTCAGACTCACAACTAGACCGAGCAACGGTAGGCTGCTTCTTAGCACTCCAAGAGACCAAGTTTCCATTAAGAAAGATGGAGTAACTATAAGTAGAGCGACGTGTTTCAACACACCTAGCCCAGTCTGCGTCAGAGTAACCGACGATTGACCTCTCTGGACGACGAGTGAAGTGAAGGCCATAATGAAGTGTACCCTTCACAGCTAGGTAGTGTTCATCGGTAGGAGAGTGGAGAAACTGACTGACTGTATTCACAGCAAAAGACAGATCTGGTCTAGTGATGGTCAGATACTGAAGAGCCCCCACCAAAGACCGATAGAGAGTAGGATCCTTGAATGAAGAGCCTGGACTCTTCAAAGAAGTCCCCGCAGCCAGTAGTGTAGAAACATGCTTGCAGTCTAACATCGCAGCACACTCCAAAATATCGTGAGCATATTTGGCTTGCCCAATAAAAATACCAGTAGGAGTGTAAGAAACCTCAAGGCCCAAAAAATAATTCAGCGAACCCAGATCCTTAATGGCGAACTCAGCATGAGTCCGAGAAATGAACCGCTGTAGTAGCCGCTGATCATTCCCGGTAAGGATGATATCATCCACATATAAGAGAAGATATAAAAGTGACGATCCCTGGTGCAAGCAAAACAAGGAGGAATCCGATCGAGTCTGCCGAAAGCCCAAAGCGAGCAGGTAGGAGCTAAACCTCTGAAACCAAGCTAACGGAGCTTGTCTGAGTCCATACAGAGCCTTCTTAAGACGACAAACATGATCCGGACTATGAGGATCAACAAAACCCGGTGGTTGGGCCATGTAGACAGGTTTCATTAAGACCCCATTCAAGAAGGCATTCTTTACATCCAGTTGATGCAGAGACCAGTTATGATGCACAGCCAAAGCTAAAACAGTTCGAACAGTAGTGGCCTTGACAACAGGACTGAAGGTGTGATGGAAGTCAGAGCCCGGAATCTGAGTGAATCCTTGGGCAACCAAACGAGCCTTATGACGCTCAATTGAGCCATCTGCTCGATATTTAGTACGAAACACCCACTTAGAGCCCACAATGTTGGCATTAGTTGGAGGTGGGACTAAATCCCACGTCTGATTTTGCCTCAAAGCATCAATCTCCTCTTCCATGGCTGCCATCCAGTGTGGAGATTTTGCCGCCGATTTGAAACCGCGAGGCTCAGAGACACCCGACAAAGATGAGAGTAAAGCTGTCGAAGCAAGGTCAACGGGATACTTGGGTTTAAAAATACCATCCTTGGCTCGGGTGATCATGCGATGAGTAGGAGCACGAAGCATCGGATGAGGTGGCGGCACCGGCTGCGCCGGATGAACTGGAGATGCCGGCGGTGAGGGGTGTGGCTCCGGAGGTGGCGGCATACGAACCATGGGTGGCTGATTGTCGAGAGCAGGAGCCGGAGCTATTGGAGGCTCGTCAAGTGACTCAGTGTCAGCATAAAGATGAGGTGGAGTCAGGGAAGTAGAAACCGCATCATTAGAAGAGACCGGATCCAAGAAGCTGGATATTGGCAAATCAGGGGATGACTGAGCAGTGCTGCCAGAAAAGGAAAAAAGATGTTCATCAAACTGAGCATGCCGTGTGATATAAATGCGAGCGGAAGAAGGATCGAAGCATCGAAAACCCTTGTAAGTACTGCTATAACCCAAAAAAATGCATGGTCGACTGCGAGGTGATAACTTATTGGCAGCATAGTCCCGAAGAAGAGGAAATACCCTGCACCCAAAGGGTTTAAAAAGACCATAATCTGGGACAGTATGATAAAGTAGCTCATAAGGAGATTTATTCTCAAGAACTGGAGAAGGCAGCCGGTTGATGACATAAACAGCAGTGGCAAAGGCATCAAACCAGAGAGTGGAAGGGCCTGAAGCATGAAATAGCATAGAGAGGCCCGTTTCAGTAATATGGCGATGTTTACGCTCAGCTCTACCATTCTGCTCCGGAGTATAGGGACAAGATAGTCGTTGCAGAATTCCATGTTTACTGAAGAACTCAGTTACTCGTTTGTTAACAAATTCAGTGCCTCCATCAGATTGAAAAACTTTAATTGAACGGGAGAATTGAGTACTAGCGAAGGTGCAAAACCGAACAAGCACATCATAAAAATTAGACTTAGCACGTAGTGGATAGAGCCATGTAAAACGTGAATAGTCATCAACAAAAATAGTATAATACCGATACCCATCAGATGAAACAACAGGAGCAGGCCCCCACAAATCACAGTGTACTAAATCAAGAACAAATAAAGCACGCTTCTCATTTATTTTAAAGGGTAATTTCTTGCTTTTAGGCATCTGACAAGAAGAGCAGACAATAGGGTTCGGTAATACAGAAGTCATAGATAAATGTCCCAATTTATTTAATGAAGAAATAACAGTGGGAGAAACATGTCCCAGACGCAAGTGCCACAAATCAAAACTCGCACACAAATTCTTCTTATTAAGAGCAGCAGCAAGAGCAGAGCTGCACTCATCCAGAACATATAGGCCATTCTTACACTTTTCCCGAGCCAGAATTTCCTTTGTCATCCGGTGCTGAATAGTAAAAGTTTTATCAAAAAACAGGACATCAATTTCAGAGTCTGAAGTGAGTTTACTAATAGACAATAAATTCTTAGTAAGATCCGGTACCACCAACACATCCAATAAATCAATACGAGGCAAGATATGACGTGCACCAACATGGGAAATAGATAAAGAACAACCATTACCAACTGTAACTGAATGATTACCAGAGTAAGGAGCAAAAGAATCCAATTGAGTGTTGGTAGGCGTCATATGTGCGGACTCCCCGGAATCAACATACCAATCCGAGGGGGAAGTGGACACATTACACGCTGCATGAAAGGCCTGCGCTAGGTCAGTGTCGCCAGAGTGTGGAGCAGCCCTTGCGCGAGCGTCTCGCTAAAGATAAAAATATGCCCTGAATCACCATACGGTATGTGCATTTACAAAAGCTGGAATTTATGAGCAATTTCTATTTCATCCAATCCAAATACACTGTGAACAATTATATAATAAATAAAAACACCAAGGGAGCTCGCAATTCTCTTCACTTTCAAAAATTACTGAGACAGTGGGAGTATCACTTTAATTGAATTATTGTTGATGAAGTCAATAAAATTTGTAAAAAAAATGCTTTTTTTTTCAGTTTTTTTGTAAAAATAATTGCACACTTTAATTTATGGGACAAACCGAATAATTTTAGCTTATAAGTGATGTATATTAACATGTATTCATGATCCAAAAGGATTGATATATTTCAGTTACAATCATTTATAAACACAAAATCATTATTGAGAATAAAACTTGTGTACACTTTTTTTTCAAATATATTTGAGGTTTTTTTTTTCGGTCAAAGATTATATATACTATTATGATTGAAAAAAAAAACTTTTTTGTTGTATTGCCATTTTTATTTTATTTTTTTGAAATTCAAAATTAATGTTTTCTTTCACACATTGCATTCTTTTTCTAAATCTTTATACTCCATGTATGAACAAGTCTGCTCCGATATGAGCCGTACGACAAATAAATTTGATCTTGACTTTCTGAAAGGAATATTAGGACCACTTTTCCCTTTTTTTTTTTACATACGGAAAGTCAGCTAATAGCTTGACATGTCCATGTCACACTTTACAATAGTCCATATAATTATTTCATTAAAAAAAACCATCTACTTTTGATAAAGTTATGCTCGAATTCTCTGTATCACTTTAGTATATTATCTTCTACGTTATTTTGTTGAATGAATTACACAAGAAGAGAGAGGCAAGCTATACCGTAAAAAAGAAAGCATAAACCGAGAGACAATTGTTGAATTTCTTCCCCTCTTATATGTTAATATGTATGACACAAAAGATAATGCATGAAAATATATAGAAAATTCGGTTTGGACAAAGATGTTGATGGGCTACACTGATTGGAGATGCGTTCAGAAGTGGGGCACATGCCTAACAAAGTTGGGCTCAGAAAGTTATTTATACTGGGCCGATGGCACAATTAGGCCTTATACGGAAGGAGTAAGTTTTAAAAACTCTTGCTGGCCCAACTATAGCCCACCATCTTTATTTTTATCCATTTTGAATTGATTCTGAAAATAGGAGACCATATTAAATTTGGGCAGAAATCCAGTGCAGCTAGATAACATTATTAGCTAAGAGGGTTGGTTCAATGGCCAGCCCAGCCCCAATCCATTGATCGCTCTACTATATATTTCTATGCAACATAAATTGGGTTAGAGATCAATTTCTCAACAATTTTTACAAATTAAATGACGTTAACAATAATTTATAACAAATCGTGTACACCGATTTGTAAAAGTATTAGTAATATAATTAATAAATTATTAACAAGATAGACAATAGGACTACTAGGTGTGTTATACTCCCTCTCTGTATTGTTTAATATTTATGTTGTTTCATGGAAATATATTATTGTTTTGTGTGGGATTCATCTATCAGAAAGGGAAATATAAAATTTAAATAGAACACTCAAATTAGAAATATATAAATATTGAAATGAGACGGAGAGAATAAATGTGAAGTGATCAACACTAACCCTAAACTTAGGCATGCTGGATTAATATATAATAGATATGAATAATTTAGACTTTCTTTGATAAAATATCATTACTTTGTGTTATATAATGTAATTCTCCCATATCATGCATATTTATCTTCACACTTTTTATTTTCGTCTATCTCACACTTATCTTTACCATTCATTAAAAAAAATATCACATTAATTAATAACCTTAATACTACCACTCTCACCTAATACATATTAACATACTTCATTTTATTTACCTAAAAATATCACAATATTATTTCTAAAAAGATAATAAAATTGATAAAAAAAAAAATTAACTTTTCTTGACTACATAACTACGGTGCCGGTAAATTTAAGTGTAGACGAAGAGTGCGTATATAATAGCTAGGTCTTCCTCCACCTAATTCCACAATATTCGAGCCTTAATTTCAAACAAGGGAGATTAAGCATGTTTTTCAAGATAATAATATTACTTGGCGATAATTGTGTAATACCGTCTCACGTATGGTTTACATGAAATAGATAAAAAGTAATAATTTTTATAATGAACAATGATACTCAATTAATAAAAAATTATTGTATTTTTTATGAACAATTTTAGTATAAATAAAAAATGATACTCCCTCCGTCCTATAAAAATTACACACTTTCCTTTTTGATTTGTCCCACTAAAGTTGACATATTTCATTTTTAATACATGAGACCTAAAAAACAATTATTCTATTCTCATGGGCCCACATATCATCTCTAATACAATTACCCATCACACATTAAAAATTATTTCTCATTTCACTTTACATTAAATTATTATACTCCTAATCTCTATGCCCAAACAATAACTTCTCGGACAGAGAGAGTAATGATTTATAAATAAAGTGATAATTAATTATGTAAGCATAAAATAATCCAAACAATAGTTGCGCATTTTATTTTTGTCAATGAAATGATCGAATTCTAAACAAGAAATATTAAGAAGGCAAAAGTTCCTGTGCCCCCAAGGACACGGAGGGATACTCTGTGTCCCCATGTGAACACAACCCTCCTCCTCTATATTCTATTTAAACCTATGCATAGCTAGGGATTTAAATTGCAAAAGGGCACGAAAATTACAAAAACGCACGGAATGTGCTCCGTGGCGCCGGGTGCACAAATCCTCACCCTAAAAAGAATTGGAATTTATGTCAGCAATGATGTTGGTAGGAGGTGGGACCACAAGTGAAAGGCGGTGCCAGGTCACCCTTAAATTGCTATTGACATTGTTGCTAACGTTGTACAATTGAATGCAACGTTTATACATATGATGTGCATTTGTCGAGCCACAAAATATCTTAAGGGTCGTGTTTCTAACTGAACGATATGTTAATTATTCAAAAATGATAGGCCGAAGCCAGAGTCATACGAATATAATTACAACTCCAAAGCGGAGCTACCAAATAAAAACACATCTATCTTGCTAACAAATGCTCAAATCTAATTACATGCATAAGTATGGAATTGACCAAGTCATCAATAGAAGTTCGGACACCCTTGAAGATCGCTTCATTCCGAGCCTTCCAAATGAGAAAGACACTACCGTAGAGAGCAAGCGTCCACCTCCTCCTTTCACTAACATGTACGCGCCGGTCCTTGCTGAGCCACTTGAATCCGGCTTTCAATATGGTAACCTGTCTCCTCCACTGTACACCGAACCTAACCCGATTCCATACATGCCTCGTGAATGGACACTCGAAGAAAAGGTGATCTCTTGTTTCGGGTGTCCCAACACAAAGCACACACTCAACCGGGCCTTCATTGTATCTCCCTCTATCCATGGTGAATAGGCGATTCCGCACCGCGATCCACATTCTAAACGAGTGTTTATGAGGCACCCATGGACACCAAAGCTTCCTGTAGATAAACTGTGTTGGCATAGAATGAGAAGTGAGCCAATACATCTTACCTACACAAAGCTTTCCCAGGACTGAACACGAGGCCAAAGTGGAAACTATGTCACCACCAATCCGTGCTCTGATTCTATCCCTTGCGCGAAGGATATCTTTCCACACGATTGAGGCACTGTAATTCACCTCAACCTCCCAGCAAGAAGTAGACTGTAGGTAGATGACATTAATCCATTTGAGCCACAATGATTTCTTCTCCTGATGCACATCCCACAGCACGCCACACAGAGCGACATCATTCAGCAAGTCAAGTCCCTTCAGTCCCAGACCACCCTGATCCTTAGGAAGAGTGAGCTCCTCCCACCGAACTGCTCCCCTTATAGTCCCCCAAAGGAATTTTCGTATCATCCGCTCAATTCTATCCACAATTCCTTTGGGAATCTTCACCATGGCAGCCCAGAAGTTCAGCACCCCATATACTACTGATCTGATAAGCTCTAATCGCCCTGCATACGAGAGCAAATGAGTGGACCAACCCCTTATCAAATTAGATACCTGCGCGATGAGTGGCTCAAACGCAGGCTCCCGAAGCTTACTTCCCTGCAATGGTACACCCAGATAACGCACAGGAAGGGTGCCTTCCTGAAAAGGTAGGATTTCTCTAATAGTCTGCTCCTCAGCTTCCGGAACACCTGCCATAAACAAGTGGGACTTAACTGTACTAACCTCCAATCCTGACATGCGAGCGAATAAATGAAGCGCTTGGGCAACGACCTCTGCCGAAGAACGATTGCCATAAGCAAAGATAATCAAATCATCCGCAAATGCCAGGTGCGTAACTCCGACCTTCTGCTAGTGCCTCGAATGAAACTTGTAGTCCCCTACCAGCGTCATTCTCCTGAAGAGCCTGGAAAAATAATCCATACACAAAACAAATAATAAAGACGACAAAGGATAACCCTGACGCAGTCCTCTCTTACCGTCAAAATATCCCTCAGGAGAACCGTTGATAAGGATGGAAAATGAAGTGGTGGTAACACATTGCATGATCCAACCTATCATACGGTGAGGAAATTTTAACCCAGTAAGGACTGCACGCAGGAATCCCCAATCAACCGAGTCATACGCCTTCTTGATGTCCACTTTAATCGCCATTCTCCTATACTGACGATGTCTGGACCACCCATAGTTCTTCACAATCTCTTGGGCCAGCATTACACAATCCCTCATCTTTCGATTCTTAACAAATCCAAAGTGATTTTCTGACACCAAGTCCTCCATAAAGGCCGTCATTCGTTTCACAATGATTCGAGATATGATTTTGTAAATCACATTGCAACACGAAATCGGGCGGAAGTCCATGACGGTGGGGTCATGCTTTCCTTTTGGGATTAATGTAATGAATGTTGCGTTCATCTGTCGTAGTAACTTCCCGGAGTAAAAGAATTCCTGGACAGCCGCTACAACATCTGACCCAACCACATCCCACGCATCCCGAAAGAAAGCAGCAGTATACCCATCCGGCCCAGGGGCCTTATCTCCATTCATGCTCCAGACAACTACCTTGACCTCCTCTGCCATAACAGGCACCACAAGATGTTGCGCCTGCTCATCACTCAATACAGTTCCCCATTCAAAAACACTGTCATCAATCTGCTCACACTCCTTCGCAGTACCCAACAAGTCCCCATAGAATGAAAGGAACTCTCCAACGACTTCCTCACGAGATGTAGTATGCCCGGATTCCATACGTATGGAGGGAATGATATTCCTCACACTATTGGACTTAATTTTCCTGTAGAAGAATTTAGTGGGTTTATCTTGACTAATCAGGTACTCAGCTCTAGCCATCTGAGAAAAGAAGAGATGCTCAGCGTGACACAAGAAGTCGACCCTCTTAGCTGTCTCTCGAACTCTATCCCATTTCTCAACATTACCAGGATCAGCATGACTGTCCATCTGAAGCCTGTCAAGCTCATCTCTAGCCCTCTCTGCTCTCTCAGCAATGTGACCAAAGTCCCTCTTGCCAAGCTGACGAAGTTTTGGCTTAAGTAACTTCAGCCTCCGACACACACTGAACTGAGTCGTTCCCCACACCTGTAAATCCCACACCTCTCGTACAGTGTCCAGGAAACCCTCACTGGTCTTCCACATATTCACATACCTGAATGGTCTCCCCTTCAAGCATTCAGCATGAAACAGAGAAACCAATATAGGGCAATGATCCGAAGTGGCCCCCATGGGCAGAAACTCCGATTCCACCACACCTGATATGGTATCCCAATTTGAATTCACCTAGACCCGATCAATACGACTCCAAATCGTGTTTCTAATATAATCCGCAGTAGTCGCTCTTTTGAAGCTTCTAGGTTCTTTCACGACTTTGACATTCTCTAAAAGTGTGTACAATAAGCCTGATCCTATTAGCATATATATACTAGGTAATTAATTAGTGTATTAGTTTTCTTTTTCTCTTCATGAAATAAAGAGTGGGGAGATGATTATGGAGAATAAAATTCAGAGGAAGGACATCGAAAAAAATCGAAGGATGAAGATGAAGGCTCTTTGCTTTGAGCTTGTTTCCCTCATCCCCGCTGCTCATTTCACCCATGTAAAGGTACGATGGTGGGTATTTTTTATACATATAGTTAACCTATTTAACTTAAATGAAATTCCTTTGCAAAAAAAAAATATTAAACTCTAAGATTAAAATAGTGGAGCATTACATTAGGAGAGGAGTTTAAAATTAACATAGTTACATATAAATTTACTATATTCAAAATAGTTTCAAAAAACTTAATTTTTTCGAAATAGTAGAGTTTTAAATGCACTTTTAGTCTCTTAATTTTTGTCAAATTTGATTTTCATCCCAAATTACTTAAATTTTTTTGTTTAGTTCCGTAGCTATCTCAAAATTTTAGATTTCGCCCCAAAACTAAATTTTTGTCGCAAATCGTCTCATAACTCCTAAAATTTTTCAAAACCGTCGCAAATTTTGGAAATCCTTGCAACCCAATAATTTTGGAAAATATCAATTATGCATGTTTCTAAGCATTTACATAATGTGAAAATATGTTACCTATATCCTCGTGTATCATCACTATTTTGACCATTAAAATGTCATAAAAAAATTTTTTTAGGGAGTTTTTGGATTTCATAGATCAATCCTTACGACTCGGCAATTTTGGAGAATGCTGTTTATGAATGTTTCTTAGAATTTATATATATAAATTATTTTAGTCCCATAATTTACTTATATTCACATTTCGTCTCAAAAAAAGATAAAAATTTTAATTTAGTACCACCGATTAGGAAATAGGCAAAAAATATCATATTTTTACCGGAAATTTTTGAAATTGCCAAAAACTTGCCGATTCTCATATGGAATGATACAGTTTCCGGCGATTCCCATCAATTTCAACATTTTCCGACAAAAATTGGAAATTTTTTGTCCTATTTCCTATTCGGTGGCACTAAATTGAAACTTTTATCTTTTTTTATTAAACTAAAAATAAATATAAACAAAGTCATGAGACTAAAATGGTTTTTATATTATAATTTCTCATGAACTCGAGTCTTGCAGGAATTTTTGTCACAGCAAGATCAGCTACAACAGTCATCTTCTTACATCAAGATTTTAAGAAAAAGAGTGGAAGAATTGAGGAGAAAGAAAACACAAGCACTGACGACCACAAACTCCACCATTAATTATGGTACCAATAATAATAATTATGCAGCTATAAATGAATCAAGTTTGCCAATTCTGAAAATTAAAAACTCAAGTTCAGAATTTGAGGTGGTTTTAATAAGTGAGCCCAACAAAACTATTATTTTGCATCAAATAATCAGCATCATTGAACAAGAAGGAGCTGAAGTGCTCAATGTTAGCACTTCCAATGTTGGCCACAAGATTCTGCATAACATCCACGCGCAGGTGAGTGATTATATGTGTCCTGAGTGATTTGATTCTCGATATTTGGATGAGGTGATCATTTTAAAACTAGTGGAAGTCTGCTCCGACTAAAATATAAATTAGGGTTTATATCAAATTAAGCTTGTTTAAAAGTTCGAATTTTTTTTATAAAGCTGCATGATTATTATTTTTTAAGTTAAGTTTGCATGCATCAAGATTTTTAGAATGTTTTTTGGATTTTATTTAATTATTGGAATGCTAAATCATTTCGTGCAGGTTAAAGTATCCAGTTTAGGTGTGGATATATCAAGAATAAGTGGGAGAATACACCAGTTCATTTCTAATTAAAGCTATAATGTTTCCGTTATTATTTTTATTATTTTCTTCCCTTTTTTTAATTCTTTTTTCTTTTTCAATACCAACTATAAATGTTGAGTTTGGTGTTGGATCAAGATTTATCAATTTTGAAAATATTTACTTACTCTCATTATTGCGAATTTTACACGAGCTTATGTACGTAGTCGCTTCTATTTATGATCCAAAAGCGTTGAAATATTTTAGTTACAATCATTTATAAACACAAATAAATTATTGAAAAATAATACTTATGAACAATTTTTTTTTTTTCAAATATTTATATTAGAGGATTTTTTAAGTCAAAGATTATATATAATTGAAAACTAAATGAATTTATTACTATCTAATATAAGGTATACTATAATATTACTAGTAGATACATAGTACATATTTTATTACTAACTACTACAAAATTATTTTATAAAAAATCTCACTTACTCCTAAATACATATACGTATATATATTTACATTATCCCATATAATCGTAGATTATGTGTAAGTTAATTTCTGAATACAAAATATATAATTTCTGAATACAAATATATTAAAAATAAATATTTTTAAATACATAAATTATGAACATCAACAAATTAAGTAAACTTCTAACACAAAATATATAATTTTTGAACACAAATATATTTAAAAAAATATTAATACATAAAATTTCTGAATACATCAAATTTGAATACAAATATACAAAAATATATTTGAACATAAACATTTCTAAATAGATAAACAATGTGAATGTGATCAGAGGGCGAATCCGAGCTACCGAGGCAATGTGTCCTTGGAGTATTTTCTTAATACAGTGGCTAATTAACCATTAATAATCACAATCCAAAATAGATAGATGTATTCAGAAGTTGTATGCAATGTATTCAAAATTAGTTGTAGGCAATGTATCCTGTATTCAGAAATATTTGTATGCAATATATTCAGATGTTTTCAGACGTTGATGCAAATCGACACATTAATATAATATGTGTTATCTCCCACATATTTTTGTGGAGAAATTAGTGGGACACATTATCTTTCTATATCACACATTTAAATTAATATTTGAATACAATTAAAATAAGGATAAAAATGATATTTTATGCATTCAATTTGTATTGATAAATAATTTAATTTATTTTGTATATCTAGTAGTAATTTAGATATATAAATTGTACCTATTAGTAATTGATCCAAAATAAATCTTTTTTGTTGTATTGCATTTTTTTTTTAGAAATTCAAAATTTTAGTTTATTTACAGACACTTTTTCTAAATCTAAAAACACCATGTATGATGTATGAACAAGTCTGCTGGGATATGAGCCATTAATTCGACTAATAATTTTGATAAGACGAAATATTAAGACAGTTGCATGTGATGTAGTAATATGTAGTCTCTTGACTTTCTGAAAGGAATATAATTATTAACTAGACCACTTTTTCTTTTTTAATAGGAAAAGTTAAATTAACAACTAATAGGTTGACACGTCCACATCACATTTTACACCTCTATAATTCATAAAATAAAAAAAAAAAAAAAAATAAAACAAAACAAAAAGTCCGACCTACCTTTGACAAAGCTGTTGGTGGGCCTCAATGAATTGGAGATGCGTTCAGAAGTGGGAAACGTGCCTAACGAAGTTGGGCTCAAGTTTATTTTATACTGGGCTGATGAGACAATTGGGCCTTACACCGAAGGGGTATTTTATAAAAACTCTGGGCAGCCCAACTGTCACCCACCATCTTTATCTTCATCCATTTTGAATCGATTCTGAAATTAGGGGACAATATAAAATTTGGGCAGAAATCCATAGCAGCTAAATAACATTATTAGCTTAGACTTAGAGGGTTTGTTCAGTGGGCAGCCCAGCCCATATCCATTGATCACTCTACTATATTTTTCTATCAACTTAAATGGGGTTAGACATAAAAGTGTTAAGAATTTTTACTAATTAAATGACGTTAATAATAATAATTTCCAACAAATCGTGTACTAGTTACACACGGATTTGTAAAAATTATAGTAATATAATTATAAATTATTAACAAATACTTCCTCCGTCCCACACTTATGTTCACACTTTCCATTTTCGTCCGTCCCACACTTATGTTCACCATCCAAAAAAAGAAACTTCACATTAACCAACAACCTCAAAAGTTATCTTAATTTCAAAAATATCACATTCACCTAACACACGTAACATACTTTATTATTTATTTATTACCTAAAAATACTACAATACCCCTAAAAAGTCAATAAAGTTGGTCAAAAAATAACTTTTCTTAAACTTCGTATTTACAGTGTCAGTGAACTTAACTATGGGACGGAGGAAGTATAGATTAAGAGTATTAAATTATATATGGAAATATAAAATATGAATAATTAGCAAAAAGTCAAACACAATTACCAATACTATAATACACCTAAAAGTTATCATTTTTTTAATCTGCGTATCGAAAAGGAATGTGCAATCTTTTTTGGGAGGAGGGAGTATATATATAGAGGATGAGTAAAGAACCACAAGATAGTAGTGATATATTATTTTATAGCAAAGAATTATAAGATACACTTTAAAAAAAATCTTTTTTAATAACATAATTTATAAATGGTTGGTGAATTGTCAACAAAAATTACAATTTTCTTTTTTAACAATGAAGGTACTTCCTTAGATAATTACTAATTACGAATGTATGTACTTCCTTAATTACCTCCTTGAAATAATTGTATGTAATAATATGACTTATGTAATAACCGGAATCAACTAATGCAAAATATAAATTAGTTCTAAATCAAAATAATAAAAACAAATTTAGGTATCATACATTCACTTGCCTTGTCATGCTTCACAATTTCCTAAAGCAATTTGAAGTTAATGTAATCAACTCTTAAGAATCTAAATTAACGGATACAACAAGAACGTGAATACTAATTAATTAACTCCCAACATATCTATTAGATTGAATTCTCTCACAATTTTTGTCTCATATGGACAATAGAACTACCAATTGTGTTATATGTGTGAAGTGATCAATGCTAAACATAAACTTTCGCTTGATTGATAAATAAACATATATAAATTGGTCTAGAAACAATTAATCATGTAGAATAATCGCACATATAAAAGAAGTAACGTGCTTGATTTTTTTTATTATTATTTTTTTATCAGTAAAGGATTTAAATAAATAGTTCACACACTAAATAATTCAAAGTCAAACTACT
This sequence comes from Pogostemon cablin, assembly GCA_023678885.1. Classification (NCBI taxonomy): domain Eukaryota; kingdom Viridiplantae; phylum Streptophyta; class Magnoliopsida; order Lamiales; family Lamiaceae; genus Pogostemon; species Pogostemon cablin. The sequence goes on along the minus strand of CM043001.1, from coordinate 28,641,667 downwards.
CTTGCAATCCTATAATCAGTAAGTTGTAAGCTTCCATAAAGAAAATAACTAAGTTAATTAAATCTGAGTTTAACGTAAAAATTAAAGACTAATAAAACTAAGTGTAAAAGGAATAAGTATAGTCTCCTCTTTAGACATTCGTATTTGTGATTCCACAACGTTCTTCTGATAAGAGCTTTGAATAATTAATTGAATGAAGAATGAATGAATGACTTAATGATCTTTGTTTTCTGATTTTATGAGACATTTATAAGAGTTTAGAGATCTCGAGTAGATTAATGAGTGGTGGTTCAGAGTGAGGCAAAATTTAAGGCAACAAAAACGTATTTAGATTCGACATAACCCACCCCAAGCCTAACCAGCATTGACTCGGTCTAATTAACCAAATGGCCATGGTTCGCCCCAACAAGAGTGACCAACCCCAAACATATGGGGCCATTTTTGTTAGGGGTGAGCATGAATTTTTTAAAATTATTCAAATCGCCCGGATTGCACCGAATTGCACCGCCACTAATGATATAATTACATAAACTGCAGTTTATTTATATTTAGAAAACTGAACTGCCATAATGGTGCAATTTCGATTTTCCCTAAAATTGCACTGCACCTCCTACATATATTATATATATACATGTATATATATGTATGTGATTTAAATTTATTTAAATGTTAGAATCTAAACTTATTATACTTTTGTAAGCCTTTGTTCATTGCCAAAATTTTTTATTTTTATATTTTCTAACAAATGATGATAGATTTAACATTCATGATAATTAATTATTTAAACTCTATATAGATATTTAAATTCATGATTAGAATGAGATACTATAAATTTAAAATAAAAATGAGTTCTTACTATTAACAAATTGATATTTTAGACTAATTTAAAATTATATATTTTGTAATTTTCATTATGGTTACTAAAGTACATTTTTTAAACATGTATATTTATCCATATTTAAGTTTTATACTTCCTTCGTACACTATCAATCTATCAATTTTATCATTTTGGGCCGTTCATCCTTAATTTATCCATTTTTCTCTTTGGACTATGGGACCTACACCCTTCACTAATACAAATAAAATATGAGACTCACACTCTCCACTAATACAACAACCTACCACACATAAAATAATAATACTCCTTAATCCACGTGTAAAAAGTAAATGGATACATTGAGGATGGATGGAGGGAATATTATTATATAGTTATATTTTATCTTATTATTAAAACTGCTTAAACCGCAAAAATCGATTATCAAACCGCTAAAAATTGATCGATAAATTATACTCCATCCGTCCCATTTTCATCTTCATATTTACTGTACACACGCAAATTAAGAAAATTTGCTTTTTGAGTAATTTTTGGGGGTAATTTGGTATTTTTGGGTAATAAATAAATGATAAAGTATGTTATGTGTGTTAAAAAGGAGATGACAATTTTGAAATTAAAGTATATTAGAGGGACATTAGTTATGTACCTTTTTCTTTTATGGAAGTGTGAAGTTGAAATTGGGACGGACCAAAATGAAAAGTGTGAAGTTGAAGTTGGGACGGAGAGAGTAATTGAGAAAGTGCAATTTTAAACTAAACGTATAATGGAACTGTCTATATCAAAGCAATTTAAATTTCATAAAAAAAAACTACTCCCTCCGTCCCGGGTATTTTTACCCGTTTGTACGGGCACGGAGATTAAGACGTTTTATTTTTTTAATATATAATGTAAGAGAAAGTAGGGATAAATTAGTAATTTAAAAAGAAAAAGTAAATAAAGTTATTGGGAATGATGAATAAAGTGTAAAAAAGTAATTAAAGTTGTTGGGATTGTAAAAAGTAGGTAATAAAATATTATATATTTTTGCCAAAAATGGAATGGGTAAAAATACGTGGGACACCCCAAAATGGAAAGTGGGTAAAAATACGTGGGACGGAGGGAGTATTCAAATCGCAGTGTCCACGCCTACTTTTTGTTAGAAAATCCAACCTTTTTCGTCAACCAGCTGGCAATTATTATGATGACTTAGGAGTGGGCCCATTTTAGTTGGATAATTCAATTTCTCATGTGGGATAAAGTGACGTGCCAGTCATTCTTTAAATTTAATTGAATTTTCTCTTTTGCTCTTAACCTAAAATCAGTAATAGTTAAAAAAAAACAAAAAAAAAATGAAGTCCTAATATATAAACAATTAAGTATTTAATTTCTCAAATAAGTTAAAATCATGGAATAGTTAATTATGAAACAACTTATATAAACACATGATTAAATTGTAATATAAGAAGACTATTACTTTAGAGTTGTCTCAATTGTTTTTCAAGTTTTTCAAAGAGAATTGATCTAAAATAGATCTGAAAGTAAGGTGCGAAACCCTTTCGATCGGGCATTCTTCAAGTCAAAATTTTCACGTTCTTCGAGAATTCAATGACGTTCATCAAATTCAATGACGTTCATTCTAGAAAGCTCCAGAAACAGTGTTTGATCTGCTATTACGGTGCTAAACACCTAAATCCGACATTTTTTCAAGTCAAATCCATCCAGCATTTTTCATGAAGTCAATAATTTTCTACCAAATTGAACGGCGTTCTTCGTGGAAAGTTTTTAAATCAACGTTTGATCCGAACAAAGGTTCGACGCCTCCGAATCAACGTTATAAAATTTCAAACCAAGCTCGGACAAGCTTCATCCGAATAACCAACTCCAAAAGTTGAAGAAAGTCAAATTTAACTTAAAAAATGAATTAGAGGTAAATAAAGACGGTTCTTAAATTTTCAAGTTCAACCATCTCGAATTATCCTTATAATTTTCATTGTGTTTATTCAATAAATACAAATTTTGTTATTACACTACTACCACTTTTACTTAATTCCAATATTATTTACAACTTTTTATTAAAATGCTATCACTTCGCTTATAAAATTCTTCCGGTAAAATTGTCTCACCCAAATATTTGTTGCTAAACGTGATATTCCCTGTACGGCTGTACCCCTTAATCTTCCTCGAATATACGAGCCTACTGACCTTAATTTCAAAGAATGGAGTAAGCATGTTTTCAGGATAAGTATTTATTGTTGTCAATGAAATTTGAGATAACTGTAGCTGAATTGCTCAGTATTAGCACTTCCACTGTTGGCCACAAGATTTTGCATAACCTCCACGCACAGGTGATTATATGTACCCGTTTCTCGATTTTTAGATGAGGTGGTCATTTTAAAACTTAGTAGATGTCTACTCCGACTAAAATATAAATTAGGGTTTATGTCAAATTAAGCTTGTTTAAAAGTTCGAAAAAAATTTGATTATAATTAATTATTGGATTCTAATTAATTATTGGAATGCTAATTCAGGCTGCTTTCATTTCGTGCAGGTTAAAGTATCCAGGTTAGGTGTGGATATATCAAGAATAAGTGGGAGAATACACCAGTTCATTTCCTAATTAAAGATTTTTGCGTGACAACGTTTATAGAAGAAGTTTTGGATAGGAAGTGATGATATATATTTGATTAGTGATAGCTAAATAACTATTTCATTAACTATTAATATAAATTTAAAGTGATAACTTTTTTTTTATGAAAAGTAATATTATCTATATAAAAAGTGATAATTAATTAAAATTTTATAAATGATCTCATCAAACTATGCCCAATTAAAATTATAAGGGCAGTAGTATGATGAGACGATTTTATACTTTTGCAATTAGTTATATTTTTTATTAAAGATATTATTATTTTTTTAAATGTTATCACTTTTCATTTATACTATAAATTATTCATAAAATAGTTCTAAATACCATTATCACTTTTCATCAACTAGAAATTACTTTTCATTATTAAGGTTATTATTTTTTATACATAGCACAGAAATCATTAAATGAGACGGTTTTATACAAGTTTTTACCATAATTGTAAATATTGAGTTTTTGGTAATCATTAGATGAGAGGATTTCACACAAATTTTTGTAAAAGTTGAGTTTGGTGTGTTGGATCAAAATTTATCTATTTTGAAAATATCTACTCACTCTCCCTTATCTGCTTTAACTCCTTCATACTTCATTTTTCCATTAATCGCAACAACAATATTTTGATATACTAAAGAAGAAATGCTACTTAATATAATAACACCTCACTACACTTCATTTCAAAATTATTGCTATCACTTATCATACTTCATACTCTATTGCTATAGATCTCACTCAAGACTCAAAAGTGATCACAAATTTGTCAAAGATCAAGTAAATTTAACTTAATTTTGTTCTTTTAAAACAAAATGTCAAATATAATGTCCTAAATTTACTAAACAGATAATATAATGTCTTTTTAATGCCCGTCCGAAATAATATTTACTAGACAATGCTAAAGTTAAAAATATTCCCTAAATCACCACACGAGATGTGCATGTACAAAGGGAACATATGTGAGCAATTTCTATTTTAACATTGTGCACAATTATAATAAATAAAAATACCACAATACTCATTATTTTAAAATTATCATTTATATCTAACACGTATACATACATATACTTTATATATTACTTAAAATGATTGAATTATCCTTAATGAAGTTAATAAAATTTGTAAAAAAAAAAAATTTCTGAAAAAAAAGTGCGCTTTATGGGATGGAATGAGTTATTTTAGCTTAAGTACTCTTGTAAATAATGTATATTAACATCTATTTATGATCCAAAAAGCATTGAAATATTTTAGTAACAATCATTTATAAACACAAATAAATTACTGAAAATAATATTTATGAACACTTTATTTGTTTCAAATTAATTTATAAGTTAGAGGATTTCTTTTCGGTCACAGATTATGATTGATTTTTTTTTTATTTTATTTTTTTGAAGTAATGGGCAATCCCATGATTTTATTAGAAAACTTTTTTTACCCCATTTTTAAGGATATTTATTAAACAAAAATACTTGAATGGTTTGTAGATTCGGTTAAAATATATGATTCGATTGTACATATTTTATGAATCGATTGGGGGATAAAACTCTATATGAATTTTTAAATCGAGTCAAAAGTATTTACGTTTTTTTTGGCATTTTAATATTTTTCAATAAAGATGGGGCATTACAAAAATTGTTAAATTGTTAAATCTAAAAGGATATGTTAAAAAAATTCCTATTTTATTTGTTGTATTGCTATTTTATATTTTTTATTTTAGAAATTCAAAAATTTTAGTTTATTTACAGACATTTTTATTAGCACTTTTTATGAAATTTAGATACTCCATTTATGAACCAGTCTGCTCCGATATGTGTCAAACAACTAATTTGTCTTATTTTAATTAGACGAATTAAGACAGTTACATGTGTTGTTATATGTAGCGATCTCTTAACTTTCTGGAAGGAATATTAGGACCACTTTTACTTTTACTTTTACTTATATATATATATTTATTTATACATTATAATAGCTTGACATGTCCACATCGAACTTTAAGTATAATCCATATAATTAATTCATCAAATAATAATAATAATAATAATAATAATAATAGTTAATGAATAAAAATCCTGATCTACTTTTGACAAAGCTGCTGGCGGGCCACACTGGAGATATGCTAGAAGTGGGTAACATGCCTAATAAAGTTGGGCTCATGTCTATTTTCTACTGGGCCGATGTCACAATTTGGCCTTATTTTGTTGACTAAAATTGAAGAAAATAACTTTGTTTTTTGTTCTGTTTAAAATCTGGGTTATTGCACCGGTGGATCGGTGCACTTGGTAGTTTATAGGGTAAAAATAGGGTGTAGTGGAGTATTTTTTAAATTTATTTTTAATTATATTTATTTTATTGAGTGGTGAATATTAAATGCAAATACGATCTAACGGCTAAGATTATTTAGTTGCAGTACGGGTGCCCCAGATGCACCGCAGTTAGACTCTTAAAATCTTCCAGTATTTATGTCAATGTCATTTTCTTTTTCTTTTTTAGCAAATCTTCTTTCCTCAAATGATAACAACCTTCGAGTAAAAATGAGTACTCCCTCCGTCCCGCACCAAGGGTGCATTTTGCTTTTTTGCACGTAAATTAAAGAGTATTATTATTTAATGTGTAGTGAGTAGTTGTATTAGTGGGAGTGTGGACCCCATGTTTTAATTGTATTAGTGGGTGAGTGTAGGACACATGTGTACAAAAAAGGAAAGGAAACCCTTTGAGTGGGACGACCAAAATAGAAAAAAGGGACGGAGGGAGTATATAATCCAGAGATTAAATATTATTTTTACTAAAAAAAATACAGGAGAATTCACATTTATAATTAGTACCACATTTCGTGTTTACTATACTCCACCGAACCATAAAATTCTTCAACATTAATTATTCCATTTTTTAAAAAATGGTTAATTTTTTTTAAATCAATTTTATTAACCTTTTGAGATAATTTAATACTTTTAGATTATAAATGAATTGAAAAATATGATACACTTAGGGTAGAACTAGAGATAAAAAAATTGAATTTTATTTTATTTTTTTCAATTAATTAGATTTTTAGGTTGTGAAGGATGTTTGTGACAAACAAATAAAAAAAAAATTACGTGCAAAAAAACAAACGCTTATGGAGTGAGAATTTTATAAAAGAATTGGGCGGCCCAATTGTCCCCCACACTCTTTATATTTATCTATATTGAATGAGCTCTGAAATTAGGAGCCCATATTAAATTTGAGCTAGGGTTATTAGCTTAGAGAGTTGGTTCAGGGACCAGCCCAGGCCCAATCCATTGTTAGCTCTACTACGTACTTTATATGCAACGGCGTAAATGGGTTTAGACTTAGAAATGATAACATTTTTTACCGATTAAATAACCTTAACAATAATTTATAACAAATCGTGTGCATATTAGTTATTTGTAAAAATATTAGTGATATAATTATAAATTATTAATAAATATATATAGAATAAGAGTATAAATTAAATTATATGGATATAAATTCTGTAAAATTGGTACGTACAAATCTGATCATAATTTATTTTCAAAACCAAATTATTGATGATTACAAAAAAAAAATGAAAGAAATAGATTTTGGGTTTAATTTGGTTGGACTTGGACCTGGCTAAAATTCAATTTTTAAGGACGGTGGAGAATAAGATCTAGGGTACATTGGATGGGTAAAGAATCATAAGATAGTAGTGATATTATTTTAGAGCAAAATATCATAAGATAGTAGTGATACTATATACTATCTAATTAGAGATATGTGGATTTATTTTGCTTTTTCTTAATTAATGTTATGGTTTAGTGTTATGGATTTGTACTCGTATTTCATTTTTATTTTATTAGTAAGTTTATTCTTTATCTTAATGTTTAATCATAATTCTAAAAATATAAATATAATTTTATATTTATAGTTTACATAATAGGAGCATTATTTTAGATTGTGTTGTATGATCTATTTTACTTTAGAAATTAAGGTTTATCATAGGGTTTGGAGTATATATAATATTAATTCTTAAGATATAATTGTTTTTTCTAACTCTAATTAGAAATGCTTCATCGTATCATACACTTTTATTAATTATCACAATTGTTGTCATTTTTCATTGAAAATAATTACTTTTCATCAAATTTTCTGTTTTACGTGCATGTCATCATTTTATTAAGAAAAGTTTCTATAAATTCATTATAATTATTATTAAAATTTGAAGTTAAGTGATCGATTTATATAAAATTGAATAAGTAATCATTTTGCATGGTAAATTATTACTCTTTTGAATAATAAATTATTATGTTTTGAAAGCATTAAAAAAAAGAAACTTTAAGTGTTGAATAAAATATAAAGTAGATTATGTGTGTTTTGTAAGTAAAAATGAGGATTTTATAACTAAAGTGCATTGTAAACTGTAACGTTATGGATTTGTGTGTGAAGAAATATTGGGACAGAAATGAAGTGTAAAAGAAAATATGCATTTGAGATTATCTATTCCAAGTAATATTCTATTTGGTGTTCTAATAATATGAATGGATGCCACATTACATATTTTAAAATTTGATGTAGCATTCATTTTTTGGAATACTAGTTAGAATAGTGAATTCAAACTCAAAAATATCTGTCTGATGATGAGGTATATTATATTGTGAAGCAATATTCCGTACAATTCTTTTGTCTAAAAAAGTGAGTTCAAATTAATGTGCATGGAGATTTTATGTTCCAATCATTTATCGTCTATTAATGATTAAAGTGAGTTCTGAATATAACATTCCGTACAATTTGTTTTTGTCTAAAACAGTGAGGTCAAATATTCAATACACATGTATATGGGTGAGGATTGGGAGCGAATTTCCTCTCACAAACAGTGATTTCACTGTTAATTTAAACAGTAAAATCATGAAACATGCTAGAGAAAATTGACTCTCGTACGGGAGAGGATTCAAGTCCATATACATATATATTCCTTCTGTCCTGAAAAACTTTTCATCTTTACTGTTCCAAGTTATTTAAAAAAAGTTACACTTTTTTACTAATTTTATTGACTTTGGAGGGTATTGTAGTATTTTTAAGTAATAAAAAAATATAAAGTAATGATATGTGTGTAAAAAAGGAGTGACAAATTTGAAATTAAAGTAACTTTTGTGGTTGTTGGATAAAGTGATGTTTCATTTTTTGGGGGTGAAAGGTTTTGTGGGACAAACAAATGAGGAAAGTGAGAAAAGTATTATGATTTTTGTCACTTTTATGAAACGGATAAAAATTAATAATAATTGATGAAAAGTAATAATAGTATTGTGAATTATATTATAAATAATTTATTATATACTCCATCCGTCTTATTTCAGATGACACACTTTTTATTTTTAGCTATTCCACAAAAGTTTGCACATTTCCATAAAAAGTAAAAAACAACCACACTTCCCCATACACTTTATTTATAAAAAAATTATCTCTACCTAACATACTTTATCATTTATTTATTACAAAAAAATATTATTATACTCCTAAAAATTATCACTTTCTTAATCTGCGTACTGAAATTAGGGGTGCAATCTTTTATGGGAGGGGGGAAGTAATTGATGAGTGATAACATTTTAAGAAAAATATGATAACTAATTACGAAAATATATAAAATAGCCTCAGACGGTCTCATTCAAGCTATGTGCTATATATACTAGAACATAATAATAATAATAATAATAATAATAATAATAATAATAATAATAATAATAATAATAATAATAATAATAATAATAATAATGTATAGGGAGATGTAGAGGTGTTAAAATACTAAGCCGCTAGATAAATCGATTCGACTCAACTCGATAATAATAATAATCATAATTAATAATATTAATGATAAATACTCCCTCTGTTCCCGCATTATCTTTCACCATTTCTTTGTAAATCCTTTGTAAGCGATTCGTTTTGCTTAATGAGTCGAATCGAGCTCAAGTTCGACTGAGTAATTTTCTAGTCGAACTCAAGCTCACTCGTAGGTTCATTATCAAATCGAGTCAAGCTCAATTTCGGTTCAATAACTACTCGAGTCAAGTTTGAGTATGCATTATTCGAACTTGCTCACTCGTTAACAGGCTAGGGAGATGTATTCTTTGTGGTAAATTTAAATATATTGCATGTTGTCTTTACGTGTCGACATTGGTGTAGATATGTTGAACGCCATATTGCAAACATTTCCTATGCTGTATGTTTTGCGAGCTACGAAATATCTTAGGAGTCCTGTATGGTTTGAAGCTTCTTTTATTCTTTATTACTATATCTATTTTGGCATTTTCTAGTTATGCTAGTGTATATAGCTAGGTTTATGGGCATACATCGATACTATTCTTTCTCTTCAATAATGGATTCCAAAACTAAACATGAGAGAAAGATCGTCGAGAAAAATCGAAGGATTAAAATGAAGGCTCTTTGCTTTCGCCTTGTTTCCCTCATCCCCGATTCTCATTTCGCACCAGCAAAGGTACGATGATTATTAGTGTAAATAACCACTTCATCTAAAAGTTTAAGTTTGTAGAGAGGTAAATCATTTAATAATTAATCAAATCACTCTAACACGTCCCCTCACATGCAGACGGTGTTATTTTTGCCTCAAGCATTGCATGTGGAATTTTATGATAAATGGGTGGCTGCGAGGTTCGAACCCTGGACCTTTGTTAACCATGTTAAATGACTACCTCATCTAAAAGATTAAGGCCTAACATGGTATCAGAGTCAAGGCCTAGCAAAGGTTCAAAGTTCGAACTTCACCGCCACCCATTTAATGAAAAATTCTACACGCAAGGCTTGAGGTAAAAGTAACCCCGTCTGCATGTGAGGGAGCGTGTTAGAGTGATTTGATTAAGTATTAAACGATTATCCTCTCTACAAGCTTAAACTTTTAGATGAGTTGGTCATTTAAACAGTTAGAATCTTTTGTACACTCAGATTCATCGATCAATTTAATTCAAATAAATAACAATAAAAATTAAAATATACTCCATATTTAAATTAATACCTCCTGCGCATGCTGATGCACACAAGTCTTTGTCATTTTTTTTTCCTCCAAGATTATGTAAAAATGAATTTAATGCAAAAATGTTAAGTATAATGAACTCAAGTCTTGCAGGAACTTTTGTCACAGCTAGATCAGCTAGAACAGTCAGCTGCTTACATAAAGATTTTAAGAGAGACAGTGGAAGAATTGAGGAGAAAGAAAACACAAGCACTGTCTGCCCTAAACTCAACCAATTATGGTACCAATAATGCAGATATTATGGATGAATCAAATTTACCAATTCTGAAAATTAAAAACTCAAATTCAGAATTGGAGGTGTTTTTAATAAGTGGGCCCAACAAAATTATAATTTTGCATCAAATCATCAGCATTATTGAACAAGAAGGAGCTGAAGTGCTCAATGTTAGCACTTCCACTGTTGGCCACAAGATTTTGCATTCCTTCCATGCACAGGTGATTATGATAATCCTGTAATTTTATTCTCGATTTTTAGATGAGGTGCTCAATTTAAAAAACATGCAGTGTGCTCCAATTAAAATATAAATAAATTAATGTCTATTTCAAATTAGTAAGCATGTTTAAAAGTTAGAAAAAATGGTAAAGTATGATTATATTATTTTTAAAAAAAATTAGTTTTGTATTCGTCAAGATGTTATATATAGAATGGTTAATTTGGATTCTAATTAATTATTGGAATGATAATTTATTTCGTGCAGGTTAAAGTATCCAGGTTAGGTGTGGATATATCAAGAATAAGTGGGAGAATACACCAGTTGATTTCCTAATTAAAGCTATAATGTTTCTGTTTTTTTTATTATTATACAAATCAATTTCCAAGTGACGTGGAGTTTGGTGTTAGATCACAATTATTATCTATTTTGAAAGTATGTCTTCTACATTACAAGAAGCTTTAATTTTATAAATAGATTTTGTTTCCACCACAAAGAAATAGTAAAATACTTGTATTTAATGACTATGGTTACTTTTAAAAAGTTTACCCCCCAGTCTCATTGTGAGCAATTTGCATTTTATTTATTATGATCAATAATAATATTCATAATTCCATATAGTACAAATACTCTAACACAATATTTAACAATAAATTTTAAATATTAAATTGTTACTATATATATCTAATACATATGGCATATTTTAAATTTATAATTTATATGTATATTACAAGAAATAATAAATTATATATCCGGTAAAGATAATAAAATGAGTCAAAATGTGTTATTTTTTTTATATTATCCATTTGTAAACAGACTATTCAAATATATTTAAGTATTTGAATATTATCATTTACGTGCAAAAAAAATAATTTAAAATCAAAGTATAATAGGAGTTATAATTTTTAATATAAATAATATCGCAAATTATGTAGACTATTAGTGTGGAGTATTTACAATTGCAAAAGATTTAAATATTTTAGCAACAAACATTAATCATAAACACAAATAACTTATTTCAGATCAAATATTTATGAGTAATTAACTTGTTGTTTTATAATAAGAAACAAAATCTAATGAATGATTGATGCATTAGAATATAATTTTAAATAGTATATTATAATATAATTAACTATAAATATATTTTTAAATAAATATATTTTACTTGTATAACAAACATACCTAAATAAATAAAGACAAAAATTTGTGTGCTCTCGGGGACATGCCGTGCCCACATAGGAACACAATCCTCCCCTTCATATTCTATTTAATCATATGTATTGTTAAGAATTTAAATTACAAAAGACTATGATGTCCCGGACACAATAACCTCGCTGAATAATAAATAGATCACTTTCACAATACGTCTCATGTATACCATTTCAAAAAAGAGTGTTTCTATACGGCTTTGTTTCAATTTTTTAATTAGATATTTTTAGTCTAGATCGATACCGTCCATTTCCTAAAATATCTAAATGTGGTATGAACAAAGAATAGACAAATTGAGACTATCATATGTTGTCCGTCGACATTACGAAAAGGAAAATTATTTGGACCAACTTCTTGTGTTTTTTCTAAAGAAAAATCTATGAAGAAGTAACAGCTGGACATATCCACATCAAAACTTCACGTGTGTATAATCCAAGAATTAATTCATCATAGTAATTCATCATCAAACCTTTGACAGAGCTGCTGGTGGGCCACGCTGAACTCGATATTCATTTTGAAGTGGGTTACAGGCCTAATCAATTTGGGCTTCCATTTTAATTCATAATGGGCCTATCCTCAATTGGGCCTCATTTTGTTGAATATAATTGAACATAATATCGGTCGACTTCGTTTTCTGTTCTGCTAACTTTCTTCCACAAATTTATTTTTTCCCCCAATTATAACAAATTTCAAATAAAAAATAATACGAGCATTTCCCTTTTCATTTAGAAGCTGTTTAATATGAGTATGTATATATGGATCGATTCAGGGCATAAATGAAGAAATTTAATTCATCTGAACTCAGAAACTTTTTAGTAAATGTTATTGCAGTGGTCAATAGAAAAATAGAGAAATAGTCTTTGAGGCGTGATGAATCACTCTCTTTAAGGTTTTAATCGCCCTACCATATTTGCTGCAGGGTAAAGGCAATAAACTTCCAGGATACAACAAAGCACCAAGTTCTGGAGTCAGCAATTACAACAGAACTACGAAAGAACTTTTTGAATTTATGCTTATGAGAATGAAGATTAAAGTTTGATAGTTGTATTTATCTTTTCTTCTCACGTGGTTATTTATTTATAGGATAGTGATACGGATTCATCATATCTCTTAAAAGATTCGTGACTTCTCAAGAAGACACCCTTTCAGAAAAGTTGTCTGAATTCACGTTAATGAACGCAGAAAATAATTCTAAAAATAACCATATTTTATAACCGCCTTGAGATGAGAATGCAGAAAACATTAATATACGTACAAATATGTACAAGTTCACTTCAACCCCCCACTAAGCTTGTCATATTTGACTGCTTGATTTCATGCGTAGAAGAAAGTATCTTTCAATTTAAACTTTCCTTTTAGTGTCAGAAACTCAAGATTCTATATTAATTTATGATTGCATACAGTTTAAATCAGAATTAAATACAATAGAAATCTATTCAATAGAATCAAAATAACTACACACATGATCTCATATTTCAAATACAAAAGTTCATAAATTAATTCAGCACGAATATGGCCTTGTGCTACCTCCTGGTTTCATGAATATTTACAAAGTTAATTTCCAACTGTTGTTGAAGCGGCACCACTCCATGTTCATATAGGTGAAATTACGTTTCATTAAGAGCATTAGTACTATATACTCACCCTCCCATTTAATATTCCAATACTTATCAATCTTAGTTATTACCCATTAAACTTCAACTCATAAAATTTACAAGTAAAGTTGGGTTCCTAAAATTGCAAGATTAATTAAATGTTTTCAAACCATAACTAGCAGCAGTACTCTTTACTTGATCTTGTAAGAAACCTTTAGTAAATGGGTCTGCTAAATTATTACAATATTTTACATATATTATGAAAATAATTTCATTGAAAATTAATTCCCTTATAGTTGCTTGGCTATCACAGTATAAAGAGATGGCTGGCATCGGTTGTGGCCACAACTTAATATCTAATAACATGTTTCTCAGCATTCTGCCTCTTTACCCGCAGCAGCTAACGCAATAAACTCAGATTCCTTTGTAGAGTGAGTTATACACGTTTGTTTCTTTGAACCCCAAGAAACTGCACCACCTCCTAGGATAAAGATCCACCCAGAGGTTGATTTATTATCATTAGCACTAGTTATCTAACTAGTATCTGTATAACCTTCGAGTACGATGGAAAACTCACTATATGACAATCCATAGTTCATAGTTTTCTTTAAGTAACCAAGTACTCGAGTAATAGCTTTCCAGTGTTCGACACTAGGATTACTAGTATACCTTGAAAGTTTACATACTACAAAAGCTATATCTGGTCTAGTGCAATGCATGGCATACATTAAGCTACCAATTGCACTAGCACATTCAATTTGTGCTATTGATCGATCTTCCAGAATTTTCAACCAATTTAATTGAAGGATCATAAGGAATGTGTGCCTCATTAATATTCAAATGTTTAAATTTATCCAAAATTTTCTCAATATAGTGAGATTGACAAAAAGCAAAACCTCCTTTGTGCCTTCTAACTTTAATTCCTAAGGTAGTATCCACCTCGTTTAAATCTTATTTTGAACCTTGAGGTAAGATACTTTTTGGTGTCATTTATTCCACTCATATTTGTACTGATAATAAGCATGTCATCTACATAAAGATATATTATCACTCCAAATTCATCATTAAATTTAGAGTATATATATTTATCCGTAATGTTATGAGTAAATCCATATTCAAGCATTACAGAATCAAATTTCTCATGCCACATTTTAGGCGCTTGTTTCAACCCGTACAAGGATTTTGTTAACTTACAAACTTTATGTTCATTTCCGGATAGAACAAAACCTTCAGGTTGATCCATATATATTTCCTCTCTAAACCGCAATTTAAAAAGGCTGTTTTAACATTCATTTGATGTACATGCAAGTTATAAATTGATGCTAAAGCAAAGAGTGTTCTTATGGATGTCAAACGAGCCACATGAGCATATGTATCAAAATAATCTATTCCTTCCTTTTGTTTAAATCCCTTTGCTACTAATCTAGCTTTAAAAGTTTGAATTGATCCATCCGTATTGTATTTCCTTCTGAAAATCTATTTACAGCCAATTGTTTTGGAACTTGGAGGTAAATTAGTAATAGACCACGTATTATTGGATAATAACGAGTCAATTTCATCATTGATTGCCTCTTTCCAAAAGGATGAGTCACGAGACATAATTGCTTCCTTATATTTCTTTGGGTCATCTTCCACCATCAACAAAATTGGAATTTTATTGATTACGTTAGTTCTATTGCCTTCAACAAGGAAAACTATAGATTGGGAAGATATATAATCAGAATGCAAGTTCTTTTCTTTTTTTAGTACGCTGACTTCTCCTAATCTCAATAGGATAGTCCAATTGACGTTTTTCAATTCTCGGATTAGAATCAGTTCTAGGAACATTTGTTGGTTCAGAAGTATTAATTGGTTATACTAATGTGATTGAGTCATTTTGAAATTTATTTTCAATAAATTCCACATCTCTAGATTCTATAATCACATTAGAATTTGAATCTAGAATTCTATATGCTTTTAAAGTTTCAACATACCTAACAAATACACCTTTCAAAGCTCTAGCACCCAACTTTGTTCTTTTGGGATTCGGAACTCTATAAAATGCAAAACATCCCCAAACTCTAAGATAATTCAAGTTTTGTTTTCTTTTCTTCCATAGTTCATACGGAGAAACTTTTGATTTTCTAGAAGGAATTCTATTATGAATATGACATGCAGTAAGTAAAGCTTCTCCCCATAAGTTATTTGTAAATTTAGCATTTAACAACATTGAATTAAGTATATCAACAAGTGTTCTATTTTTCCTTTCGGCTAAACCATTTTGTTGAGGAGTATAAGGAGCACTGGTTTGATGCAATATTCCATTTTTTTCACAAAATTAGTAAATTCTACAGGAAAATATTCACCACCACGGTCACTTCTTAACATCTTTATTTTCTTTCCCTTTAGATTTTCTACTTTAACATTTGAAATGCTTGATCTTTATGTTTCATTAAATACACGTAAGTATACTTAGAATAATCATCTATAAAAGTTATAAAAGATTTATTGCCTCCTTTAGTTAATACACCATTTAATTCACATATATCAGAATGGACAAGATCTAACAAATCTGAATTTCTTTCAACTTTAGGAAAAAGTTTCTTAACCATTTTTGCTTGAATGCATATTTCACTTACTTTCTTGTCATTATTTTTATAAGAAATCTTATCATTATTTTTATAAGAAATTAAACCATGTTAGACATATATTTTAATCATCGAAAACTAACATGTGCTAACCGATCATGCCATAAGGATAAAGATAAGTCAACCATGTAAACAGAAACATTCATATTATTATTAATACTGAGTTTAAACATTCCATTACATGAATAGCCCTTTCCTACTAACAATCCATTCTTGGATAATATTAAACTATCAGACTCTATTGTAGCCTTGAAGCCTTTCTTAGAAAGTATATTTCCAGAGATCAGATTCTTCCTTATTTCAGGTACATGCAAGACGTTGAGGAGCAACAAACTTTTCCCATAAGTGAAATTCAATTCAATATTTCCCTTTCCTATCACTTTTGCGGCATTTGAGTTTCCCATGAGAACTTCTTGACCATCACTTACAACTTCATATGACTTGAATTGATTCTTATTATTGCAAACATGTATTGTTGCACCAGAATCATACCACCAGTCATTAGATGTTGAGAGTGGAATTTCACGCATTTTATGTGTGCACATTACACCATTTTGCTTAGGAAATTGATCGTTTTTGCATGGAATTGTGTATGTTTAAGTATTTACACGATTTTAAGGCTATTAAGGTGTTTTTGTGAGTTTCGAAGGCAGAAAACAGGGCAGGATCGGAAGAGGAGCAAAACAGACCCGGAACGGCCCAGCTCGGGAGCAGCTCGGCGAGCCGCTCGAGCTGAGCTGGGTGCCGAGCGGCGGTAAACAGTGCCGAGTGGGGTCCCACTTGGACCCCAGTGACGTGGCCAGTACGTGGCAGGCCGCTCGGCTGGGTCCAGACCCAGCTCGAGCCGAGCTGGGTGCCGAGCGGCCCAGTTCAGAGCCCAGACGGGGCCTGTTCGATTCAACACTGTATAAATACCTTCCAGACGCGATTCTGAAGCAGATTCGTCGCGAAAACAGCCCTGCATCCATCTTAGAAACAATTAGGGAGATCGAGACGTCAATCGGAGAGAGCCCAGCCATAAACCATCATCAATCCACACTCCTATCACACCCATATCAGATTATAATCTGATTTCATCCTCCATCCAATTCTACAAGGGTTTCAAGTGCTAATTGAGGGAAAATCAAGCGATTGAAGAGACGGAGAAGGAACGTGAGATTGCTCCTACACTAGGGTTTCACAATTCTTATCTATTCCTTTCTATTACTTTGATTATTGTTATGAATTGCTTAGCCATGAGGATTGCTTGTAATCTCATGGGCTAATTTCCTATACAGTTCTAGGGTTTGATGGATTGATTTAATTGATTTGGGGATTTAGACCAAAGATTGGGATTTTATGCAGTTGAGCTTTTGATTTTACTTATTTTACTAAGACATGCTTTTCTGCTTCGTAACGTCTTCATAATACATTCATGACATCCGCTATAATGCTTGGATTATTGTATTAGCTTGTGTGCGTTCATGATTGGTATTGTCTATCTGTTAGAGATTAGAGTAGCTCCGCTATAAGCACTTTAATTTCATGAACTGGTTAATCAAATACTTGATTTGTTTAGTGGAACAATGCAATTAGACAATCAAGTAGGAAGTGAATAGAACCTTGTAGTAATTCCAGAAAATATCTTGTTAGTCAGGCTTACCATCCGGAGGTATTGTTGCTTGCTTTGATTAGTATCTAGGAATAAGGCTTGGTAATATTTGCGCACCTTAGGATTTAAACCAGATTAGACTGTTAGCTTTGAATCGAATCATATTCGGTGGGATAACAGGGATATGTGGTGTATTTTCAGTAAAACTGCATGAATGAACAATCGTAAGTCTAATAACCCAAATTAATTGGTCAATACCTGATACCTTAGAACTGTTCGTCATCTCTTGGTTAGAACTTGCTTTTATTTTTATTGCTTTTAATAATTCAGCAATTTATTATTTGCGTATTTTAGTTAATTAATTCACTTCAAATCACTTGGAAATTTGGTTACATAATTCTGATTAATTAGTAATTCATAGTAAAATAAATAATTAGCTGTCTCAGTGGGATCGATAATTTAACTTGGGAACTTGCTGCTACAATTGATATCCTTACACTTGAGGATTAAATTATAGTGCGCAGAAAAAAGCCTATCAAGTTTTTGGCGCCGTTGCCGGGGACAGTTTTAATTATTTATTTTCTTTTATTACTTAGTTAATTAGAATATTTTCTTTGGGATTTAATTGTTTTTCTTTGGATTTTTCTTGAAGTTGCATGCAAACTAGGTCAAAGACGAGAGCACAAGATCTTGAATTTGATCCGGAAATTGAAGCTTCTGCGAGGAAAAGAAGAGTAAAATCAAAGAATACCAAGACACCTCCTAAAGCAATTTTAGAGGAGGAAGAAGTGCAGATTGAGAATCAGGCTATCCTAGAAGAGGCTGAATCGGAGTTTGAATCAGAATCTGAGACAGAACCTGAAACAGCATCAATGGGAGAAAGAGTCGATGAGGATGACATCGTCATCCGGGAGACATTCAAGTCCACCAATCTAGGAGGATCAGGCGTAGTTGGAGCAATTCAGGCGAATGAAGCGAATGACATAAGGCCAGCCCTGATTCATATGGTGGAGAAAAACCCCTTTGCCGGAGGCGTTTTTGATGAGCCCTATGGCCATCTTAAGCGTTTCAACAGCTACATGGATACAGTGAAAGCTGCTGATGCTACTAATGATAGATGGAAGATGAGGCTTTTTCAGTTTTCATTGGTTGATAAGGCAAGGGAGTGGTATGATAAGCTAAAGGGAGACAGTTGCTCAAACTGGACTGAGTTGCAGCAGTTGTTCGTGGATCGATTTATGCCACCAGGAAAGGTTCTTTTACTGAAACAGGAGATCAATCAATTCAAGCAGCGGAGAGATGAGTCGTTTGGAGAGGCTTGGGAAAGGTTTACTGATGCGTTGAGGAGATGCCCTCAGCATGGATTCAAAAAGTCTCAACTCATCAGTGTCTTCTATAATGGCCTTGACAACGAATCGAGAGTGTTGGTTGATGCTTCTGCTGGAGGAACAATTTTTGGCAAGACATCCAATGCAGTAGAGAAATTGTTTGATGATATCTCTTTGAACTCAAGGGATTGGCCATCTGAGAGGATCCGAGGGACTTATATACTTGGTAAAGTTGCAAAGGTTGAAGAGAAATTTTCTGAAGCTGATAAGAATGATAAGGTTGTCGCTCAATTGGAACAGATGAATAAGAACCTGATTACTCTGATATCAGGTAATAATGGGGGAGGCAACCGAGGGTCTGCTAGTGATGATGTAGTGATGAACCTTCAAGAGGTCGAGGATGCTAATTGGGCTATGGGGCAGAGTCTTCAAGGTTCGAGAGCTCCTCAAAATTGGCAAGGAAATAGGTACCCTCAAGGTAATTCGAACCAGAGGAATATCCAAGGGGGAGGTCCTAATAATCAAGGAGGCAATTGGCAGAATCAGAGGCATGAGAACTTCTCTTATTCAAATCCGAATAATGCAGTTCCATATCCTCCTAATTTTGATCCTGGTGCTAAGACTGAAGAAGGGAAGTCCAGTATTGATGATGTGTTGGCCAGGTATATGAAGAAGACTGATGGAGATATTGACAAGATTAATAATTGCATTGTTCTCATGGATTCAAATATGACAAAGCAACATGAAGAAGTGAACAAGCAGTTGAAGAGTTTGTCATATAACATAGGGCAGATCTCCACTACAGTAAATCAGCAGCAAGTGCAGTTTCAGAAGGGGAAGTTTCCTTCAGATACAGAAATAAACCCGAAGGAGACTGCAAATGCGATCACTTTGAGGTCCGGGAAGCAATATAAAGGTACAACACTAATGCAGGATGTAACAGAACTTGTACAGCATGAAGCAGAACAGAAGCAGAACGAAACAGGGGCGGAGCAGAACGGAAAAGACGCCGCTCGGCCATCCGCTCGGGCCGAGCCATCTGCCGAGCGGACTCAATCGCCGCCGAGCGGCCCACCAGCCGGTTCAGAAGGTCCCTTCGGTTCAGTTGGAACCCTGCTCGGCTCAGTTTGTCCATCGCTCGGCTCGAGCGAGCCGACGAGCTGTCCTCCGGGGTTTCCTGCGTGTCCGAATTCTGTACAGAGTCAATCTGATCTGGAAATTTCTGATAAAAAGTGGCAGAGAGCGAAGAAACTGAGAGAAGCGGAACAGGTATTCGAGAAAGACAGTTTGGGACTTCCAATTACAAAGGTACCAATTCCTTTCCCTCAGAGATTCTTGTCGAAGAGCCTTGATGAGAAGTTTCGGAAGTTCGCTGATGTCATGAGAGATGTCCAAGTCACTATTCCTTTCTCAGAAGCATTGGAAGAGATGCCACATTACTCTAGGTTCATCAAGGAACTTATCTCCAGAAAGAGGAAGCTTAACAGTGTGGAGACAGTGAATTTGACAGAGAATTGCAGCTCTATTATTCAAAAAAAGCTTCCAGAAAAATTGAAGGATCCAGGCAGCTTCATCATTCCTTGTGAGATAGGAAAAGGACGGCCTAGAAGAGCACTGTGTGATCTGGGAGCCAGCATAAATTTGATGTCTTTATCGGTGTACAAGAAACTTGGTTTGGGGAAGTTGAAACCCTCATCTGTGGCCTTACAGTTAGCAGATAGATCACTGACATACCCTGAGGGAGTTGTAGAAGATGTGATTGTAAAGGTATCAGATTTGGTTTTTCCTGTGGACTTTCTAGTACTTGACATGGAGGATGAAAAGGATGGTGCCCCTCTGATCTTGGGGCGTCCATTCCTTGCAACTGGAAGGGCTCTGATTGATGTGTTCAAAGGAGAGTTGAGGCTTAGGGCTGATGATAAGGAGATTGTCTTTTCTTTGAATAAGGAGATGCAGTGGCCCACGGATCAGCAGCAGTGCAAGTCTGTGGATGTAGTGGACACAAAGCATGATGAGAACTTTACTCTTTCTGATGCAGAGTTTGAGAATTTGTCTAATGATGCATGTATTGATTATCTTGAGAGGTTACTTGCATTGGGCGATGCCATGGTGAATCAGAATAAAAAATCCACTATTGAGGAGGAGATGAAGCCTACTGCTAAGGAAGAGGAGCAAAAGAGCCAAAGCATTGAAGTGGTAGAGGAGATCGCAGGAACAAGCGTATCTCTTACTTTTCCTACTACTAACTCTAATTTGATAATTGATAATCTTTTGGTTGCAGGAACGATGGATGATCCATATTTGAAGCCTCCGAACATACCTCCCGATTTTTTTTCTTATATTGGTGTTATAATTTCTAACTTGTTTGATCCTTGTTTTGCTACACAGGGTGAGCCTACAACAGAATGGAAGATTGACAAGAAGGAACCAAGCCAGTCATGGGAGGTAAAGAATTTAAAGAGTCCTGTTTCAGTGACAAAAAAAGGTAAGGTGGTTGGAGTAGAGAATAAGAGAGGGAAGAAGTACTTGAAAGTAAGGATGCGAAAAGACTGTCCTCCGATCCAGTAGTTAAAAAGAGGTATCCGTCGTGACTCTTCGACGTTAAACATGAGCGCTTGTTGGGGGCTGTCCCTTCCGTTTTATTGCTTTTATATGTCTGTGTTGGTGTAGGAGTTTTATTAGGTATTGCTTGACTGCGGTATATACTTCTTTGCAAACTTAGTTTCTCACTTTGTTTGATCTAAGTTTGGGGGGAGGTTACGTACATACCTTGTCTTGTAGTACCGAAGTAAAATTTTTGCATTGTGTTGTTGCTTGGAGGGTCGATTTTTTTGCGGATTCTTAGTATTTTTGATTTATTCAATAATGTTGAGGGTTCGATTTTTTGCGATTTTCCAGGTTTTGTGTTATTTTTGTTTGTGTTTATTTGTTTTGTGTTAATCCTAGTGTCGGTGTAGTCGATTTATGGTTCTCTAGGATGATTTTCTGATTTTTCATGGCACTTGATTATATGTGTGATTGTGTTTGAGAAGCAGTTTGATATTGTGCTTGGATATTGAGATACTTGAAATTTGATTATGTGCAAGGATGATTAGCTATGTAGCTTGATTAGGATTGCTCGTTCATTCGTATAGCCATGTGAGATTTTGAGCCTTTTAAAATCATGAGAAATTTCATGATTCAGTTTATTCTTGTGAGTGTCGTTCATACACACGTATTCTAGAACTTGGCTTTGTATCTTGCTTGAAGCTACGTGTTTGATTAAACAATAGGAAATGATCTTAGGCCATCTTTGTTGTTTATTAGTCACTAGCCAAATTATTATCCTACCTATTGAAACTATCCGTAGTTAACCCTTTTGAGCCTAAAAGCTTTATTTTTGTGGAAGCCTACGTGATTAGCCAATTGATCAATTTGCTAGCCTTAAATATTCCTACCTAGTAGAGAGTTGAAGGAGTCAATTTGGTATCTTGAGAAGAAACATAAAAGGAGAATAAGTTGGAAGTGATGAAAATTGTTGAAAAGAGTGGTTAAATTGTTGCATAAAGGGGTAGTGCCCGAAACTGGTACCCCATGAAAAGGGTAGTGCCTGAAACTGGTACCCTTATTTGAAAAAGAAAAAAAAAAAGAAAAGAAAAGAGGGAAGAAGAAAAACAATTTCAAGTAAGGATGTGGTGTTCAAAAGTGAAGGAGGAATCAAATTGCGAAGCATTGAAGAGCGTTGAAGAAGAAAGAAGAAAGTAAAGCTGTTTGTTGAAAAGCTGTAAGTCTTCTTTGATTCTCTACTAGTGATTGAGTCACCTTATCCATATACTCCCTCCCTTTACCAAAGAGCCAACATTACAACCTAATGCAAGACCTTTGTGATCCTATTGTTGAAATTATTCCTTTAGTCGAGAGTTGAGATGATTGCCAAGCTTATGATTACGCGTGTGTTTGGATTGATTTTGAGTGTAAACACCTTACCCTAAAGTGTATATCTCGCACTTCAGTGTTGAGCGTAAATACTACCCGTGAGAATGGGTGGATGAACATTCCGAAAAGGTGAATTAGTTGATTTGAATTGTATGTTTTTAAATGGATGGTTATCTTGTATCCAAAGTATGATATTTAAATTGCTATATTGTCTTGAATGTTTTTCTGCTGTGAAATTTCCTCTCAGTTAATCTATTGGTTTTTGATGTTGTTGCCTCGGGACGAGCAACAGGTAAGTTTGGGGGTTTGTTGAGAGTGGAATTTCACGCATTTTATGTGTGCACATTACACCATTTTGCTTAGGAAATTGATCGTTTTTGCATGGAATTGTGTATGTTTAAGTATTTACACGATTTTAAGGCTATTAAGGTGTTTTTGTGAGTTTCGAAGGCAGAAAACAGGGCAGGATCGGAAGAGGAGCAAAACAGACCCGAAACGGCCCAGCTCGGGAGCAGCTCGGCGAGCCGCTCGAGCTGAGCTGGGTGCCGAGCGGCGGTAAACAGTGCCGAGTGGGGTCCCACTTGGACCCCAGTGACGTGGCCAGTACGTGGCAGGCCGCTCGGCTGGGTCCAGACCCAGCTCGAGCCGAGCTGGGTGCCGAGCGGCCCAGTTCAGAGCCCAGACGGGGCCTGTTCGATTCAACACTGTATAAATACCTTCCAGACGCGATTCTGAAGCAGATTCGTCGCGAAAACAGCCCTGCATCCATCTTAGAAACAATTAGGGAGATCGAGACGTCAATCGGAGAGAGCCCAGCCATAAACCATCATCAATCCACACTCCTATCACACCCATATCAGATTATAATCTGATTTCATCCTCCATCCAATTCTACAAGGGTTTCAAGTGCTAATTGAGGGAAAATCAAGCGATTGAAGAGACGGAGAAGGAACGTGAGATTGCTCCTACACTAGGGTTTCACAATTCTTATCTATTCCTTTCTATTACTTTGATTATTGTTATGAATTGCTTAGCCATGAGGATTGCTTGTAATCTCATGGGCTAATTTCCTATACAGTTCTAGGGTTTGATGGATTGATTTAATTGATTTGGGGATTTAGACCAAAGATTGGGATTTTATGCAGTTGAGCTTTTGATTTTACTTATTTTACTAAGACATGCTTTTCTGCTTCGTAACGTCTTCATAATACATTCATGACATCCGCTATAATGCTTGGATTATTGTGTTAGCTTGTGTGCGTTCATGATTGGTATTGTCTATCTGTTAGAGATTAGAGTAGCTCCGCTATAAGCACTTTAATTTCATGAACTGGTTAATCAAATACTTGATTTGTTTAGTGGAACAATGCAATTAGACAATCAAGTAGGAAGTGAATAGAACCTTGTAGTAATTCCAGAAAATATCTTGTTAGTCAGGCTTACCATCCGGAGGTATTGTTGCTTGCTTTGATTAGTATCTAGGAATAAGGCTTGGTAATATTTGCGCACCATAGGATTTAAACCAGATTAGACTGTTAGCTTTGAATCGAATCATATTCGGTGGGATAACAGGGATATGTGGTGTATTTTCAGTGAAACTGCATGAATGAACAATCGTAGGTCTAATAACCCAAATTAATTGGTCAATACCTGATACCTTAGAACTGTTCGTCATCTCTTGGTTAGAACTTGCTTTTATTTTTATTGCTTTTAATAATTCAGCAATTTATTATTTGCGTATTTTAGTTAATTAATTCACTTCAAATCACTTGGAAATTTGGTTACATAATTCTGATTAATTAGTAATTCATAGTAAAATAAATAATTAGCTGTCTCAGTGGGATCGATAATTTAACTTGGGAACTTGCTGCTACAATTGATATCCTTACACTTGAGGATTAAATTATAGTGCGCAGAAAAAAGCCTATCATTAGACATAGCACTAGTTGCCATATGAAGTTCAGTGATCATTCTAATATGCAAATTAGTAATCATCGCAACAAGTTGACTTACTTGCGGCGCTGGTTTATTATCATGAGCGATCATATTTGCACCATTAGGAACTTGGACTTGGCCTTCTTGTTTTTGCTTTTTCAGAATCCTGCACTCACGTTTGAAATGCCCTTTCTTCCCACGGTGATAGCAAGGTTTGCTTTTTTTGGAGTTACTTGGATCATTGGGAAGATTAGAATTATTAGAATTCTTTGCATCATCAGGAAACTTTCTTTTCTGTCCAGTATTCTTTCATGGAGCCTTTTGATTTCCTTCCACGAGATTAACTTTTGTTGCATGTTCACCAGTGAAAGTTTTAACAAGATTCCTGGTTTCCTCTTCAATTCTTACGTACTTTTGAATCTGCTCAAGAGAGAAATCTTCCATAGTGTGTAGAAGTTTCTTTCTATAATTATTCCAACTAGGAGGAAGTTTTGCAACTATCGCTCCAACTTGCAGTGCTTCAGGAACTTCAATTTTCAAGTCTTTGAGGTTTGAAACAAGGACTTGTAATTCATGTATTTGATCCATGACAGACACGTTATCAACCATGGAAAACTCAAAATATTTCATGATAAGAAATTTGTCCGCACCTTATTTTTCAGTATTGTATTTGAACTCCAGTTTATTCTAGATTTCTTTTGTAGATTTGACGGATGTGAATAGATCATAGAGACGATTCGACAGATTGTTGAGAATGTGACCTCGATACAGCAATTCATCTTCTTCACGTTTTATGCGATCTGCTTTCACTTGATCAGTATCTTCCGCCGTTGCTTCAGGGAGATCAGGAAGATTGGTATCTAAGATGTAAGAGATTTTCAGGGCAGTTAACAGAAACATCATTTTGTCTTTCTATCACGTGAAGTTAGTTACATCAAAGCGATCCAGTTTAACAAACTCTTGATTCATCATCGATTTGGTCTGTATTGCAAAAACTTAAAACCTTAAAATTGTTATTGCAGTGGTCAATAGAAAAATAGAAAAATAGGCTTTGAGGCGTGATGAATCACTCTCTTTAAGGTTTTAATCGCCCCCACTATATTTGCTGCAGGGTTAAGGTAATAAACAAAACTACGAAAGAACTTTTTGAATTTATTCTTATGAGGATGAAGATTAAAGTTTGATAGTTGTATTTATCTTTTCTTCTCCCGTGGTTATCTATTTATAGGATAGTGATATGGATTCATCATATCTCTTAAAAGAGTCGTGACTTCTCAAGAAGACACCCTTTCAAAAAAGTTGTCTGAATTCACGTTAATGATCTCAGAAAACAATTCTAAAAATAACTGTATTTTATAACCATATTTTATAACCGCCTTGAGATGAGAATGCAGAAAACATTAATTTATGTACAAATATGTACAAGTTCACTTCACTAAATTATATATATTTTATTAAGAGAGAGAGAGTATGTGATTACTCTATATTAATACTCCCTCCGTCCCGTTTCAATATTTACGTTTCTATTTTGCGTGACTCATTTCAATGTTTGCGTTTTCCTTTTTGGAATATGGAACCCATCTAAAACAATTAATCTATCATCCAACACTAATACACCTACCCACTTTGCATTAAATATTATATTTTTCCACCCACTATCTATTAAAATATTATACTTCTTAATCAACGTGCAAAAAGCAAACGTAAACATTGAAACGGGATAGATGGAGTAAACATTAATCAAGAATAATGAGTTCATATAACATAATACGACATTAATGATTTAGGTTGCTTTCAAATATTATTTGTAATTTTAAGTTTAAAATTAAAATCGTCACATACAAATTTACTTTATTTAAATAATTTCAAAAAATTTAATTTTTTTTGGAGATAATCCCATAACTTTTGACTTCTCACCCAAATGGTCATTTTTTACTTAAAAATGTTTAATTTTTCTAATTTCATAGGATGAGACTTAAGCAATACTTTTAAAAAATTATGGGGCGAAATTGAAACAAAAATGTTTTGGGACGAAATTAGCGTAAAATCGAAAGGTTTGGAACTTTTTCAAATAAAGTTACTATTTTGGGACCTTTTCAAATAAAGTAAAAAATATGAGACATGTTTATATTTTAAACTCTTGTAATTTTTATTTAAAGTTGGGTAATCTTTTAATTGCATATTATTTTTAGGGTTTTAGATCTTAAACAACATACCTATTTAAGAACATTTATTTATTTAATTATGAAGTAATAAGTTGTACGTACTTACATTTTGAAAACCCTAGATTTGATGATGCCCAGCTGTTTACAATGCATGGCCATTTTATGGTCATGTTACATGACTTTAAATTCTTTTCAGTCAATATATAGAATTCGTTAAATTTGAACATAATATTGCTAATTTCTCGTCAAGAATAAATTAGTCAAATTAATAGAGATTATTATATACATCTAATTAGTCGTGGAATGGTTGGGTTATATATATATATATATATAGTGTTTGTGTGTGTGTATAAGAAAAACAGTAGTTAATGTGAAGTTTCTTTGTCCTTTCAAGATTTCCATTTTTTAAAAAGGTATATATATTCTTAGTTAGTTAGACTAAATTATAAACTAGTACATATTTTTCTTGAATTCCTCCTCACTCCAATGAAGAGGGGTAGTCATGAGATGAGTAGCACTTCAGAGGTGAAAGTTGACAGAAAGATCATCGAAAAAAATCGAAGAATTCAGATGAAGGCTCTTTGCTCCACCCTTGTTTCCATTATTCCCGATCAATATTTCACCCCGGCTAAGGTACCACCTCCTCGCACCTTTTTCCATCCACTCGAAATATTTTCTTCTAGTTTTTTTATGTATTCGTGTTTCATCTACTATATATTTCATTCAATATACAAACATATATTATATATTGCATGATATTAAAGTTTTTTGAAACTTTTTTGAATAATGTAAATTTATATGGGACGATTGCAGGAGTTCCTGTCACAGCCAGATCAGCTCCAACAGTCAGTTGATTACATCAAGATTTTAAGAGACAGAGTAGAAGACTTGAGGAGAAAGAAAACTGAGATAATATCAAACACCAATATCTCAACAAATTATATTAATGCAGCAAAAATGGGTGAATCAAAATTGCCAATTCTGAATATAAGAAACACAGGTTCAGAGTTGGAGGTGGTTTTAATAAGTGGGACCAACAAAAAATTAAGTTGCCATAAAATGATTAGCATAATCGAACAAGAAGAAGCTGAAGTGATCACTGTCGGAATTTCAACTGTTGGCAACGAGGTTTTTTATACCATTCATGCTCAGGTGATTAATTTGTTTAAGACATGATTTAATGTTCAATAATTATGTATAAAGAAATGATTATTAACATCGGTGATCCGTTTTAATGC
This sequence comes from Pogostemon cablin, assembly GCA_023678885.1. Classification (NCBI taxonomy): domain Eukaryota; kingdom Viridiplantae; phylum Streptophyta; class Magnoliopsida; order Lamiales; family Lamiaceae; genus Pogostemon; species Pogostemon cablin. The sequence goes on along the minus strand of CM043001.1, from coordinate 28,613,166 downwards.
AGATTAAATTCCCCAGGATTGGTGTGGACATTTCAAGAATTAGTGAGAAAATTCACCACTACTTGGTTTCCATTATGTCTTAGTATAGTTATATTTTAAATTTATATGAATTCCCATCATTCTTTTATTATTCCGTCCATCCAAATATCCAATACAATGTTACTATTTAAACTTTGGAACAGTTAAATGAACGAAAATGAAATATATAATATTTTAACAAAATATAATATGTAATTGGTTAAATGTGATCGTTGTGTTTCCTAATAAATTACAAATGATTGTGATAGCATTTAATATTACATAGCAACTGATATGCTTATGTTTGAACAAGTATTTGTGTTAGAGCATGTACTGTAATCACTTTGAACAAGATTAATTAATTATTTAAAGTGTGATCAAATTATGGTACGAATTATTCAGAAAATAATTTATTTACATAATTATTATTCTTCATCCATCATTTGACGATAACTCGAACTTGTCTTTGGTGGGGGAAAATTCATCTGTATCGTTGGTGGGTCCCATAAAGTCAAGTCAAGATATCGTATCTAAAATATTCGACTATTAGTCCACTTTAATAAAATTCAAATACTATTATAATTTATTTTAAATAAGGATTAGACAAGTGGGATCCCCTATTTCACCCCATGTTACATGGGGTGGGATGGGGGACAAGTGTCCCATTTTACACAATTGTGTGTAAAATGGGACACTTGTCCCCCATCCCACCCATGAAACATGAGATGTAACATGGGGTGGAATAGGGGATTTGAATCGAGGATTAGATACTACAATATGGCTGTATATATGACCGAGACATGAATCTGACTGTTTAACTTGTCAATAGAATTACTTGTAAAATTTTAATTAAGTACATGATATATATATATAGTTTTAGCTAAACACTATAATATGGTTCACCAATATATAAAAAGGAAAGGTAAAGGAGAAAGTAGTAAATAAGACACGTGTAGTAATATGAAGATAATTGATGATGACATTATAAAGAAAATATTTGTGAATAAGAAAAGCCCAAATGCGTTCGTAATGAGATGACATCACCCGTAATTTCTACATTTACGTATGCATATCCTTGTCAATACTTTGGTTTGTAATCACACTCACACTTGATGGAAAAAAAATACTATAGTGAGAATGCCGTGAGATTGTTAAGGATATTATGTAAGACATCTTAGGAGCAAATTATTATTTAAAATACTCTCTCTATCCCGATTCCAACTTGCATACTAACACAATAAAGTACTAGTTTTAACCATCAAATTTAGCAACATAATTCAATACGTAAATAATTATGAGGATTACCAACAAAAATTATATTTTTTCTTTAATAATGAAATAAACAAATTTGTTCTGTTTTAATTAATGGAATAAAATCTATTGCTATTTATCAACGAAATTATTAGTAATGGATTACTAACAGAATTATTTACAAATATAATTGATTTTTCGTTGCTAGCTAAAATTAACGAACCACCACTTTAACAACGGAAAATTACTAATAAATTTCATTGTAAATTTGTTGGTAAATAACTTTAATAATGAAATTAAATTTTTTACCCACAAAATATTTTATTGGAAAAAAAGAGTTTTTCTTTGAAAATGGTCCAAAACTGAACTTAATCTCATAAAATACATAAGAAATATCAATTGAGCAAAGTTGAGAAACTTTTTAAAAAGCTAAATATGTGGAGTGCTTTTTAATGTGTCTCAACTCTTATTCATAGAAAAAATTTAGTAATAATCTTATACTCCATATAAAAGAATAAATATTCACTATATATTGTGAAGGCTAATAATTTGTTACTCCCCCATCCCAATATTACATGCACATATCTGGTGGTACAGAATTTAAGAAAACTAACTTTTTATTATAATGATATATAAGAAAAAGAAATGGTGCTTTGAATATATATAATTTAATAGAATAAAGTGTATGGTATAGTTGACTTTAACTAAATTGTGTGTAAAAAGAAAGTGATATTTTTATAATATTGTAGTGTTATAAGATTATTGATATTGTGTATTATTTTCATTTTTAAGGTGTGCTAAGTGTTATTGGGATAGACTAAAATAGAAAGTGTGCGAAGAAGGGAGTATAAAAAAATATAAATATAGGTTGTAAAAAAATTTTATTGAAAAATGAGATGCAATAACTTTGATGCCCAATCATGAGAGTACAAATATTTGCAATAGTAATATATTTAACACATGCGTATATTGTTTTAGCAATTTCTTGGTCTTTATTCAGTGAACATTGTATTTAAATCAAAATCAGATCTAAGATTTGATTTGACCAAATAATTACAAAGCGTGATAAATTATCATCTCAAAAAAGTCTTTATATTCAAATTAGTGAGTGTAGGCGCAATAAGTCGCAGGATGGAACAATAGTCCTAATCAAGAGATATACCAACCTAGCTTTTGATGCTTAATTAAGAGTCGACAATGATGTATCATGTTCATGTACATGTAGGGGATGCAAATTTCCAACTAAGAATCCTGCACAGAAAAACACGTGGCGCTCAATTATATATATGTTGGAAATCTGCCCTCATTAATCCGGCGATGTTTACACAGGGTTAATTAAGGTTTATGGTGTTTGTATATTACTCAGCACCATCTATTTTATATATATATATGTATATATATATATATATATATATAAAGAAAAGTTAATTTTTTTACTTAGTGACAGTGGTTTTGATATTTTTGGGTAATAAAGAAAATTATAAAGTACGATATGTATTATTTGTGCTTGGTGAGAGAGTAATAAATTTAAAATTAAAGTGGGTTGTGGTCTAGTGTTTTTATTTTTATTTTTATTATATTTCTTTGGGTTATGAAGATAGTTTTTTTTTTTTAAATTGGTAAATGTTAGTAGTTAGAAGTTATTTTATCAAGCATCTATACTTCAAAATTTCTCCAAGCCCTTCATATAACTCCCTCTTTATCCTTATTCAGTGGCCAGGTGAATTAACCAACCTAGTTAGTTATAAAGATAGTTTTGATACAAATAAATGTAGAGAGTATAAATTTGTTTATGGGATAAAGATAAATAAGATTTACATTTTTTCATTTTGATTTGTTACAAAATAATGTTTACATTTTCATTTTTTAACAAGTGTAACTCATATAAAATAATTAATATACTTACGGGGCCTACACACAATACTAAAATAACTACGGAGTATAATATTATACTCAGTCCGTCCCGCGTTAAGGTTTATATTTTACATTTTGGTTTGTCTCAAGTTAATGTTTACATTTTTTTTTATCAAGTACAAAATAATTAATTATTTCACATAGGAATAGATCGAGTCCACACACAATACTAATACAACTATACATTACATAATAAATAAAATATTTTCCAATTTACTATTTATTAAAATATTATATATCTTAATCTACGTGTAAAAAACAAATGTAAAAAGATAACGAGGGATGAAGAGAGTATCTCTTAAGCCATTACATATAAAATAATTATATTTTTAATTTACATGAAAAAACAAACATAAATGTTAATGTATGACAAATAAAAATAATAATATTTTTTAATTTACATGAAAAAACAAACATAAACATTAGCATATGACAAGGAGAGTTAATATTGTATACTACTATTAAAAATAAAAATACTAATAAAAATAAAAGAGTTTAGGAACTAAATGTATTTATAGCGTTATTATTTTTTCTAAACCCCTTTATAAAAAATAATCCATAAAATGTGACTTACAATATCATGAAACTAATTATGAAAAATTAAGGGAATTATACTCATGTACACAGTTGTGTAAATACTTTGTTTAAACATTTTTAAATTACCTATTATCGATTAACTTTGATAAACAAAGGTTACAAAGCACACAGCCGCCCACACACATTGATTAAATAGACTCAGCCCTGTCCTAAGAGTTTTGATGGACTCCTGTTATGAATTCCAAATTTAAGGAATTCTAAAATTTTAATATATAAATATATATACTCCCTCCGTCCCAAAACAATTGACATATTTTTTTTGGGCACGGAGATTAAGGAGTATAATAATTTAATGTAAAGTGAAGTGAGAGAAATAATATTTAATGTGTAGTGGGTAGTTGTATTAGTGGTGAGTGTGATGTGTGTGTGGGTCCATGTAAATAAATAAATTGTTTTTGTGTGGGTCTCATATCCTTAAAAAGTAAATATGTCAATTGTTGTGGGACAACCCAAAAAGGAAAGTGTGTCAATATCTTTGGGATGGAGGAGTACTTATTAAATTGGACTTTATATTTTAAATATGAATGACCCGCAAATCATTTTAATATTAAAAGACAACTTAATTTGCGAGCACGCAAATGTTATAGGAGTAGCAGGATATCTTTGGGTATCTTTAATGGTCCAAGATGGAGACCATTCTCGGGTATAAGTATCAATTTTGTACAAAATACACCACTATGAATTCAAATAATCATTACACGAATGGCCTAATTATAATTAGTCGTATAAGCAACCAATTTTATACGAATTAAACTCCGACGTTGGACATGCTATTGGATGCAAATTTCAAATCAAGAATCCTGTGTAATAAATACTCAAGCTTTGAATAGTAGTAGTACTTATATGTACTTTTGAAATTTCCAATATTTCTCACAATATTAATATATCATCAGGCCGCCTGAGATTTCGGGCCCTAGTCAAAATAAAAAAAAACCCAATCATTGAGTAATTCATTCGCTAATAAGCTCTTATTATTCATCGATTTAAACAACTTGCAACAAAAATAATACAATGTGTTTGTTCTTTTTTAGTACACAAGTCATTTTTTATCTTGATTCTCACCATTTGATAATTTTCTTGTGTAATGCGTGTATGAAAAGGTCTAGAAAGTTAATCTTTAGAAAATTTGAGATCATTTTTTTTTTCTAGGACAATATTTCTCCACCAATATATCTCTATTTTTATTATATCCAATTTATAGCTCAGGTGGGCGACTTCATCATCAATATCTGTTGGATATAATATCATGCATTAACATCAATGGCATATATAAAAAAATTTAAATTTAATGGTGGAATAAGAAAATGCAAAAAAAAAAAGTAAAAGAAACGTACAAGTTTTCCCCCCTACTGAAAAGGCTATAGACATGAACAAATTTATAGTTTCTCAATGCAAGTTATAAAATATACATGTCTAAACGGGTTGGGCCATTAGTTTTGTGAGATGGGACTGGCCCAATTTGAGATTTATCACAACCCAATTTATCAAAATCATCATCACCTGAACAGTAACGTCTCTAATGACACCCGTTTATGGGATCCGGTTTAACACTATAGAGATGAAGAAATCATGAGTTTGCTCTTTTCTTCTTGGTTAATTATATGACACGAGATAGACAAACACTCGTGTGAAATCGTCCACTGAATTAATTTCGTTAAACGGATAAAAAGTGATTACCAATAAAAAAAATACTCCTACATATTCAAATGAATTATTTCATGATCCATCAATCATACAAATGAAAAGGAATAGCCTTAAAGAAATAAAACGATCTCATCATGAAACGGTCACATGTAAGTGTTGCTCCACGAGACAATACACCAAGTTAGCTCCGGAAATCCGGGCGGCTTCCAACTACATGATGCTGCAGCCTCCTCCTCTCCCAGGAATCTTAAGAACTACTTTGAATGCCGGTTGTAAGATCTCAATATCCACCTTCTCCCTCAACATCTCTTCTTCTTCCTCACTCTCCAACGTGACTTCAACTTTGAGCTCGTCGTTTCCGATACTCAGCTGTTCATTCAGTGCCTCTGCTGATGATATGGCAGCGGACACGCTGCAGTGATACAAGTCTAGTGTTCAGAGAGTCTGTATTCCTCCGATACACAAAGGGATCGTTTCCAATTCATCCAGATTACCAAGATAAAGCACCTCAAGCACTGGGAAGACATCAGAGCTCTCAACATTCCACTTATTCAGTTTTCCACCAAATATTCTCAAGTATTTGAGCCGATGGAATGCTCCTTCCGGGGTATCCCACTCGACTCCCTCGGATGCAAAATATAGAAGCAGATATTCGAGATGAGGCAGCAAAAGAGCATGTCTGTTTATGTCTTCCCAAAACAGATCAGTAAATTCTAAATTCAACTTCTTGAGTGAACTTGGGAGTACCAAACTATGCACCAAATCACACTTTCTTGGTGATCCTCTTAAAGAGAACTTAAGTGACTCAAGTTTATGCAAGTGGCAAAAGTAGTAGCACTTCTTTTCCCCACAACTACCATCACACCACACCCTCAATGTCTTTATGTTTGGAATTCTCTTGCAGAGTTCCTCAGTGAAGTCGCAGTTCTTGCGCGTTACATTTGAAAGTGTCTGCAGGTTAGGCAAGAGATGATCCTCGTTGTCGAATGGAGGAGGATCAGTGAGACAAAACTTGGTGAACTTAAGATGCCTAAGCTGTCTCAGGTACCATATCTCCGATGGTGCATTCATGCAACCTGTTGTACCAAATCCTGAAACGATCAATGTTTGTAGATTCCAGAGTAGAGATAGTGATGAAGGAAGCTCGAAGCGTAGGATGCCATGATCAGGATTGTAATAAAGATACCACAAGTTAACAAGTCAGAAAATAGGTTCAAAGAACTCATATCTTGCATAATGCAGCACCCTCAACAACCGAAATGTGAAAAGCAACGGACCACACTCGGATGCGAGTGTACGAACACTTGATGCTGATGGAATCACATCAAAAACTTGAGGTGAGTCCTCTGTAGGCTTTGGAAGGCTTCCATAAAAAACAATGTGACGCTCTCTGTGATCTATGCCTGTCGGATTGCTGAGCACCTCATCACACGAAAGAACCTCTCTTTCTCAGCTATCCTTATGCATACTTCTCTTACAAGATCATGCATCCTGCAATATTTCATTCTTCCATTCCACTTCCATTGAGTTGCTAGAATGAGATTTCTCTCAACCAGATCCTTTAAGTAATCCTCTGCAACCTCTTCTAAGCTTTGTGCTTCGTTCGGTTTCAGAAACCCCTCAGCAACAAATGTTTTGATAAGTCCGGGTACATCAATTTCATGGTCTTCCGGAAAAATTCCCATGTAAAGAAAACAGGGCTTAAGACGAGCCGGCAAGTGATTATAACTCAAAAACAGTACATTCAAGCAATGCTCATCATTTTCTGATATCAAAATCGAGTTTATATCCCTTGCAACACTCTCCCAGTACTCTCGTGTCATCATTGAGTTTCGAAGAAGTCCTCCAATCACAACAATCGACAGAGGAAGCCCTTTGCAGCCTCTAACTATCTTCTTCCCTATATCCTCCAATTCAGTTGGGCAACCTTTTTCTTGAAACATCTTTGCACAGAATAGTCTCCAACTCGTGTGCTCATCGAGCAAATTCATCCCAAAGGGGAAGGATGATAAACTTAATTGAGTAACTAAGTTCAGTATCCTAGTAGTTACAACAATTCGACTTCCATTATTGTTATCCAGAAAGAAAGACTTTATCCTATCCCAAGCTTCAATACTCCACATATCATCCAACACAATTAAATACTTTCTATCCCACAAACTTGGGTACAACTTTAGTCCTAATTCAAGATCTTCACTTTCTAGGGCCTTTTCACAATCAAATGCCCCTGAGCTTCTACTGATTTCTTTATCTTTTATGCAAGATAAAAGTTCAGAGACAAGATTTTTAACACTATAATCTTGAGATATTGTAACCCAAGCACGAACATCAAAGGTTTCGACAGTAAGTAAATTCTCATAAACATTTCTAGCCAACGTAGTCTTACCAATTCCACCCATCCCAACAATGGGGACGAACAGTAGATTGTGTTGGTGTCCTGTTAGCCTATCCATGAGTTGAATCATCTCATCATCTAATCCCACCATAGCAATCTTTTCAGTGGTGAGAGGTTTTGATGGAGTAGCAGACATTGAACATGGTGGGGTCTGCAGATTTGTCTGTTTAAACTCCAAAACCTTCTGTTGGACAGAATTCAAGTCCTGTATCACTCCCTCTAGATCAAGCAAAGATACACCCCAGCTTGTTCCTTTACAACTGCTGCTTGATCCGGCAAGAATTTGATCGACTAAATGATTTTCGATTACGTCTTCAGTTGCATGAGCTACAGATGCTATTAGGCTCTCTAAATCTTGCTTTTCTTTGCCACCACCATGAGAATTAAAACTCTCAATAAAACCAAGCAAGAAACAGAGGATCTTGTGAAGCGATTCAATCTGTTTGTTGTCAAGAAAACAGAAATGGCGAGGATGATTGATTGGCGCTATTTTCACCTAGATTTTAGTATCTTTTTATATGTGTTTTCGTATTATTTTATCCGTATTTTTGTGTTATTTGGTGGTGTTTTGTGTTTTTATGGAAATGTGTGTGAATTAGCTTAAACCTAAGATTTTCACTTTTTATTGGATGCTAGATATGATAAGGAAGGCATAGGAAAAAGCGGATCTCAATTTGGAGTTGAAACGAGGAAGAACGAGCCGAAACAGTGAAAGAGGAGAAGAAGCTGCACAACACGGCCGGCCGTGTGCAGGAACACGGGTCGTGTCTTGAACACGCCTCGAGTTCCACACACGGGCCTGTCATGAAGGCCGTGTAATGTCGCCAGAATCACCAACTCGGCCACCCCTGTGGCCGAGCGCAGAGCACGGGTCGAGCGCAGAACACGGGTCGTGTACCGCGCACGGCCCTGTCCTAGAAGCCGTGTGCGGACACCAGATTACACAACACGGCCACCCCTGTGGCCGTGTGCAGAGCGCGACCCGTGTAGGTGAAATTCCTGCTAAAAAAAGCAGAATCTTCTAGAAGGCCCACATGGGGTATAAATAGACCCCATTTCAACATTTTTCAGATCAGATCCGAAAATCCACCTTCAACACACACATCACACACCTTTTCTCCCATTTTCCACCACCATCTAGATCCACCTTCATCCACTTTGATCCATCTTCATCCATTCCATCAATTCTCCACCAAATCTTCATATCTTCCATTGGGTGTGAGAGATCTCAAGAAATCAATAGCTAGAGAAGAAGATCCATGAGTATTGAAGATTTCCTACAAGAAATTGTTGGGGAAGATTTACATCTCTTTTGATTTTCTTTTGGATTTTGAACTATGAATTATTGTAATGAATCATTTATGTGTTTTGTTACCCTAATCATGTTGGGCTAATCCCTCTAGTGGGATTAGGAATATGAAGAGCATATTAGATTTATATTATCATGTGGATTAAATTGGTTTTTCATTTAATTGATGTTGATTTCTATTCATGGGATTTAATTGCTTTGATATTGTGATAGCATGGTTTGTTATTCATGAATGTTTATTGGTTTAATGGATTGTTGATCAATGGATTATTTGTGGTAATTAAGTGCTATTATGATGTTCATGTGTGTATTGCTTGGAGTGAGACGGAAACGACCCTCTATAGTATTAGGAAGGCATGAATAGACATTGAGTTTGGGTTTGACCGAAAGGATATCTAAATTCGATGAGGGGAACCAATCCATTCGTTGGCCTTAGTACACAAAAAGGGAGAGTTTAATCTAACTAGTACCTAGATGGAAGGGGTTAATGTTGGGCTTTGATCTTAAGTGCTTTTGGGAGTCTTTTGTGGATCAACAACCTTTGTAACCCGAAAGGGAGCTTAGGATACCATTGTGATCACCCTTAATTTACATCAATTGAATTGAATTCCTTTTGCATGATAATATGAATTGAGTGTGCTTGGATGTTTCTAATCCCATGTTTTTCCATTCTTGAACTTAAACACCCATTCTCTTTTATTGCCATCATTTTCACTTGTCATTTCTTTTACTTGCTATTTCATTTTCTTGTTACTTGATTTACTTGTTTATTTGTCATCTATTCTCAAAACCCCCGATCATCCTCACAAAAACAATATGAACATGAGCTCACGTATTTTGCTAGTCCGAACATAACTCCTTTGTGGATTGATAATTTTTCTTGGAATACACTACTACGACGATCGAGTATTCTTGCTCGTGAGTACTACTACAAAAATAGGCAAACAAGAAAATGGCGCCGTTGCCAAAGGGGAGTTTGACTGACTAGTCGAGTGCTGTGTTATTGTTTTAGTTGTTCTTGATAAGGATACCTTTTATTTTATTTTATTTACTATTTGTGTTTGTGGTTTCACTCTTTGACTTTTCGTAGGTGTTTTATGATCACAAGATCAAAGGGAAATCAATCGATCATTCCTTTGAATTTGGAGATAGAAAAAACGGCGCGACAAAGGAAGCGAGAGAGACGAAGAGCTAGAAAAGGAACAAATATGGAGAATCAACGTGGAGAGAATGCTAATTTTAACCCACCCCAAGATCCATTACAAGATCAAAGGGGGGTACAAGAAGGAGTACAAGAGGACCAAATGGAGATGTTTATAAACTTCATTGCTCAAAACCAAGAATATATGCAAGTGCTTGCCCATCAAGAAGCTCAAAGGATACTCCAACAACAAGAGTTGCAAAAGCCTAGAGCAATCCGGGATTACTTCCAACCGAGAGCCGTGCACAACATGGTTCCTCCGGTTCAAGCCAACAATTTAGAAATCAAGACCGGATTGATCAACATGGTCAAAGCAAATCAGTTTGGGGGAGGTCCTCTTGAGGATCCAAACATGCATCTAGCTAGCTTCTTGGAGGTTGCAAATACCATTAAGATGAATGGAGTATCGGAAGATGCTATTTGGATGAGGTTGTTCTCTTTTTCTTTAAGAGACAAGGCTAAGGCATGGTATAATGCAATTCCTTTGGGAAGTTGTAACACATGGGAAGATCTTGAGCAAAGGTTCCTAAACAAATACTTTCCTCCTTCAAAGACACTCCAATTGAAGAGCCTTATCACTCACTTTAAGCAAATTCCGGATGAAAGCTTTTATGAAGCATGGGAACGCTACAAGGAGATGCTAAGAAAGTGCCCTCAACATGACTTTCATGAGAATCAACAAGTGGCTTTCTTCTATCAAGGGTTGAGCCAACAACATCGGATGCATGTAGATGCCTCATCCGGAGGGTCTATATTTGGAGTGGATGCTATGAAGGCTATGGATATTTTTGAAGATATTGCAATGAATGCTTATCAATGGCCTTCCGAGCGAGTAATGGGAGGTTATGCATATGGAAAGGTGGCTCTAGTGGAGAGTGTGAACAAAGTGAAGAGTGATGTGTTTAAGAGTGAAGGAATGAAAGAATTCAATGAGAGCATCAGTGCTTTGACAAAACAATTGAATTTGATCACTCAAGGAGTTACTCAAGGGGGAAGTACAAGTGCTAATTTGAATGAGGAGAGCGATGAGAAGCAAAATGTAGAGGATGTTGCCTATTTAGATGGGAGAAATTACAAAGGAAATTTTCAACGTCAAGGGAATTTTCAAGGTAATTATCCTTCTAACCAAGGTAACTTTCAAGGAGGATATCAAGGACAAGCTCGGGGGAGTAATTTCAATCAACCAAGTGGAGGTTATCAAGCTCCGAGGAAGCATGAAAATTTTTCCTACTCTAACCCTCAAACAGTCGTGGCACTTCCTCAAGGCATGGATCCGAGTGCTAAGTCGCCTAATGGAGAAGGCAAATCATCATTGGAAGAAACTTTATTGGCATTCATGAAAGATACAAGGGCCTATATGGAAAGAAAAGATGCTAAGATGGAGGCTAGAATGGAGGAAAATGAGAAGAAGTCCGACAATAGGATGAGAACTTTTGAACATCAACTGGGACAAATTGCTTCCTCCGTGGGATCTCAACACCAACAAGAAAAATTCCCATCCACCACGGTAACTAATCCTAAGGAGCAATGTTTGTATGTTACCGTGTGCAACATGGAAAGTAAGGTGGAGAAAGGGTTGGTGGAAACAATAAACATTGTTTCTAAGGTTGAAGAAGTAGTTTGTGATGAAGTGGTGTCAAAAATTGAGGAGGAGATTATCATTGATGAAGAGTTGTTTTTGGATGATGAGAAGATAATTGGTGAATTTTTGTCTTTGTTGAATGATGAAAGTGCGTATGACGGAGAGATAATGTTGAAACAAGATCATGACATTGTTGAGGTTGATGCTTCATTGAAGGTAGAAGACCCCGGTAAATTCATTCTTACTTGTACAATTGGAAAGGGGGAACATTTTAATGCTATATGTGATCTTGGTTCAAGCATTAATGTAATGCCTTTGGAAACTTTTGAAAAGCTTGGCATTAGGAAGTTAAAGGAAACGGATGTGGAAATCGGAATAATGGATGGTTCAATGATAAAGCCCCATGGAGTTGTGGAGGATATGCTAGTGCAAATAGAGGATTTTGTATTTCTGGTGGATTTCATGATAGTTGAGAAGCAAGCGGATCCCTTGATCCCATTAATCTTTGGAAGGACACTTTTGGCAACCGCAAAAGCAAAATTTGACATGGATAAGAAGGAACTCACACTCCGATCACATGAAAAAGAATTGGTGCTATCAAGCAAGAATTTAAAAGGGGAAAATCTTCATTTGAAGCCACCCATTAAGCCTCCGGATGTTCGAGATGAAGTGGTAAGTGAGATCTTAAAAGATGAAGAATTAACTAATTTTTTACTTGAAATTGCAGGAAATTTCTCTTCAAAGAGGAGTAAGTTTGGGGGAGATCCACATGTTGATTTGAAGATTGATAAAGGGCCTCCGGGATTTAAAAACGTGAAGAAAAGAGGAAACGAAGTGAGTTCAAGTGTTAAAGGAACACGAAGTGTTGATAAAAAGGTTGTCAAAGAGATGTTTAAAGTGAAGATGAGGCCCGATGGGGTCTTGGATTTCTCCGATTGTTAAGAGCTTAAATCCGTCCGGCTTGAAGACGTTAAACTTAGCGCTAAATGGGAGGCAACCCATTCTTTTTATCTTTTGATGTTTGTTTGTTTTGGTCTCGTAGGTTGATTGTGCTCATGGAGAAAAATGCACATTGAAGAAAAGAGAAATGCTTCATGGATTCAAGTTGACATGTTCCACCACTTGTTGCAAACTTAATTCTCGACCATTGTCTTGAGTTAAGTTTGGGGGGAGATTAGTGTGTGGTGGACATACCTTGATCCGTTTGGATGCATATGGTTCTCTACAAGAAGATCATCAATGGAAACTACAAGGGTAAATCTCACCACTTTTTGCAAACTTAAGTCTCACCTCTTGTTTCGAATTAAGTTTGGGGGGAGAGTGTGTGGTGTGACTCACCACTTGGATATGATTCTTGTAAAATTGGGCAAATTTTAAAATTTTTCTCATGAGTATTGGTTTGATTTTGGTATGATTGGTAGTGTTGAAGTGCATGATAGTCCATATTTTTAATGAATTTGTTGAACTAATGGTGTGTGTTGAGTGTTTGAGCATCAATGAGAAGCATTGGAAGCATGATGGAGCTTGGAGCTAACGCTTTCTTCGCCAAAGGCCTATTGAGGGAGTACTCTACACTATCACTTTTAAGTTGCTTGACATGTTTTGCTTTGGATTGTGGTGATTATCATGTTACTTCATATATTATGTTGTTGGGAAGTTTCTTTTTCAATAAAGGTTGAGATGATTGTGAGCTTAAATTGTCATGGATGATATGTATGTGTGCTTAATTTTCTTATGGATGATGGTATTTTGTGTTTTTTGCATGTTATGTGTTTTTGTTGTGTCTTGTTTGTTGAGTCTTTGTTTTTGTTTTGTGCCTTGTGTGTATTTTTATTCTTGTTTAGGGATTGGTTTTGGTGGTTTGTTTTTGGGATGTCGTGAGTCATTTTTGAATGTGAGTAATGATATGTTGTGATGATGAGTAATGACAAATTATGATTAAGAATCTCTACACTTTCAAATTGTGACATGTTTTATATAACTTGTTCAATTTTGAGATGAATGTTGTGTAATAAGTTGCTTAAGGTCCGAGCATAAGCTTGTGAGTATTTGAGCCTCAACCGTGCATACATGGTATTTTCTTCATGAGTGGATTGGTTGTGTTTGATAAGCTAGAACTTGCTCAAGGACTATAGGAACGAGCCCGATTAGTGGAGATTAGTGAAATGATCTAAGGCCATCCTTGTTATTAAAGTCATTGCCATATACTTCCCTACCTTGAACATCATCCCTAGTTAACCACTTTGAGCCTATAAGCCTTTTTTTTATTGTGAATTTAGCACATTACAAGCCATGATTACCCACTTAAGCTTTACATATATATCCTTTGTGTGGGTGATTGAGGAGATGATAACTAGAAAGGTTTGATGAGATATTGTGCAAAACATGAAAGAAATGGTAATAAGCAAGAAAAAGGATGAAAAGAGCAAAGATAAGAATGAACATGCAACCTCAAAACGAGAAAATGAGCAAAAAAATAACGAAATGCTCAAGTATTTAAAAAGTTCGAAAAAGGAGGCATGCATCTATAAGAAGCTCAACCAAGGAAGTTGATGATTAGTGCTTGTGAGCAATAAAGAAAAGAAAGGAAGAAATGAAAAGTGGAGAAGTTGAGGAAATTGGTCATCTCTTCGATTACTTACACATGATTAGTCATTATAACCTATATTCTTCCTACCCTACCAAAGAGCCTATCATTACATCCTAATTAAAAGACCTTTTTGATCACTAATGGAAATTTTGGTGGTTTGTGAATGTAGTCCGCGAGCAAGCTTATAGTGAGTTGATGAGTGATATTTTCACCTAGATTTTAGTGTCTTTTTATATGTGTTTTCGTATTATTTTATCCGTATTTTATGTGTTATTTGGTTGTGTTTTGTGTTTTCATGGAAATGTGTGTGAATGAGCTTAAACCTACTATTTTCACTTTTTATTTGATGCTAAATATGATAAGGAAGATGTAGGAAAAAGCGGATCTCAATTTGGAGTTGAAACGAGGGAGAACGAGCCAAAACAGTGAAGGAATCAGGGCAGCAACAACACGACTGGCCGTGTCGGGAGCACGAGTCGGGTCGCAGCACACGACTCGTGTTGCTAACACAGGCCTGTCCAGAATGGCCGTGCGGCGACATCTATTTATCCAACACGACCACCACTTGGTCGTGTTGCGGAGCTCGACTCGTGTTGCAGCACACGACCCGTGTAGCCAACACGGGCCTGTACGCGATGGCCGTGCGGGAGCATCAGTTCACGCAACACGGGCACCTTATGGCCGTGTTGCGCCACACGACACGAGTCGTGTCAGGGATCAAAAAAATTCAGAATCCTTCTAGAAGCTTGTCAAGGAGTATAAATACCCCTACATTCAGATTTTATAAAAAAAAAGATCAAAAATCCACTCTTCTACACACACCTCACACACCATTTCTTCCATTTTCCACCATCATCTTCATCCATTCTTCATCCACCCATCTACACTTGATCCCCTCCATCAAATTCACCATCCAAGTGATCAAGGAAGCAAGGGAGAGTGAGATCACAAGAAGAAGAAGGAGATCTCCATTGAAGCACTTCAAAGGGGGAATCTAATTCTAATTTTTGTGCATTTCTTTATAGATTGATCATGTTTTGTAAGGATCTTAATGTCTATGTTAATTTTCTTATGGATATGAGAGGCTAATCTCCTTTGTGAGATTAGCTCCATGATTGGTGTTGGATAATTTAGTTTTTATGCAAATTGATTTTAATCTTGAATGGGCTTTGTGTTATTTCTATCATTGATTGTTGATTGCTTGATGTATATGATGATTTGTGTGATTAATTGTCATGGGCATGTGATTAGATTGAGAAATCAATTATGTGTTTAGGATAGTTCATTGAATCATTTCATCATACACTTCATGTGCATTAATTTAGAATGAGATAGAGATATCCTTCTAGATTTAGAACCCTTTGATAGAACATTTGATTAGCTTAATCGAGAGGTTGGTTGATTAAATGAGGAGACCCAAACAATTAGTGAATTCATAGTACCTTAAAAGGGAATATTGCTTATGATTTAGTACCTAATTAGGGAACTCATAGAGTAATTAGTACCTAGTGGGAGGTGTTTGCTATTGTCTCGATCCTATGTGCGTTTGGGAGCCTTGTTGAGGGCCTACATCCTATCCATCTCGAGAGAGAGTTTAGGTGGAATTAGTGATCGCTTCTATACCTTGTCCATGAGAGATTAGAATTAATTGCATGATTACTTAATTATCTATGCCATGATTGTTGTTAATCTCATCCTTGTATCATTTGGAACCATCTTATCTTTGCATTCATTTTATCCTTATTTCTTGCTTTAGCATAACTGCATTCATTTGCTCCTATCCGCTCCTTTCCGTCGTCCTTATAAAATCACGATAAACTTGAGATCGCTTAAACTCTAGTACCTTCCTCCCTGTGGTTCGATAATTTCTTTAATTGGTCATGCCCACTCTATTATGGTTAATCAAATGGCGCCGTTGCCGGGGAGGTAACGGTCGCTAGTAGTTTGACGAAGGGTTATTTAGAGTGGTCTTAATAAGGACATTTTTTTTAATTTTTGCATCTTATATTTGCTTTGGAAAATTTTGTTCTAATTTTTCTTTCTTTTATAGGTGCATACCTTGAGAAGGAAGAAGAAGGAGAGCAACCCCAAAAATATGAGCTACATGGATAATCTTCGAGATATGGTGAATAGAAGTGTTCATTCCGCTATGAACACACAAGGAAATTTTCAAGGATTTCAAATGCCAAATTGGGAGCCTAATTTGCAACCGGATTACGGAGTACAAGATATTCAATTCCAACAACAAGGTTATGAGAATTTTGGAGTTCCTCATCAAATGCATCATCAAGTATACCCTCAAGGTGTGGAAGATGTTTTTCAAGGAAATTTTTCTAGTCATCAAGAAGGAAATCAACCACATCTATGGGGAAATTTTCAAGACTCCAACACCTCTTATTCCACCCAAAGTGACCACATAGCAATGTTTGGAGAAAAGATGTTTGAAATGGTTATGGATCGCATAGAGAAGGAGAGTAAGTTTAATGAAATGTGGATGGATCGAATCGAAAATTGGTGTGACATGGTGACAAGTGCAATAGTAGCATTCGGTGCTAGATTGGATTCCATTGAGCACCAAGTTAGTCAAGTTGTATCCACCGTTGAGAACAACAAGCCTTCTTCCTCTATTAAAGATCGAAAAGAGGATAGTTTGGGGGTTGATGAGGTTATGAAGGAAAAGAGAGAAAGGGTGCCTAAGTGGGTGAAAGCTACAAAGTTGAAAGAAGAGTTGACGGAGGAATTCGATAAATTTGTCGAGTCTCTTGAAGAGATGGTTGAAAAAGTAAAACATCAAAATCGAGAAGAGATTCATGCCCTTACGGAAGAAAAGAAGTCTCCGGAAACTAAGATCATGGAATTCACTCCCCACAAGCCTAAACCTTCTCATTCTATTGAAATTTCAAATTCTCTTAAGAACTTTCATGATTTTATTGATAAAAATTTGTTTGGTGATTGTAGGAAAAAGGTTGCAAGAGGACAACAACACTTGTCAATGCCCGAATTCTTACCGGGGGATGTGGTTGAAGTTCAAAATGCATATAAAGCCCCATGGAAAAAGTGGAACAAGTGGAAAGGGCCATTCCTTGTGAAGAACGTCTTCGGAGACCAATTACTTGAGCTATTTAATAAGAAGGGAACCGTTCTAGTGGTTGAACGGGAGAGCACAAGGCACTACTTCAAGAAGAAACCTATGATAGTGCCTAAGGACTATTCAAGACCACCATGAGCTAAAGACTATCGTCCGGCTTGAAGACGCTAAACTTAGCGCTCGATGGGAGGCAACCCATCATTATCTTTATTGCTTTATTTAATGCTTTCAATAAGGATTGTGGATTTGTTATTTCTTGCATTTTTGGCATGTAGGTTGATTGTGCTTGTGAGGAATAAGCGTATTGAAGACACGAAGAGTGCTTGATTTGAAATGTGATAGTCAGTCACACCACTTTTTGCAAACTTACCTCGAAACTCTTGTTTCAATTTAAGTTTGGGGGGATATGGTGTGGTGTGACGTACTTTGTTTAAGCATATACTTTTCGTAGTTTTGGGCTAATTTTAAAAAAAATTTCATGAGTTTGGTTGGATTTTGGTATGATTGGTTGTGTTGAAGTGCATGTGAGTCCATATTTTTAATGAAATTGTTAAGCTAATGGTGTTTATTGAGTTTTTGAGTATAAATGAAGGGTATTGGAAGCACGAAGGGAGCTTGGAGCTAACGCTTTCCTTACCAAATGCCTATTGAGGGAGTACTCTACACCTTAGCACTTCTAATTGATGTTGATTTGGATTGATGGATTAGCATGCTACTTCATGTGTTATGTTTTGGGATGTTTACTTCCGTAATTTAGGATTTCAATTTTCAATCAAAGGTTGGGATGATTGTGAGCTTACATTGTTATGGATGATTTGAATGTGTGCTTCATTGTTTTATGATGGTGATTTTTATTCTTGCATGTTATGTGTTTTTGGTTATTTCTTGTTTGTTGAGTCTTTATTTTATGTTTCGTGTGCATTTTTATTCTTGTTTAGGGAGTGTTTGGTGGATTATTTTTGGGATGTTGTGAGTCATTTTTGAACATGAGTGGTGATATGTTGTGGTAGTAAGTGATGACAAGTTATGATTAAGAATCTCTACACTTTCGAATTGTGACATGTTTTATTTAACTTGTTCAATTTTGAGATGAATGTGGTGTAATAAGTTTCTTAAGGTCCAATGCATAAGCTTGTGAGAATTTGAGCCTCAACCGTGCATACATGGTTTTTCTTCATGAGTGGATTGGTTGTGTTTGATAAGCCAGAACTTGCTCAAGGACTATAGGAACGAGCCCGATTTGTGGAGATTAGTGAAATGATCTTAGGCCATCCTTGTTATTCATAGTCATTGCCATATATTTTCCTACCATGTACATCATCCCTAGTTAACCATTTTGAGCCTTTAAGCCTTTTTATTGTGAATATAGCACATTACAAGCCTTGATTACCTTCTTAAGCCATGTATATATACCCTTTGTGTGGGTGATTGAGGAGATGGTGGCTAGAAAGGTTTGATGGGGAAGAAAAAGAAAAAAAAAAGAAATGGTAAACAAGCAAGAAAAAGGATGAAAAAGAGCACAAGAAAGAATGGACATGCAACCCCAAAACAAGAAAATGAGCAAAGCAATAACAATATGCTCAAGTACTTAAAAGTTCAAAGAAGGAAGCATGCATTAAAAGAAGATAAAAATCTAAGGAAAGTTGATGATTAGTGCTTGTGATTACCAAAGTTGAGAAAGGAAGAAAGAAAAGTGGAGAAGTTGGAGAAATTGGCCGTCTTTTCGATTACTTACACTTGCTTAGTAACTATTATCTATATCTTCCATACACTACCAAAGAGCCTATCATTACATCCTTAATGAAAGACCTTTTTGATCATTAATGGAAACTTTGGTGGTTTGTGAATGTAGTCCACGAGCAAGCTTATGGCGAGTCGAGCCAATCGGTTAATGAGTGTTGTTTTACCAAACTTTAAAGAGTGTTGAGTGAAATTGATATCTATGTGAGGGTTGGACTAAAAAGGAACTGTATTACACTATTATTCTCTTGTGATTGAACTCGTTAATTCTTCATGTCATGAATCTAATGTTGTAGGATGCCTTAGCATAGTTTGTAATTCTTATTATTATTGATGTATTGTTACTTATGTTCGTTTAGTCTTTTCCTAGGTGAAAATCACTCACCTTGGTTTATTATTTTCGTTGTGCGGGAACGCACAACACTTTAAGTTTGGGGGTGTGATGAGTGATATTTTCACCTAGATTTTAGTGTCTTTTTATATGTGTTTTCGTATTATTTTATCCGTATTTTATGTGTTATTTGGTTGTGTTTTGTGTTTTCATGGAAATGTGTGTGAATGATCTTAAACCTACTATTTTCACTTTTTATTTGATGCTAAATATGATAAGGAAGATGTAGGAAAAAGCGGATCTCAATTTGGAGTTGAAACGAGGGAGAACGAGCCAAAACAGTGAAGGAATCAGGGCAGCAGCAACACGACTGGCCGTGTCGGGAGCACGAGTCGTGTCGCAGCACACGACTCGTGTTGCTAACACAGGTCTGTCCAGAATGGCCGTGCGGCGACATCTATTTATCCAACACGACCACCACTTGGTCGTGTTGCGGAGCTCGACTCGTGTTGCAGCACACGACCCGTGTAGCCAACACGGGCCTGTACGCGATGGCCGTGCGGGAGCATCAGTTCACGCAACACGGGCACCTTATGGCCGTGTTGCGCCACACGACTCGTGTCGTGTCAGGGATCAGAAAAATTCAGAATCCTTCTAGAAGCTTGTCAAGGAGTATAAATACCCTTACATTCAGATTTTATAAAAAAAAGATAAAAAATCCACTCTTCTACACACACCTCACACACCATTTCTTCCATTTTCCACCATCATCTTCATCCATTCTTCATCCACCCATCTACACTTGATCCCCTCCATCAAATTCACCATCCAAGTGATCAAGGAAGCAAGGGAGAGTGAGATCACAAGAAGAAGAAGGAGATCTCCATTGAAGCACTTCAAAGGGGGAATCTAATTCTAATTTTTGTGCATTTCTTTATAGATTGATCATGTTTTGTAAGGATCTTAATGTCTATGTTAATTTTCTTATGGATATGAGAGGCTAATCTCCTTTGTGAGATTAGCTCCATGATTGGTGTTGGATAATTTAGTTTTTATGCAAATTGATTTTAATCTTGAATGGGCTTTGTGTTATTTCTATCATTGATTGTTGATTGCTTGATGTATATGATGATTTGTGTGATTAATTGTCATGGGCATGTGATTAGATTGAGAAATCAATTATGTGTTTAGGATAGTTCATTGAATCATTTCATCATACACTTCATGTGCATTAATTTAGAATGAGATAGAGATATCCTTCTAGATTTAGAACCCTTTGATAGAACATTTGATTAGCTTAATCGAGAGGTTGGTTGATTAAATGAGGAGACCCAAACAATTAGTGAATTCATAGTACCTTAAAAGGGAATATTGCTTATAATTTAGTACCTAATTAGGGAACTCATAGAGTAATTAGTACCTAGTGGGAGGTGTTTGCTATTGTCTCGATCCTATGTGCGTTTGGGAGCCTTGTTGAGGGCCTACATCCTATCCATCTCGAGAGAGAGTTTAGGTGGAATTAGTGATCGCTTCTATACCTTGTCCATGAGAGATTAGAATTAATTGCATGATTACTTAATTATCTATGCCATGATTGTTGTTAATCTCATCCTTGCATCATTTGGAACCATCTTATCTTTGCATTCATTTTATCCTTATTTCTTGCTTTAGCATAACTGCATTCATTTGCTCCTATCCGCTCCTTTCCGTCGTCCTTATAAAATCACGATAAACTTGAGATCGCTTAAACTCTAGTACCTTCCTCCCTGTGGTTCGATAATTTCTTTAATTGGTCATGCCCACTATTTTATGATTAATCATGAGTCGAGCCAATCGATTAATGAGTGTGACTTACCCTATTTCAAAAGAGTGTTGAGAGACATCGATATCCATTGTGAGGGTTGGACTTAAAAGGAACTATATTACATTTTATTCTCATTTGATTGAACTTGTTAATTTCTCATGTCATGATTTTAATGTTGTAGGATGACTTAGCATAGTTTGTAGTTCTTATTGCTAACGATGTGTTATTGCTTATGTTCGTTTAGTATTTTTCCTAGGTGAAAATTTCTCCTCTTGGTTTGTCATTTTCGTTACTCGGGGACGAGCAACACCTTAAGTTTGGGGGGTTTGATTGGCGCTATTTTCACCTAGATTTTAGTATCTTTTTATATGTATTTTCGTATTATTTTATCCGTATTTTTGTATTATTTGGTGGTGTTTTGTGTTTTTATGGAAATGTATGTGAATGAGCTTAAACCTAAGATTTTCACTTTTTATTGGATGCTAGATATGATAAGGAAGGCATAGGAAAAAGCGGATCTCAATTTGAAGTTGAAACGAGGAAGAACGAGCCGAAACAGTGAAAGAGGAGAAGAAGCTGCACAACACGGCCGGCCGTGTGCAGGAACACGGGTCGTGTCTTGAACACGCCTCGAGTTCCACACACGGGCCTGTCATGAAGGCCGTGTAATGTCGCCAGAATCACCAACTCGGTCACCCCTGTAGCCGAGCGCAGAGCACGGGTCGAGCGCAGAACACGGGACGTGTACCGCGCACGGCTCTGTCCTAGAAGCCGTGTGCGGACACCAGATTACACAACACGGCCACCCCTGTGGCCGTGTGCAGAGCGCGACCCGTGTAGGTGAAATTCCTTCTAAAAAAATCAGAATCTTCTAGAAGGCCCACATGGGGTATAAATAGACCTCATTTCAACATTTTTCAGATCAGATCCGAAAATCCACCTTCAACACACACATCACACACCTTTTCTCCCATTTTCCACCACCATCTAGATCCACCTTCATCCACTTTGATCCATCTTCATCCATTCCATCAATTCTCCACCAAATCTTCATATCTTCCATTGGGTGTGAGAGATCTCAAGAAATCAATAGCTAGAGAAGAAGATCCATGAGTATTGAAGATTTCCTACAAGAAATTGTTGGGGAAGATTTACATCTCTTTTGATTTTCTTTTGGATTTTGAACTATGGATTATTGTAATGAATCATTTATGTGTTTTGTTACCCTAATCATGTTGGGCTAATCCCTCTAGTGGGATTAGGAATATGAAGAGCATATTAGATTTATATTATCATGTGGATTAAATTGGTTTTTCATTTAATTGATGTTGATTTCTATTCATGGGATTTAATTGCTTTGATATTGTGATAGCATGGTTTGTTATTCATGAATGTTTATTGGTTTAATGGATTGTTGATCAATGGATTATTTGTGGTAATTAAGTGCTATTATGATGTTCATGTGTGTATTGCTTGGAGTGAGACGGAAACGACCCTCTATAGTATTAGGAAGGCATGAATAGACATTGAGTTTGGGTTTGACCGAAAGGATATCTAAATTCGATGAGGGGAACCAATCCATTCGTTGGCCTTAGTACACAAAAAGGGAGAGTTTAATCTAACTAGTACCTAGATGGAAGGGGTTAATGTTGGGCTTTGATCTTAAGTGCTTTTGGGAGTCTTTTGTGGATCAACAACCTTTGTAACCCGAAAGGGAGCTTAGGATACCATTGTGATCACCCTTAATTTACATCAATTGAATTGAATTCCTTTTGCATGATAATATGAATTGAGTGTGCTTGGATGTTTCTAATCCCATGTTTTTCCATTCTTGAACTTAAACACCCATTCTCTTTTATTGCCATCATTTTCACTTGTCATTTCTTTTACTTGCTATTTCATTTTCTTGTTACTTGATTTACTTGTTTATTTGTCATCTATTCTCAAAACCCCCGATCATCCTCACAAAAACAATATGAACATGAGCTCACGTATTTTGCTAGTCCGAACATAACTCCTTTGTGGATTGATAATTTTTCTTGGAATACACTACTACGACGATCGAGTATTCTTGCTCGTGAGTACTACTACAAAAATAGGCAAACAATGATTCTGGATGTTGTCAATAGTATTCATAAGAGACACTACAGCTGCATAAGCTGCCATCTCTAAGGCTCTGATAAGATGGTTTAGTTGTATTTCTGCAGTGATGAAAGATAAAATATAGTACTATTATCCTCAAAGGTGTGACTCAATGATTGGAAAGGGTATGCTCCTTTAGCTACTCCACCCACTCATGTTATTTGGCCATTTATATAGTAAATTTTTTTTTTTTCTTTTTTTATCTCTATTTGTAGTTGGGCAAAGACTTGTATGAGACCGTCTCACGTAAGGGCTTACAGGAAAGTGACGTGAGACTGCCAGAAAGTGATAACTTATATGAAGAAAAGTGATAATAAATTATGAAAAGTGAAAATGCTATTTCATGAACAATTTATAGTGTAAATAAAAAGTGATAACATTTTATGGCGAAAGTGATAACGATTTATAGCGAAAGTGATAACTATTTTAAAAAGTGAAAAATGGTCTCACGTGAGACAGTCTCATAGACTTACCCTTGTAGTTGAAGTTAACTTAATTGTTAAAAAAAAAAGCTTAATTGTTGTTTTTAGATAGAATTATATACTGAGTACAGCATTGAAATGCGTTAGGACTATTTACATCATATGCACTCTAAATACACACGCATCTAATTTAAAATGCAAAAAAATGATAAAATTTACTCTAAATTTTACCATTAAAAATGTGAATTAAAGCTTATGACACAACGGTAAATTGAAATAGCCTCACGCAATGCGAAAGTATTCATGCTTGAATTTTAGAGGATAAATGGCTAATTTCATCATACTAAAATTAATAGATGGCTTTCTTGAAAAAAAAAAAAAAAAGAAATTGAGGGCTTACTTGAACCCATGATATAAAATGGAGGGCTAAAATGACCATTTTTCCAAAAAGATATGTTGAAATAGTGGTTAAAATTGAAATAAAATAAATGAAAGTTGAGTTTGGGGATGAAAAAAACAAGCAAAATTTAGAAATCAAGAGACTATAATATTAACAATTAAGGTGAAACAAGCAAACACAAAACTCATGGATGCATGATAGATGCTAAGAAGCTTCAAGAAATTAGCCACAAGATCACTATGATTGGCAAGCTGAAATTCTTGCGCATGAAGCCCTTTTCCTCCCCACTCCAAAATCCAGTTGTTCCTCCAGTATCTCAGTTGATGACAAGGCGGCCGCCTCGCTGCAATAACTCACATACAGACACTCAAGTGTGTGTAATTCTCTCATTGTGGAAATTAGTATAGATAAATTTTTGGAGATGAACTTATTTAGAAATATTAATGAGTATCCTTTCTCTGTTGTAATAAATGATTACTCCTCTATATCTACTTATCTAGTATATCCTTTAGCCTTATTGTTAAAAATAGGCTCAATTTTCCTTTATTGTAATATATGATTGAAGTTGTATTTACGTCAGTGGATAGTTGCTGTTAAGTTATAGAAATTCACTTTTTCCAAATTCGTCTCAAGATTTATTATTCTTTTTTGGGATCAAACTTCCACTTATTGGTGTTGATCTTGTGCCAACAGATATCATCTGCTGTTCTCTTTAGTTTTTACACTCATGCCTTAAGGGAGTTTTTCTAACTTGTTCAAATGGAGAAGATGAAGCTTCTTTAGCACTGGGAAGAAATTAATCAAACTACTTTAACTTTGGGCATAGAAGATGTTTGCATTTGCATTTTGGGCAACACAGCAGTAGCCTTTGGATCTATCGTGGGTGCAAATTCGAAAAAAAAAAAAATTTGATGTACCGTGATATAATAATTACATAAACTTTACTGGTAGGGATTTAATATTGACTTTCGAAAAGTTTACAATCATATAAAATTAATTTTCTGAATAAAGAACACTATATCAGGAATCTACGAATTAAGACCAATTTCAGCTAAAAAAGTGTCATAATCCCAATAATTGTGAACCTGGAAATTCTTGCGCGTGAAGCACTCTATCCTCCAACTCTTTTCCTCATCCTTTCTCTCTATGTATAATTCAACTTTGAGGTCCTCATTTCCAAAATCCTGTTGCTGCAGCAGTATCTCAATTGATGAAATGACGGCTGAGTTGCTGCAACAATGAACATACAGAAATTGGAGCGTGTGCATCTCTCCCATAACTGAAGGGATGTTTTCCAATTTCTTCAGATTGACAAGATTAAGCTCCTCCAGCACTGGGAACACATCAAAGCTTTCAGCGCTCCACTGAACCAGATCTCCACTAGTAATGTGCAATAACTTTAGACTGGGGAATGCTCCCTCACTATCCCACTCGGCTCCCAACACTGCACCCTTGCCTAGTTTGAGATATTCAAGATGAGGCAACATGCGACCAACTGTGTTGACGTCTGCCCAATCAAGACTGGTATTTTCTAAACACAACTTCCTCAGGGAAGTTGGAAACACGAGGCTCTCCAGCAAATCACCTCTTTCCAGATTCCGATGAAATGAGCACTTGAGTGATTGAAGCTTGTGCAATTGGTTGAGATGACAGTACAACTTTTGACATTCCTCCGAGTACGTCACACCTAATTTCTTCATGTTTGGGAATCTCTTACAGACTTCCTCAGTGAAGCTGAAGTTGACTACTCTGGACAGGGCGTGCAGGTTTGGCAAAACGTTGTTTTGATCATCACCTTCATCTTGAGGAGGATCAGGATCAGGGAGGAGGAGGTCGTTGACCTTGACGTGCCTGAGTCGTCTCATATGCCATACCTCGGGTGGTGCACGAATTCTTGTAGATCCTGTAATAATCAATGTTTGCAGATTCCAGAGTAGGCATAATGATGAAGGAAGCTCCGAAGGGATCTTCTCAGGGTTCAATGAGGAGGAAGGAGGATAATAATATAAATACCGCGAGTGAACTTGTTGTAAATCAGCTTCCAAGGAATCAAAATTATCCTTATAGATGAACCTCAGGAAACGAGATTTAAAAGGCAATGGTAATGGAGGCCCCATGAGTCTGATATTGCTCGGCAGAGAATCAATTCCTCGTTCAACTTTTCCAATCACTGTCACCGTATAAAAGAAGTTCTCTTTCTCAGCTATCCTTAGACATACTTCTCTTACAACATCATGCATCTTTAAATAATGGATTCTTCCACTCCACCTGCATCCGTCCGCCAAAATCAAATTCTTATGAAGCAGCTCCTTTATGTTATCCTCTGCAATCTCTTCCAAGCTTTTCCCATCTTTGGGTCTCACTAACCCCTCACCAATAAAAATTCTAGTAAGTTTTGAGAAACCAATCCTTTCCCCTTCGTTAAATCCTCCCATGTGAAGAAAACATGGCTTTAGATGGGCCGGGAGATGATAATAACTCAAGGACAGTATATCCAAGCAATTACCATTTCCCGACATCAAACATGACTTTATATCTCTTGCCAATTTCTCCCAGTGCTCGACTGTCCTTGGGGAGCTACGGAGAAGGCCCCCAACCACAACAATCGATAGAGGAAGCCCCTTGCATTCTCCAACAATATTCATTCCGATTTCTTCCAGTTCAGGTGGGCAACCATCTCCTATAAACACCTGTCTACAAAACAGCTTCCAACAATTATCCACGTCTAACAGTTTCATCTCCAAGGAAGATGAGGTCAGATGAGCAGCCATGTTTGATATCCTTGAAGTTATAACAACTCGACTTCTATTACCATTATCTGGAAAGATAGACTTTATCATATCCCAAACTTGAATACTCCACATATCATCTAACACAATTAAATACCTTCTACCCCACAAACTTTGGTACAATTTTACTCCTAAAACACCATCCTCAGTTTCTAGATCCGTTTCACATGCAACAATGCAAGATTTAAGTTGGGAGAGAATTTTGTTCAAACTATAATTTTGAGATATTGTGACCCAAGCACGAACTTCAAAGCTTTCAACAACAAGTGAACTTTGATAAAGATTTTGTGCCAAAGTAGTCTTACCAATTCCCCCCATGCCAACAATTGGGACGATTTGTAGATTGGATTGTTCTCCAGTTAGCCTATCCTTAAGTTGAATCAACTCATCCTCAAATCCCACCATCTCATTCTTTGCGGTGCCAAGACTACGAGGTTCGGATGAATTTGAGGATTGCACATCCTTAACTTCCTTTCTTTGCTTAAACTCCACAACCTTTTCCTTGACAGCATTCATGTCTGTTATCACTAGATCCAAATATCTCCAACTCATTTGTCCATCATCGCCCTCGAATCCTGAAAGAATATGACCGGCCACGTGTGTCTCAATTTCATTTTCAGCAGCAAGAGCCTCAGACGCAATCAGGCTCGCCAGAGCCTCTTCTTCTTCGATACCCCCATCAGGATTATACCTTTCCATAAAATCCAGCAAGTAATCCAAGATTGTGTGGAGCGATTCAAGCTGTGTCTTGTCAAAAAAACCTGAACGGAGGGGATGATTCCGGATGTCATCAATGGTGTTCAAAGCACTAGCAACGTATGCATAAGCTGTTGCCATCTCTCTAACCTCTCTTCTTTCTTTAAAGTTTCAACAAGAAAAGCAGCAAAAATTAAATCTCAAGTGTATGCATGAACAACTATTCCCTTCCTCAATTATTGGGATGCAGCTACCCAAGTTTAAAAAAAAAAAAAACCCTCCATTCACGTAATTAATTCTACAACTACCAATTACAACCACCAACTGATCCCACCTAGAAATATCCTTTAATTATTAATAATTTAAAAATTAGTAATTAATTATAAAAGCGTGCTTTGTTCATAAAATTATGAATTAATAAAAAATTTTAATATGATAAACAAAGTGTATGCATGCATGAACGTTCTCTTATGTTTAGTTAGAGTCGTGAAAACCAATTTCTCACCTAATTTTAAAAAATTACTCTTAATTAATGATTGATAGTAGTAGATAGATACGATTTGTATTTTATAAATAGGATAGATGTGTGTGTGATGTAGCAGTCCACAGGAAGAATGTGAGATAAGAGTGATAAGTAGTGGCAACATGAGAGAGTCCAAGTTAAAGAGAAAAGAAAGAGTGTGATAAATACAGTGTGTGTCGTGAGAGTCTTGAGTTTGAGTTTTTGGTATTGTAAAATATTGTGGGAGTCCTTTAATAAAATGTTTACTTTCCCGACTCTACGACCCAACAAATATTACTCTCTGCAAAAATTTAATTAAAAATCCATAACCTTGTAAAGAGATTGAATGTCTGTTGTTAGGATAAGTGAAATGATGAGGATTATTCAAAAGAGAAACAAAAGTTGCATAAAACGGGCCATGCCATCTCTAATACTACTTTGACCTTTCTAAAAATAGTCCAGGAAAAAGCAGAAGCATCTTCTGGATCTAAAGTTGTTTTAAATTCGATAAAAAGGTTGTAGCATGATTGAGAGGATCAAAAAGATGTTGATGAAGCTTAAAAGAGAGTATGAAATGTAGGAGAGAGAAGAGAACTATTCCACGAAAGAAAAGTATAAATTTACGTATAAAAGTTGGACCCAATGTCAATCATATAACTAGTAACACAATAGATGATACACGAAAATGGTAAATTCGCCTCAAAATCATGTTATGTTAACACAAAAAGGAAAACAACTGTTGTAATACAATATAATACAATACACAAAAAAATAAAATTGTAAGGAGCATGCAATAGACTTGTGGAGGGATGATACATATATGCTACATCTGCTTATAATATAGAGCAGCAGCTGCAATTATAAAAGCAACATCATAAAAATTGGTAACCATGACATTCTCACCCGTAAGGACCTCTGGCTCCATCTTTTCCTTAATGCTCTTTACTTCCTCCTCAGTCTTACACAATACTGTGAATTGAAGTTCTTTATTTCCCAAATCCAATTGTGACTTCAGTATCTCAACTGATGAAATGGCAGCAAACTCGCTGCAACATAATAAAGAAAGATATCCGAGTGTATTTATTTCTCCGATACTTGCAGGGATCTCTCTCAGTTTTCCTAGACGGAAAAGATTAAGTTTCTCTAGCACCGGGAAGATATCAGAGGTTTCAGCAGTCCACTCAATCAAATCTTTACAATAAAATTCCAAGACTTTTAGTCGGGGGAATGCTCGCTCCACAGTATCCCACTCAGGTCCCACGACCGCACCCTCGCCCAGTTTGAGAACTTCAAGACAAGGCAGCGAAAGCCCGAGTGCATTCACCTCTTCCCAGTGAAGCTGGCTATTCTCCAAACGCAACTTCCTGAGTGAACTTGGGAACACAACACTCTGCAGCAGATTACCTCTTTCCAGATTCTCATGAAACAAGCAGTGTAGTGATTGAAGCTTAGGTAATAGGTGGAAGCAGTTTTGAATTTCCTCAGAGTCATCATCGTACATTAGGCGTAATTCCTTGATGTTTGGGAGTCTCTTACAGATTTCCTCAGTAAAGCTGAAGTTGACTACTGTTGAAAGCGTCTGTAGGTTTGGCAAAACATGATCATCATCTTCAGGAGGATCAAGGAGAAGGATCTCTTTGATTTTAAGATGCCTAAGTCGTCTCATATACCATATCTCGGATGTTGCATCTATTCTGATAGAAACTGTAATGATCAATGTTTGCAGATTCCAGAATAGGCAAACTGATGATAGAGGAAGTTTGGAAGGAATCTCCTCAGGTTTCAAAGATGAGGAAGGTTCGCAAACTAAATAACGCAAGTTAGCTTGTAGAGACAAGGTATCATAATTGAACCAACTAGACACCCTCATGTACCGAGATTTAAAAGGCAATCGAACCCCGATGGATCTGAATGCTCGCGCTGGTGATGCTGATGGCAGAGAATCAAATACTTGACTGACGATGTTGTAATAATACGCAAATTCACACTCCCCTCTGATGTCTGGTATCAATTGAAAAACCTTCTCCGCATAAAAGAACTTTTCTTTCTCAGCTATCATTAGACATGCTTCTCTTACAAGATCGTGCATCTTAATACGTTTGATTCTTCCATTCCACCTCCTTTTGTACACTGAAATCAAATTTTTATCAACTAGCTCCTTCAAATTATCCTCTGCTACCTCTTCCAGGCTCTGGTCGTCGTTCTTCGGTCTCAGGAACCCCTCAGCAACCAAAAGTTGGACGAGTTTGGTGACACCGATGCTTTTGTCTTCTTCAAAAGCTCCCATGTAAAGGAAACAGGACTTTAGACAGGCGGGCAAATGGTAATAACTCAAAGACAGTATATCAAAGAAGTCACCATTTCCTAACATCAAAGATGAGTTTATATCTCTTGCTAACTTCTCCCAATGCTCTCGTGTCTTTGAGGAGCTACGCAGAAGTCCCCCAACCACAACAATCGATAGGGGAAGTCTTTTACATTCTCTAACAACCATCTTTCCGACTTCTTCTAGTTCAGGTGGGCAAACTTTTCCAAGAAACACCTCTCTACAAAACAGCTCCCAACATTTATCCTCATCTAAAAGTTTGATTTCCAAGGATGAGGAGCTAAAACGAGCAGCCACATTTGATATCCTGGTAGTTACGACAACTCGACTTCTACAACCATTATCTGGGAAGTAAAACTTTAGTCTATCCCAAATTTCGTAACTCCATACATCATCCAACACGATTAAATACCTTCTACCACACAGAATCTGGTACACTTCTAATCCCAGTTCATCTTCAGTTGCTAGATCCATTCCACAAGCAAACTCACTTAAGCTATTACTTATTCCTTTATTTACCATGCAAGATCGAAGCTCAGAGAGAATTTTTATCAAACTAACATTTTGAGATATTGTGACCCAAGCACAAATGTCAAAGCTTTTGACGATAGATGAATTTTGATAAACATTTGTGGCCAAAGTAGTCTTACCAATTCCCCCCATGCCAACAATCGGCACGATTTGTAGATTGGATTGATAGCCAGTTAGCACATCCATCACTTGAATCAACTCATCCTCAAATCCAACCATGTATTTCTTTGTGGTTCCAGGACTAGGAGATTTTGATGTAGTACTACTGGGCACTGAATTTGAGGGTTGTGCATCCTTAAGTTCATTTCTTCCTTTAAACTCCACAACCTTTTCCTTGACAGCATTCACATCTGTTATCACTCGATGCAAAGAACTCGAACTTGTTTCTGCAGGATCGCCCTCAGATTCGAAAAGAATTTCATGAACTACATGAGACTCAATTACATCTTCAGCCATATGAGCCACGGATGCAATTAGGCTCTCCAATGCCTCTTCTTCCTCGCTGCCTTTAAGAGTATTATATCTCTCGATAAAATCCAGCAAGAAACTGAGAATCATGTGAAGGGATTCAAGTTGTTTTTTGTCAAGAGAAAAAGAACGGAAACTGAAAATTATGTTAAGGGATTCAAGCTGTTTCTTGTCAAGAGAAGATGAATTGAGGAGATGACTTAGAAGGTCGTCGATGGTGTTCATAAGAGAAGCTACAGCTGCATAAGCTGCCATCTCCAACTTCTGACCTTTCTTTAGAGCTTCAAGAAGAAAAGTAACAAAAAGCAGCAAAATGTGTGGTTTTTTGTTTTGGCTAAGGATTCAGATTTGGAATTTTTGTGGTTAGATGAATATGAAGTTTAATTAATCCTTGCGACTAATTCCCTCCATTATTAGATAAAATACTTCCAAGTAGCTAAGTTATAAGACTCCGTCTCCATTGAAGTAATTTATAAAGGAACAATCAAGCAATCATCAAACACTAAAATAACATTTTAATTCCCTCCTAGAATATTTAAAACAAGAGGAAAACACCTCACTCAACTATTGAAATTCATAAAGTTGAATAAGTAAGCAGTAGACTTACAGGTTTTCGTCATTATTATTTCTCTGTAAATTAAAGGGCAAAGGGTCAAATATGACCTTAAGCTTGTTTGCCAATATCAAGTGAGCCCTCAAACTTATTTTTAGTACATCTACACCCTTCACCTTTTTTAAATGGATCAAATCTACCCTTTAACTTTTATGCTCTATCGATTCGCCATTTTCACACCATAGCAAGCTCTTGAGCTCCTCAATACAGATTGTTTAACATAAATCAGTAGCATCAGGCCATTAAGTTAATCATAAATTCCAACAAAAACCCATACATTTTCCTCAGAAAACCACAATATTAATCCTATTGCAGCCTTGCAGGTCCATTAGGACCATTACCAACTTTATCACTTTCATGAAAAAAAACTCATTTCTGTACTCAATTATGGCTAGTAATTGTGCTACTGTTTTCACTGACACTCCCACCGCCACTAACAAATCCTCAATTCTTTAGAAACACCCCCCCCCCCCCCCCAAAAAAAAAAAAAATCGATATCCTCAATATCGCGCCCAATTTCAATACTGTGGTGATGAAGTTTCTGGGAATCGGTTGGAGGGGGATGGATGAGAAGAAATTTAAGCTCTCGAAAGCATAATCTTTGTCGAGGAATTTATGTAGGCAAATGTATTGGTTAAGAGAAGCGTCGAGGTGTTGGTGGAGATGGAAGCGCCGGACACTACTCGGTACATCATCGTCTAGGGCGGCGGAATCCTCTAAATATTGGATTTTGTGAAGCGGGTCAGGTGGGATGTGGCAAAAGAAGCGACCTAAATGCCTCATCAAGAGGTTCCAATAAACACATAGTGACGTCGTTCTGCCGGCAGGAATATAAAATGAACAGCCATAAGAATTGGACCATCGCCGGAAACATGGAGATGAAGAATAAAAAATGGGCAGACGAATGCCATTTTGTTTAATTGATAAAAGATAAAGGATCTATTATGAAAAGAGAAGGGTTTAGATGTACTAAAAAGTAAAAATAAGTTTGAGGGCTCACTTAATCTTAGAAACAAGTTTTGGGTCATTTTTGACCCTTTGCCCTAAATTAAAACAGGTGAACTCTCCTCAGTACAGCCTTCTTCCAACGAACACTGTATCAGAAATCTTTGACTTTAAGACCTTTTTACCTAAAAAAGTGGCATAATCATAATAATTGAGAACCTTGAAATTGTTGTGCGTGAAGCCCTGTAATACATCTGCCTTGGTCCTCAAACTCTTCTCCTCATCCTTGCTCTCTATGTATAATTCAACTTTCGAATGTCGTCAATGGTGTTCAAAACACGCGCTACAGCTGCATAAGCTGCCATCTCTCTAACCTCTCTTCTTTGTTTAAAGTTTCAACAAGAAAAGCAGCAAAAATTCTTGTCGGAATTAGGAGGTGTGGTTTATTGTTTTGGCTATGAGATCTCAGATTTGGAGTTTTTGTGCTGAGATGAACAACTATTCCTTTCTTACTTATCGGAAGGCAGCTACCTAAGTTTGAAAAATCTGTCTCCGTTCACATATTTCTATTTAATTCTACGACATTACAACCAACCGATTCCATCGAGAAATATCCTTTCATTATAAATAATTTAAAAATTAATAATTAATTATAAAAGTGTGCTTTGTTCAAAAATTATTATGAATTAATAAAAAATTTTAATATGATAAACAAAGTATGCGTGAACGTTGTATTTTGAAGTGTAATTAGAGTAGTGAAAACCAATTTCTTACCTAATTTTCAAAAATTACTCTTAATCTTAATTAATACGTTTTTTTCTTAATTAATTTGTTTTTTTCTATTTCCTTTCTCCCATCATAATATTCTCATAAAACCATACATTTTTTTTTTACCATTTGTATTTTATAATAGTAGTAGATAGATATTTTAACGTTTTGTATTTTATAATGTTGGAAATTTTAAGTGAGTGGAAAAATTATTTAAAAATGTGTTTATTAGATTATGTCCATAAAGACATGTGATCTAAAATGAGATTGTTAAATAAATTATATATTTCATTAAAAAAATTCAAAATCAATTAATTAATATGATTACATCAATTCAGAAGTGTATGCATGAAATATATTCACAAAAATTATATATCATACTACTATGGAATGTGGAAATGAAAAAGTGAAACGTGGCAGCACAAAACTTGTGGATGCATGATATATGGATGCTTTATCCAGTGATTATATCGTTAAGTAGCTTCAAAAAAAGTGACAAGATCACTATAATTGGCAACCCTTAATTTCATTCTTCATTGAGGTAGGATGAAGCTGCCAAAAATTCCTAAATTGAAGCCTCACCTACGAAGCATGTGCTTATTTTTTGCGATATTGATCTAAAATTGAACAATTTTGGTAGTTAAATTGAATTGAAACAAATAACTTTTTTGGGATAGATTTAGAATTTTGTTTTGTTATGAGAAGTGTACTCCTTTTATTTGACAATACTTACTTTTTGTAAAAGTTTACAATCATGTAAAATTAATTTTCTGATTAAAGAACAGTGTATCAGGATTCTATTAATGTAATACCGATTTTACCTAAAGAAGTGGCATAATCATAATAATTGCGAACCTCGAAATTCTTGTGCGTTAAGCCCTCTGATAGCGCCTTTGTCCTCAAAGTATTTTCCTCATCCTTGCTCTCTAAAATAATATTAACATTCACAAAATCCAGCTGTTGCAGTAGTATCTCAGTTGATGAAATGGCGACAGACTTGCTGCAACAACGGACTAACAGATATTGCAGCGTGTTACTCTCTCCCATACTTGAAGGGATGTTTTCCAATTTCATCAGATGGATAAGATAAAGCTCCTCCAGCGCTGGGAAAACATCAATGCTTTCAGCGGTCCACTTAATCAGATCTCCACAGAAAATTCCCAAAACTTTCAAGTTCCCACTTTGGTCCCACCACTGCTCCCTTGCCTAGTTTGAGAATTTCAAGATGAGGCAACATACGACCAATTGTGTTGAGGTGAAGAGGACTATTTTCTAAACACAACTTCCTGAGGAGAGTTGGGAACAGGAGGCTCTCCAGCAAATCAGCTCTTGCCAGATTCTAATGAAATGAGCACTTGAGCGATTGAAGCTTGTGCAAGTGGTGGAAATGATGGTAGAACTTGTTACGTTCCTGGGAGTAGGTCACACCTAATCTCTTGATGTTTGGGAGTCTCTTACACACCTCTTCAGTGAAGCTGAAGTTGACTACTCTAGAAAGTGTCTGCAGGTTTGGCAAAACATGATCATCACCTTCATCTTGAGGGAGGAGGAGGTCATAGATCTTGAGATGCCTGAGTTGTCTCATATGCCATACCTCCGGTGGTGCACGAGTTCTTGGAGGTCCTCTAATAATTAATGTTCGCAGATTCCAGAGTAGGCATAATGATGAAGGAAGCTCAGTGTTCAATGAGGACGGAACATAATAATCTAAATGCCGAAAGTGAACTTGTTGTAAATCAACTCTCAAGGAATTAAAATTTTCCCTATACATGAACCTCTGGAAGCGAGATTTAAAAGGCAATGGTAATGGAGCCCCCATGGATTTGAATTTACGCGCAAGTGATGATGATGGCCCCGGCAGAGAATCAAATACTGTAGGAACGAAATCGTGAGTTACAATTCGACGCGTCCCATCAGTGTTTAGTTTAATGTTACTAAGCTTCCTCATAGCATAAAAGAAGTCTTCTCGTACAACATCGTGCATCTTTAAATAATCGATTTTTCCATTCCACCTGTACTGTCCCACTGAAATTAAATTCTTATGAACCAGCTCATTTATGTTATCCTCTGCAATCTCTTCCAAGCTTTTCCCATATCTTGGTCTCACATACCCCTCACCAACAAAATCTCTGGTAAGATATGAGAAATGAATCTTTTGTGTTAAGTATAGATCATGCATGGATAAGATTGCAGGGTATTTTCAAAACATGCACAAGCTTGCATGGTTTGTGGACTTTGATTCAACCAAGGTTCGACCAGTTGATATGGTCGAACCATAAGTATCGTGGTCGAATCAATAAGAATTTTGAAACAGCCTTCGATTCGACCAAGATTCGATCAGAAGGCGTGGTCGAATCAATAGTATCGTGGTCGAATCAATGTTATTCTGAAATAGAAATGCAGTTCGACCAGGGTTCGACTTGACACCCAGGTCGAACCAACATGCTGCATAACCGTTTGAGCTGATAAACGGATGGATCGGTGACTTGGCAAGGATTTTAGGTGGTTGATCAGTTGTAACCGTTTCTTGGTAGCTGATTAATCACGTGGAGTCACACACATGGAAGTTATCAGCTGATGCATGCTATATATATAAGAGAGGAATGCATCTATTATGATGATCATCCATATCAGTTTAGAGAAGAAAGTTTAGAGTTCTTAGAAGTTTAGTTTTTCATTCTTCATCATCTCCTTAAGTTTGTAACCATCTCATCATAAGTGATTCAATTCTCCTCAAAGTGGATGTAGATCTTTAAGATCGAACCACTATACTTCCTTGTGTTCTTTCCAGTTTTCGTTTCATATTTGTTTGATTCAATTCGTGAGAGAAAGTGAGGAAGATAGAGTGTGAAAGTGAGATCAAATCTAAGTTCGATTTCAAACACACAAGAATTGGCGCCGTCTGTGGGAAAGCCAAGAAGAAGAAGTTCAGTGGAGAAGAAGATCAGATGGTGACTACTAAGTTTGATATTGAAAAGTTTTCAGAGAAGGCAGACTTCAGTCTGTGGAGGATGAAGATGGAGGCGATCTTGATCCAGCAAGGGCTATCAGATGCAATCAAACCGCTTCCTGAAAATCAAGCTGCAGCAGTTGATGCTGTTGCCCTTGCAGCAGATCAAGAACAACAATCAAAGACTAGAAGTGCACTGATTCTGTGCCTTGGAGACAAAGCTCTGAGGGAAATCTCAAAGGAAGCAACTGCCAGAGGAGTATGGAGGAAATTGGAGGAGCTGTACATGGTTAAAAGTCTAGCCAACCGTTTGTACATGAAGCAGAAACTGTATTCTTTCAAGGTATCTGAAGATAAATCAATCATTGCTCAATTAGATGAGTTTAACAAGATCATTGATGATCTTGAAAACATTGATGTGGCTCTGTCATCTGAAGACAAAGCTGTCATCCTCATGTCAGCTCTTCCTAAGTCCTTTGAAGGGTTAAGAGATACTCTCTTGTTTGCTAATGCTGAAGCAATTACACTTGAGCAAGTATTTCTGGCAGTTAAGGCAAAGGTTCTTCATAAGAAGAATCCAGATCAACAGGCTGTTGCAGAGGGTTTATTAGCAAAGAAACAGAATCAGTGGAACAAGAATAACAACAAGAATAGCAATGCTGATAAAAGGAAGCCAGAAAAGAATCAAGGTGCTCCATCAGATGAAGAAGAGAACAAGAATTGCTTTCATTGCAATAAGCCTGGACACTTCAAGAAACAATGCTTCAAGTGGAAAGCAATGGTAGCAAAGAAGATAGCTGAAAATGGAGGAAATAAGAGGCCTCATGCAAATCAGGTAACAACTAATCAAGTTGGTTCAGATTCTGATTTCATTGAAGCTATGTCAGTATGTTCTAGTTCAGCATCAGAAGAGTGGGTTATGGATTCAGGATGCACATTTCACATGACTTCAAGAAAGGATTGGTTCACTGAATTAAGATCACAAGATGAAGGATCAGTCATGTTAGGTGATGATCACACCTGCAAGATTGAAGGCATAGGTTCTATCAAACTTAAAATGTTTGATGGGAAAATCAGATTATTAACAAATGTCAGATATGTACCAAGTTTGAGAAGAAATCTAATATCTCTTGGAATGTTAGTTTCTCAAGGTTATAGTGCCATTTAAAGGGAGAAACACTTACTATCATAAAGGGAAAGTCAGTAGTTGTTAGAGGTTTTAAGATGTCTGATTTGTACTTCTTAAATGGATCTGTGATGGTTGGACAGATTAATGCAATTAAGGATGATAGTAGTGTTAAAGTCTGGCATGGAAGACTTGGTCACATAAGTGAAAGAGGCTTGCAAGGACTTGCAAGACAGAAGTTGCTTGAGATCAGTTCAACCTGCAAGTTAGATCAGTGTGAAGCTTGCATATTAGGCAAGTCTAAGAGGTTGAAATTTGGTGCAGCTGAGCATAATACCAAAGCCAGATTGGAATATATTCATTCTGACCTTTGGGGGCCTTCCAAGACCTCAACTATTGGGGGTGGAAGGTACTTTATATCATTCATTGATGACTACTCAAGAAAGGTATGGATAAGAATCTTGAAGACCAAGGATGAAGCATTATCAGTCTTTAAAGTTTGGTTGACAGAGATAGAACTTCAGACAAGAGATAAGGTTAAGTGCTTAAGGACAGACAATGGGCTTGAGTTTGTGTCAAATGAATTCAACAAGTTTTGTCAAGAAAAGGGTATTAAGAGGCACAAAACTGTACCAGGAACTCCACAACAGAATGGAGTGGCTGAAAGGATGAATCAGACACTTCTTGCAAGGGTTAGATGCATGATGAGCAGTGGAGGCTTCTCAAAAGGCTTCTGGGGAGGGTTGGTGTCAACTGCAGCTTACCTGATCAACCTATCTCCATGTACAGCTCTTAAATTTAAACCACCTGAATAAGTATGGGCTGGAAGGATACCTGATTACAGTCATTTAAGGGTGATAGGTTGCCAGGTGTACTCACATCAGAAGCAAGATAAACTTGATCCAAGGGCTGTCAAGTGTGTGCTTGTTGGCTATCCAAAAGAGGTAAAAGGTTATAAACTGTGGTGTTATGAAACTAACAAGTTCATTGTTAGCAGAGATGTAACATTCAATGAAGATATGATGACATTGTTTGATAAAGGTGCTGAGAAGTCCACAATTACAGATAAGTGTGAGTTTGAGGTGGAGCATAAGGGTCAGACAACAGTACAGCAATATCAGAATCAGGAAAATAATGATGAGCATGAAGTTAATGCTGAAGAAGAGAGAGCTGTAGGATCTAGCTCAAGTGAAAGAAGAACTTTGAGCAGCTATCAACTAGTTAGAGACAGGCTGAGGAGAAAAATTAGGACACCTGTTAGATACATAGAAGCTGACACTGTGTCATATGCTCTCTATGTAGCTTCAGACATTGACATCTATGAGCCAAGAACATATTCAGAGGCAATATCAGGAAAGGACAGTGCCAAGTGGCTGGATGCAATGGAAGAAGAGTTGCTGTCATTAAAGAAGAACAATACTTGGGTAATTATTGACAAGCCTGCAAATCAGAAGCTTGTAAGTTGTAAGTGGATTTACAAGAAGAAACCAGTGACAAACAAAGAAGGAGGAATAAGGTACAAGGCAAGACTTGTAGCAAAAGGTTTTTCACAGCAAGAAGGAGTTGATTATAATGAGATATTCTCACCAGTAGTGAAACATTGCTCAATAAGGATTCTGTTGTCATTGGTTACTCAGTTTGATTTGGAGTTACATCAGATGGATGTAACAATAGCTTTTCTACATGGAAATTTAGAGGAAAAAATCTACATGAAGATTCCAGAAGGTGTTAGTTTGAAAGGTGCAGATTCAAAGGCTTGTTTGCTGCTTAAATCATTGTATGGACTGAAGCAAAGTCCAAGACAATGGTACCTTAGGTTTGATGATTACATTACATCAAATGGTTTTGTCAAAAGCAAGTATGATAGCTGTGTATACATAAGATACAAGGATGGATGCTACACTTATCTACTACTGTATGTAGATGATATTTTGATAGCATGCAAGGATATGAGAGGAGTTAATACAGTAAAGGATACTTTGAGGCAGGAGTTTGACATGAAAGATCTTGGTGAAGCAAGAATGATACTTGGCATGCAAATTGAAAGGGATAGATCAGCTAGTCAATTAACATTGTTTCAAGAGTCTTACCTGGATAAAGTTCTTAAAAGGTATAACATGAATCTCTGTAAGGATGTTTCAGTACCAGTTAAGCAAGGATTGCATCTGTCATCAGCTCAAGGACCTCAAACAGATAAGGAAAGAGCAGAAATGAGCAATATTCCATATGCAAGTGCTGTTGGTAGTTTGATGTATGCAATGGTATGTTGCAGGCCAGACTTAGCTTATGTTATAAGTAAGATCAGTAGGTTTATGAGCAATCCTGTTCTTGTACATTGGGATGCAGTAAAGTGGGCACTCAGATACATCAAGGGAACTATATCAGTTGGCTTGAAGTTTCAGAAACAAGTTACTTGGGACAGAGCTGTTATTGGGTATGTGGATGCAGATTATGCAGCAAACCTTGATACAAGGAAGTCAATAACAGGCTATGTGTTCAATTTGTTTCGTACAGCAATAAGTTGGAAGGCTACACATCAACACATTGTAGCACTTTCTACCACGGAGGCAGAATTTGTTGTCTCACAGAAGCAATCAAGGAAGGTGTTTGGTTAGTTGGAATTTTGGGAGAGTTTGGTGTTCAGCAAGAAACTATTGAAGTGTATTGTGACAACCAAAGTGCTGTACATCTCTCAAAACATCAGGGATATCATGAGAGAACTAAACATATTGATGTGAGGCTCTACTATATAAGAGATATGATTGAAGAAAAGTTGGTGACTGTCAAGAAGATCAAGACATCAGAGAATCCGGCTGATGCTTTTACTAAAGCTCTACCAGTTCAGAAGTTTGAGCTGTGTAAGAGTATTATAGGTCTCCAATAAATCAAGGTGAAGAAGGTGAGCTGCAGCCTATAAGTGCAGCAAGGTGGAGGAGTGTATTACTTGTGATGATGCATGGTCTAAGGTGGAGATTTGTTAAGTATAGATCATGCATGGATAAGATTGCAGGGTGTTTTCAAAACATGCACAAGCTTGCATGGTTTGTGGACTTTGATTCGACCAAGGTTCGACCAGTTGATATGGTCGAACCATAAGTATCGTGGTCGAATCAATAAGAATTTTGAAACAGCCTTCGATTCGACCAAGATTCGATCAGAAGGCGTGGTCGAATCAATAGTGTCATGGTCGAATCGATGTTATTCTGAAACAGAAATGCAGTTCGACCAGGGTTCGACTTGACACCCAGGTCGAACCAACATGCTGCATAACCGTTTGAGCTGATAAACGGATGGATCGGTGACTTGGCAAGGATTTTAGGTGGTTGATCAGTTGTAACTGTTTCTTGGTAGCTGATTAATCACGTGGAGTCACACACATGGAAGTTATCAGCTGATGCATGCTATATATATAAGAGAGGAATGCATCTATTATGATGATCATCCATATCAGTTTAGAGAAGAAAGTTTAGAGTTCTTAGAAGTTTAGTTTTTCATTCTTCATCATCTCCTTAAGTTTGTAACCATCTCATCATAAGTGATTCAATTCTCCTCAAAGTGGATGTAGATCTTTAAGATCGAACCACTATACTTCCTTGTGTTCTTTCCAGTTTTCGTTTCATATTTGTTTGATTCAATTCGTGAGAGAAAGTGAGGAAGATAGAGTGTGAAAGTGAGATCAAATCTAAGTTCGATTTCAAACACATTCACAAGATTTTGGTCTTCTTTAAATCCTCCCATGTGAAGAAAACAGGGCTTTAGATGGGCCGGGAGATAATAATAACTCAATGACAGTATATCCAAGCAGTCGCCTTTTCCCGACATCAAACATGACTTTATATCTCTTGCCAATTTCTCCCAGCGCTCCACTGTCCTTGGGGAGCCTCAGAGAAGCCCCCCAACCACCACAATATTCATTCCGATTTCTTCCAGTTCAGGTGGGCAACCATCTCCTAAGAACACCTCTCTGCAAAACAGCTTCCAACAATTATCCTCGTCTACAAGTTTCATCTCCAAGGAAGTTGAGGTCAGATGAGCAGCGATGTTAGATATCCTTGAAGTTATAACAACTCGACTTCTATTACCATTATCTGGAAAGATATAGTTTATTTTATCCCAAACTTCAATAATCCACATATCATATAACACTATTAAATA
The DNA here is from genome assembly GCA_023678885.1 of Pogostemon cablin. Lineage (NCBI taxonomy): Eukaryota > Viridiplantae > Streptophyta > Magnoliopsida > Lamiales > Lamiaceae > Pogostemon > Pogostemon cablin. The sequence continues at coordinate 28,570,869 of CM043001.1, read as the reverse complement.
TCTTCTACCCCACAAACTTTGGTACAACTTTAATCCTAATTCACCATACCCAGTTTTCTGGATCCGTTTCACAAGCAAACTCTCCTGAGCTTATGCTGATTTCTTTGTTTAAAATGAAAGATCCCAATTCAGAAAGAATTTTGTTAAAACTATAATTTTGAGATATTGTGACCCAGGCACAAACATCAAAGCATTCAGACACAAAGGAACTTTGATAGACATTTGCTGCCAAAGTAGTCTTACCAATTCCCCCCATGCTAACAATTGGGACAATTTGTAGATTGGATGGGTGTCCAGTCAGCCTATCCTTAAGTTGAATCAACTCATCCTCAAATCCCACCATCTCATTCTTTGCGGTGCCAAGACTAATAGGTTTGGATGGATTTGAGGGTTGCACATCCTTAAGTTCCTTTCTTCCTTTTGATTTCACTACCTTCCCTTTGACAGCATTAATGTCTGGATGCAAAGAGCTTGAATTTGTTTGTCCATGATCACCCTCGGATACTTGAAGAATTAGACGGACTACTCGAAGCAGAGAACTCAAACTTGTTTGTCTGTGATCATCCTTGGATCCTAAAAAAAATTGATGGACTATGTGAGTTTCAATTGCATCTTCAACAGCATGAGCCTCAGATGCAATTAGGCTCGCCAAAGCCTCTTCTTCTTGGCTACCTCCACCAGGATTACGAACCTCCACAAAATCCAGCAAGAAATTCAAGGTCTTCCTTGTCAAGAGAAAACGAATGGGGATGCTTCAGGATGTCGTCAATGGTGTTCATAAGGGACACTACAGCTTCATAGGCTACCATCTCTAGCCTCAGATATTTTAAATTTTCAAGAAGAAAAGACGGGATAAACAACAGAATTTTGTAGAAAATTATAAATATGAGATGTGTTTTTTTGTTTTAGCAGAGGATTCGGAATTGGAATTTTGGTGCTTAGAGGAAAGATGATGATAATATTTGAGACTAATTCCCTCCATTATTGGATAAAATACTTCAAACTAGCCAAGTTAGGACTCCGTCTGAACTGACATAATCATTTAACATTAAAAAAAAGGAGAAAACAACACTCGAATATTGCAATATGTAAAGCAGAATAAGTAAGCTGTAGACTTTTTGGTTTCCGGTTAGGTTCTTTTCATAAACTATTTTTTCTGTAAATTAAACAGATAGAACTTTCCTCTGAAGCTACCTTCTTCCATCTAATAAAGTCAACTTCAATTTGAGAAACAGGGAAATGCTCCTTTGTTCAGACCATATAACATTCATGTACCCAAATGAAAATTATTAAAACTATAAGTTTGTTTTGATGGAAGGATTTAAGGAGGAAATTATATATAAATCCCTCTTTCATGTGTGGGTACAGAATGAAATCTACCAATATATAAAATCTAAGATTTTAAATGAATTGAATTCAAATCATAAATTTGAATTTGATAGCTTTTTTATTAGTTGTTTCGTGTCATTTGAAATTCTTTTCCTTGAGAATTTTTTTTTTTTAAATTTTTAATACAAAATTTGATAAACCAATAAATACCATACAATACAATGAGAAAAAAAAAAAAAAAAGAAAGAAGTGTAAGCAGCAAGCGATATACTTGTGGACGAGTGACACATGATATATCAGGAGTTAAATAGCTTCCCAAAAAGTTGCAAAATCATAAAACTCAGCAACCATGAAATTCTTGCGCATGCAGCTCTTTGATTCCGCCTTCTCCCTCAATCTCTTTGAGCTCCTCGTTTCCGAAATCCAGTTGTTCCTCCAGTATCTCAGTTGATGAAATGGTGGCTGACTCGCTGCAATAACCCACCCTAAGATGTGCGAGTGTATTTAATCCTCCTATACCTGATGGGATCCTCTCCAGTTTCTTGAGATTGCGGAGTTGAAGCTTCTCTAATACAGGGAAGAATTCAGAGGTTTCAGCAGTCCACTTGACCAGATCTCCACAACCAACGTGCAAGAATTTTAGATGGGGGAATACTCCCTCCACAGTGTCCCACTCAGGACCCACGGCCGCACCCTCACCTAGTTCAAAAAGTTCGAGTCGAGGCAACGAAAGACAAAATGAGTTAAGGTCTGCCCAGCTCAAACGACTATTTTGTAGACACAACTTCCTGAGGTTAGTTGGGAATACTAGACTCTCCAGCAAATCACCTCTGTTCAGATTCCCATGAAACGAGCAGTTTAGTGATTGAAGCTTATGGAATTGATTGAGATGATATTGGCACTTTTGAGGTCCCTCTGAGATATCATAGTATGCTATTCGCAACTTCTTGATGTTTGGGAATCTCTTGCAGGCTTCCGGAGTAAAGCTGAAGTTGATCACTCTGGAGAGTGTCTGCAGGTTTGGCAAAACATGAGCATCATCTTCAGGAGGATTGGGGAGGACGACTTCGTTGATTTCGGGATGCCTTAGTCGCCTCATATGCCATATCTCAGATGGTGAATCCTGAAATGATCAATGTTTGCAGATTCCAGGGAAGGGATATTGATGGAGGAAGCTTGGAAGGGATCTCCTCAGGTTTCAAAGACTTGGAAACATGGTATATTATATACCGCAAATTCACTTGTTGAAAAACTTCTTCTATGGCATCAAAATTAACCTGACAAAACACCCTTAAGTTCCGTGTTTTAAAAGGCAATGGACCGTTGATGCATTTGAATGCATCAGTTGATGGCGGAGAACTGAATACTTGATGAACTATATAGTGATGTACAATTTGACGCTCCCCATGGATGTTTGGTTGAATATCAAGCACCCTCATCGTGTAAAAGAACTCGTCTTTCTCAGGTATCCTTAAACATACTTCTCTTACAAGATCATGCAGCATTATGTATTTAGTTCTTCCAGTCCACCTCCTTCTGTGGACAAAAATCAAATTCTTGTTGATCAGGTCCCTTATGTTATCCTCTGCAGAGTCTTCCAAGCTTTGGCCCTTATTTGGTCTCACATACCCCTCGGCAATAAAATTTTTTGCCAGTAAGGAGATGCTAATTATTTCGTCTTCTGGAAATACTCCCATGTGAAGAAAACAGGGCTTTAGATGGGCTGGCAAATGATAGTAGCTCAAGGACAGTATATCCAAGCAGTGACCATTTCCCAACAACAAAAATGAGTTTATGTCTCTTGCTAAACTCTCCCAGTACTCTCGTGTCCCTTGGGAGCTTCGCAAAAGTCCCCCAATCACAACAATCGAGAGGGGAAGCCCTTTGCATTGAGTAACAACCGCCTTTCCGACTTCTTCTAGTTCAGGTGGGCAACTTTCTCCTACAAACACCTCTCTACAAAACAGCTTCCAACATTTATCCTCGTCTAAAAGTTTCATATCCATGTCTAAGAGCGATGAGCTAAGATGAGCAGCAACATTTGATATCCGAGAAGTTATAACTACTCGACTTCTAGAACCAAGATCAGGAAAGTAAAACTTTAGTTTATCCCAAATTTCGAAACTCCATACATCGTCCAACACGATTAAATATCTTCTACCAGACAAATTTTGGTACACTCTTAAGCCCAACTGATCTTCAGTTACTTGATCTGTTTCACTAGCAAACTTTTCAGAGCTTTTCTTGATTTCAATATTTACCATGCAAGATAGAAGCTCAGAGAGAATTTTTTTCAAAATGTAGTCTTGAGATATTGTGACCCAAGCACGAATCTCAAAGTGTTGGACAATAAGTGAATCTTCATAAACATTTGTGGCCAAAGTAGTCTTACCAATTCCCCCCATGCCGACAATGGGCACAATTTGCAGATTGGATTGATATCCAGTCAGCCTATCCTTAAGTTGACTCAACTCATCCTCAAATCCCACCATGTCATTCTTTGCAGGGCCAAGACTAAGAGGTTTGGATGTAGTAGTGGGCACTGAATTTGAGGGTTGCTCATCCTTAAGTTGCTTTCTTCCTTTGAATTCCAAAAGTATTTCACTGGCAGCATGATACTCGATTCCATCTTCAACCGCATGAGCTGTAGATGCAATTAGGCTATCCAAAGCCTCCTCTTCTTCGCTACCATTATGAGGATTATACGTCTTGATAAAATCCAGCAAGAAACTGAAAATCACGTGAAGCGACTCAAGCTGTTTCCTGTCAATAGAAAATGAATGGAGGGGATGACTCAGGATGTCTTCGATGGTATTCATAAGAGAAGCTACAGATGCATAAGCAGCCATTTCTAGCCTCTGATCTTTCTTTAAAGTTCAAGAAGAGAAGATATAAAGTACAGTTGAATCAATCTTGTCAGAAAACTAGAATTATGAGATGTGGTTTTTGTTTAGGCAGAGGATTCAGATTTCTGACTTTTTTTTTGTGCTTAGATGAAGATGATGATGCTTTAATTCATTAAATATTTCCCACAATACAAGTAAGATTTCCGTCTCCATTGTCAAAATTAATTTAAAAAAAAAAATCAAACAATCATCTACAACAAACATATATATTTATTTCAAGGCCACCTAGAATATTTAAAACTAAAAGAAAAGAACCCTTTCTCAAATATAAAAATTTATGAAGCGGAATAAGCAAGCATGCCATAAGATTTTCGCATGGAAAGTTACATAATATAAAATTAGTAGGTATAAGATTTTATTGCAGATTAAAAGTTTGTCTTTCTCATGTATCCTAACACATATACTTCTCTTACAAGATCATGCAGCTTTATGTATATAGTTCTTCCCATCCATCTCCTTCTGCCTACAAAAATCAAATTCTTGTCAATCAGGCCCTTTATGTTATCATCTGCAGCCTCTTCAAAGCTTTGGCCTTTCTTTGGTCTCACAAACCCCTCAGCAACAAATTTTTTTACTAGTCCAATCTTTTCGTCAAGAAGCTTCAAGAAAAGTCACTAAATCACTATAATTGGCAACCCTGAAATTCTTGTGCATGAAGCTCTTTGTTTCCACTTTTTCCATAAAACTCTTTTCTTCCTCCTTACTCCTTAACAAGACTTGAACTTGAAGCTCCTCATTTCCGAAATCCAACTGTTCTTCCAGTATCTCAGTTGATGACACGGCGGCTGCCTCGCTGCAATAACTCACGTACAGATACTGAAGCGTGTGTATCTCTCCCATACCTGAAGGGATCTTTTCCAACTTCTTCAGATGTAGAAGATGAAGTTTCTTTAGAAATCTAAGCTTTCAGCAGTCCACTTAACCAGATCGTCACAACTAATTTTGTGAAGAATTAATAAAGTTAATTTTTGGAGAAGCAGTAGAACTATCTAGAGGCTAGTATCCTTTGTTTAATTTGTTGTAATAGAATTATCTAGAGTACATTAATTATTCTCATGTATCTATGTTTTTGTCGGGTGTCTCTTGAACTTTTTAGTAGGTTCTAGATTGTCCTTAATTGTAGTATATTAATGCTTTGTAAGTACAGTTGTTGAGTAGTAGAAAACCCACTTCTTCCAAATACTTCTCACTACTCTGTATTCTGTTATTTGAGGTGTTCTTTTCTCTTGTCAAATCTACCATTCTTGGTGTAGATCTTGGGCCAACAGAAATCATCATCTGTTGTTCTTCTTTGATTTTTTACATGGTACCAGAGCCATAAGGGTTCTTGGAGATATCGTGTGTCAAGATCTCTTGGTGGAGGATTTGATCGGTGCCTCAAATGGACGTGAGCGGTCGTGTGGGTGGACTTGGCATGGAGTTACTGAACCAGTCCAACTATAGGATCTGGAAGACATGTATGGAGTCTTACCTTATTGGTGAAGACTTGTGGGATGTGGTGGATGGAGATAACAAAACAGCTCCAGAAGATACTCCCGCAAATGCTGATGCACGCAAGAAATGGAAGCAGCTCAATGCGAAGGCTGAGTTCACATTGAAGAGATCGATTTCGCCCAACTTGTTTGACCATATCATGCGATGTAAATCTGCCCATGAAATCTGGAAAACTCTTGACAGATTGTTCAACAAGAAGGATGAGGCTCGACTGCAAGTTTTGGAGAATGAACTTGCAAACACAACACAAGGTAACCTGTCTATTGTAGAGTACTTTATGAAAATAAAAAATCTTTGCTCGGAAATTTCTCTTCTCAACCCAGATGAGGCAATCTCTGATGCTCGTATAAGGAGAACTATTATTCGAGGACTAAAGCCAGAATACACTCCGTATGTTACGTCGATTCAAGGATGGGCTCAACAACCATCTTTGGAGGAATTTGAGAATCTGCTGTCTTCACAAGAATCTCTAGCAAAGCAAATGGCTGAAGTCTCAATCAAAGGAGGAGAAGGGAATGCTCTCATGGCGAAAAATAAATATTTTAAGAAGAAGAACAGCCCCGAAAATTTCAGCTCTAATGAAGACGGAGTGAAATCAAGTACTTCTGAAAAGAAGATTATCAAGTGTTATCGGTGCAATAGACCAGGGCATATTAAGAAGTTTTGTCGAGCCAAATTAAAAGGGAGCAATATGGTTGAAACTAAATTGGAAGAAGGTGAAGAAGATTGGGGCAAGTGTTTTATGGCAGAAACAAGAGCAGTAGATGCCATGACATCCATCAACTTCGACAAAGATTGGATCGTCGACTCTGGCTGTGGACATCATCTTACTGGAGACAAGTCCAAGTTCTTCAATCTTCAATCATATCATGGTCATGATGCTATTGTAACAGCAGACAATACAATACATTATGTGGAGAATGAAGGCACGGTGGTTATCAACAAGAATCATGAAGATTCTATTACTTTGCAGAATGTGTTTCATGTTCCAGGAATGAAGAAAAACTTATTCTCGGTGGCGAATGCGGTAGATGCTGGAAACTATGTGTTGTTCGGACCTCGGGACGTTAAGTTTCTTCGAAATATCCAGACTCTTAAAGCTGATGTTGTCCACACCGGTAAGAGAGTTAACGATTGATTTGTTTTATCGGCATCAGACTCATATATCAATAAGATGAGTAGTAATGATAATGCTAACATTTGGCATGCTAGATTGGGGCATCTTAACATGGAAAAATTGAAAGTAATGGTAAAAATGAATCTAGTAAATGGGCTGCCGAATTTGTTTAATTATGGTGGAGAAGTATGTGAAGGATGCCAATTTGGGAAGGCTCATAGACTTCCTTTTGATAGATCTTCCTCACGAAGTACAGCACCATTGGAGCTTATTCACAGTGACTTAATGGGTCCAACAAGAACTAAATCTTATTCTGGTTTTTCTTACATGCTCATATTCATTGATGATTTTAGTAGATACACATGGGTTTACTTTGTGAAGCAAAAGTCCGAAGTATTTAGCAGGTTCTTGGAATTCAAAGAAACTATTGAAGGTGAGCTTGGTTCAAGAATCAAGCGTTTGCGGACGGACAATGGTGGAGAATTCACTTCGGAACAATTCTTGACGTTTTGTCGTCAAAATGGAATCAAAAGAGAGCTTTCTTGTGCCGAAACACCGCAACAAAATGGGGTGGCTAAGAGGAAGATCCGACATCTAACAGAGACTTGTAAGAGTTGGCTACATGCAAAGAATCTACCCAAGGCCTTATGGGCAGAAGGTATGAAATGTGCATCATATGTGATAAATCGAACTCCTCTTTCTCCTATTAATATGAAGTCGCCGTATGAACTTTTATTTGGAGAAAAGCCTAGTGTTAAACACTTGAGAGTATTTGGCTCAATTTGTTATGTGCATGTGCCTAATTCACAAAGAAGCAAGTTAGATGCAAAGGCAAGAAAATGCATCTTTGTTGGTTATGATGAAAGGAAAAAGGGCTGGAGATGCATGGATCCGAAGACACATTTATATGTTGTCTCACGGGATGTCGTCTTTGATGAAGTCTCCAATTATTACAAAGAAGATGAAACTGACAAGGTTAACATGATTGAATTACCTATGGGCAATTCTCATTCAAATAGCCCAGTTGGTTTCGACACGGAGCAATGTGAGAGGGGGAGTCCAAGTAATAACATGGAGGAGCACAGTGAGAGGGGGAGCCCAATAAATGAAATGGAGGGCACAATTATGGAGCAGATAGATGGTGCATCAGAAACTAATATAGAGAGACCAAGAAGAAACGTTGTCAAGCCAGTCCGCTATAGAGACGAAAACTTCATCAGCACATATGCATGCTTCTTTGCAGGTCCAATTGATGATGAAGAACCTTATACTTTTGAGGAAGCTGAAAAGAGCAAAGAATGGATACTCGCTATGGATGCTGAAATTGATGCTCTCAAAAGGAATGAAACTTGGAGTCTTGTTCCTAAGCCAAGAGATGTGCAACCTATCTCTTGCAAATGGGTTTACAAAATTAAACGGAAGCCTGACGGAAGCATCGAAAGGTACAAGGCAATGCTGGTTGCTCGTGGATTTTCTCAAAAGTACGGGGAAGACTATGAAGAAACTTTTAGCCCTGTGGCTAAAATGATTTCGGTACGAGTTGTAATAGCGTTTGCAGCTCACTACAATTGGAAATTATGGCAACTTGACGTGAAGAATGCCTTCTTGTATGGGGAGCTTGACAAAGAAATCTACATGGAGCAGCCACCAAGTTATGTCTCTAACTTGCATCCTAATTATGTTTGCAAACTTAAAAAAGCACTTTACGGGCTCAAGCAAGCGCCACGTGCATGGTATGGAAAGATTTCTCAATATTTGCAATTTTGTGGCTATCATGCATCCAATTCAGATTCAAGTCTATTTGTTAAAAAACAAGGAAGTTTGCATGTGGTGGTTCTTTTGTATGTGGATGATATGATAAGAACAGGAAATGATGAAATTGAAGTTGCAAAACTTCAAGATGAGCTTGCGATACGGTTTGAAATAAAAAAGTTGGGAGAGTTGCATCATTTCCTTGGTTTAGAAGTTTTGAATATGGAAAATGGAATCTTGGTGACTCAAGAAAGCTATGCAAAGAAATTGATTGAGCGTTTTGGTTTGAATCAATGTAAGAAGTGCTCGACTCCTCTTGAAGTACATACAAAGTTAAGGCGTGAAGAGGGATCACTTCTTAAAAATCCTCAACCGTATCGGGCTCTTGTTGGAAGCTTGATATACTTAACCATAACGAGGCCGGACATTGCTTTCTCAGTTGGATATGTTAGCAGATTTATGCAATCACCACGAAAGCCTCATCTAGAAGCTGCAAAGAGAATCTTGAAATATGTTAACTCATCTCTTGATTTGGGCTTATTCTTCAAGAAAGATAGTGATGCATCTTTAACTGGTTTTGTGGATGCTGATTTTGGAGGTGATTTGGATGATCGAAGATCTACTTCGGGATATGTTTTTCTCTTTGGAGACACAAGTGTGTCATGGTGTAGCAAGAAGCAAGATTCAGTTTCCTTATCCACAACCGAAGCAGAGTATAAAGCTTCCGCTCATGCTGCTCAAGAATGTGTTTGGTTGCATAGGCTTATTCATGATCTTGGTCTTCCTATCTCAAAGCCTATATCAGTTTTTGGAGATAATCAAAGTGCAATCAAGCTTGCAAATAATCCGGTTTGTCATGCAAGAACAAAGTATATTGAAATCGAGCATCATTTTATCCGAGAGAAAGTTCTTGAAGGTACTATTAGTGCGTTGGAGGTTCGAAGCGAAGAAAACATTGCTGATATATTCACGAAGTCCCTTCCGAAATCTGCATTTGAGTTCCTTCGTACTAAGCTTGGGTTGATTTCCAAAAAATTACTTTAAGGGGGAGTGTGAAGAATTAATAAAGTTAATTTTTGGAGAAGCAGTAGAACTATCTAGAGGCTAGTATCCTTTGTTTAATTTGTTGTAATAGAATTATCTAGAGTACATTAATTATTCTCATGTATCTATGTTTTTGTCGGGTGTCTCTTGAACTTTTTAGTAGGTTCTAGATTGTCCTTAATTGTAGTATATTAATGCTTTGTAAGTACAGTTGTTGAGTAGTAGAAAACCCACTTCTTCCAAATACTTCTCACTACTCTGTATTCTGTTATTTGAGGTGTTCTTTTCTCTTGTCAAATCTTCCATTCTTGGTGTAGATCTTGGGCCAACAGAAATCATCATCTGTTGTTCTTCTTTGATTTTTTACAAATTTGCCAGAATTTCAGATTGGCAAATGCTCCCTCCTCAGTATCCCACTCTGTTCCCATGTTGCGTAGTTTCAGAACTTCAAGATGAGGCAATGAAAGACCAAATGTGTTGAGGTCTGCCCAGTGAAGAGGACTATGCTGTAAAGACAACTTCCTGAGCCCAGTCGGGAACACGAGGCTCGCAAGAAAATCGCCTCTTTTCAGATTCTGATGAAATGAGCAGTTCAATGACTGAAGCTTGTGTAATTTGGCTGAGTTTGGGGATCCAAAAAAACAAGTAAAATTTCGAAATCAAAAGACTAATATTAACAATTAAGGTGAAACAAGCAAGCACATAACTAATGGTTGCATGATAGATGTTACATCCTGTGATTATATAGTTAAGTAGCTTCAAGAAAAGTCACAAGATCACTATAATTGGCAACCTGAAATTCTTGCGCATGAAGCTATTTTCCTCCTCCTTACTCCTTACCAGGACTTGAACTTGAAGCTCCTCATTTCCGAATCCAGTTGTTCCTCAGTTGATGACACGGCGGCCGCCTTGCTGCATTAACTCTCATGCCTGAAGGGATTTTTTCTTTTTTCTTCAAATGGAGAAGATGAAGCTTCTTTAGCGCTAGGAAGAAATCAAAGCTTTCCACAGTCCACTTAAACTTTGGGCTTAAAAGATGTTTTCGTTTGCATTTTGGGCAACACAGCAGTAGCTTTTGGATCCATCAATAGCGCAAATTACAAAAAATATTAAAAAATTAAAAATGATGTACCTTAAACTTTACTGCCAGGGATGTAATATTGACTTTCATTTGGCAATACTTGTTCTTAAAGTTTACAATCATACAAAATTAATTTTCTGAATAAATAACACTGTATCATAAATCTTTTATTTTAATACCCTTTTTACCTAAAAAAAGTCGCATAATCATAATAATTGCAAACATTGAAATTGTTGTGTGTGAAGTCCTCTGATAGTGCCTTTTTCCTCAAACTCTTTTCCTCATCCTTGCTCTCTATGTATAATGAAACTTTGAGGTCCTGATTTCCAAAATCCAGTTGTTGCAGCAGTATCTCAATTGATGAAATGGCGGCTGACTTGCTGCAACAACTCACATCCAGAAGTTGGAGTGTATGCATCTCTCCCATACCTGAAGGGATCTTTTCCAATTTCTTCAGAAGGTGAAGACCAAGCCTCTCCAGCACTGGGAAGACATCAAAGCTTTCAGCAGTCCACTTAACCAGATCTCCACAACCAATTAGCAAGAATTTTAGACTGGGGAATGCTCCCTCCTCACTATCCCACTCGGCTCCCAACACTGCTCCCTTAACTAGTCTGAGATCTTCAAGATGAGGCAGCATACGACCAACTTTGTTGACGTCTGCCCAATCAAGACTACTATTTCCTAATGACAACTTCCTTAGCGAAGTTGGGAACACGAGGCCCTCCAGCAAATCACCTCTTTCCAGATTCTGATGAAATGAGCAGTTGAGTGATTGAAGCTTGTGCAAGTGGTTGAGATGACAGTACAACTTTTGACATTCCTCCGAGTACATCATAACTAATTTCTTCATGTTTGGGAGTCTCTTACAGACTTCCTCAGTGAAGCTGAAGTTGACTACTCTTGAAAGCTTCTGCAGGTTTGGCAAAACACGAGCATCACCTTCATCTTGAGTAGGAGGAGGATCAGGGAGGAGGAGGTCATTGATCTTGAGATGCCTGAGTTGTCTCATATGCCATACCTCGGGTGGTGCACGAATTCTTGTAAATCCTGTAATAATCAATGTTTGCAGATTCCCGAGTAGGCATAATGATGAAGGAAGCTCCGAAGGGAACTCCTCAGGATTCAATGAGGAAGGCATAAAAACTAATCGCCGCAAGTGAACTTGTTGTAAATCAGTTTCCAAGGTATTAAAATTAAGCTGATTCAATGCCCTCATAAACCGAGATTTAAAAGGCAACAAACCCCCCATGGATCTGAATTTACATGCAAGTGATGCTGATGGGTCCGGCAGAGAATCAAATACTCGTGGAAGTAAATTGTAATATACAAATTCTCGTTCAAATTTAATCACCTTCACCGCATAAAAAAACTTGTCTTTCTTAGCTATCCTTAGACATACTTCTCGGACAACATCGTGCATCTTTAAATATTTGATTCTTCCACTCCACCTCCATCCACCCACTGAAATCAAATTCTTATGAACCAGCTCCTTTATGTAATCCTCTGCAATCTCTTCCAAGCTTTTCCCATCTTTTGGTCTCACTAACCCCTCACCAACTAAATATCTGATAAGATATGAGAAAAGAATCTTTTCGTCCTCTCTAAATACTCCCATGTGAAGAAAACAGGGTTTTAGATGGGCTGGGAGATGATAATAACTCAAGGACAGTATATCCAAGCAGTTGCCATTTCGCGACATCAAACATGACTTTATATCTCTTGCCAAATTCTCCCAGTGCTCCACTGTCCTTGGGGAGCTACGGAGAGGGCCCCCAACCACCATAATCGATAGAGGAAGCCCCTTGCATTCTCCAACAATATTCATTCCGATTTCTTCAAGTTCAGGCGGGCAACCATCTCCTAGAAACACCTCTCTACAAAACAGCTTCCAACAATTATCCACGTCTAAGAGCTTCATGTCCAAGGAAGATGAGGTCAGATGAGCAGCCATATTTGATATCCTTGAAGTTATAACAACTCGACTTCTATTACCATTATCTGGAAAAAAAGACTTCACTTTTTCCCAAACTTCAATACTCCACATATCATCTAACACAATTAAATACCTTCTACCATACAAACTTTGGTATAACTTTAATCCTAAATCACAATCCTCAGATTCTAGATCCATTTCTTTGTTAACAATGCAAGATCCAAGTTCAGAGAGAATTTTGTTCAAACTATAATTTTGAGATATAGTGACCCAAGCACGAACATCAAAACATTCAGACACAAGTGAACTTTTATAAACATTTGCTGCTAAAGTAGTCTTACCAATTCCTCCCATTTCGACAATTGGGACGATTTGTAGATTGGATTGATGTCCAGTCAGCCCATCCTTAAGTTGATCCAACTCATCCTGAAATCCCACCATGTCATTCGTTGCAAAGCCAAGACTAAGAGGTTTGGATGAATTTGAGGGTTGCACATACTCAAGTTCCTTTCTTTCTTTAAACACCACAACCTTTTCCTTGACAGCATTCATGTCTTGTATTACTCGATGCAAAGAACTCAAAATTGATAGACGATCATAGCCGTTGGATCCAAGAAGAATTTGACGGACTACTTGAAGCCAAGAACTCGAACTTGTTTGTCCATGATCGCCCTTGGATCCTGAAAGAATTTGATAGGCTACGTGACTATCAATTGCATTTTCAGCAGCATTAGCCTCAGATGCAATTAGGCTCTCCAAAGCCTCTTCTTCTTCACCACCTCCTCCAGGATTATAACTCTCCACAAAATCCAGCAACAAACCGACAATCATGTGGAGCGATTCAAACTCTTCCTTGTCAAGAGAAAATGAATGGAGTGGATGATTCAGAATATCGTCGATGGTGTTCATAAGGGACGCTACAGCTGCATAAGCTGCCATCTCTACCCTCTGATTGTCCTTCAAAGTTTCAAAATGGAAAAATCTTGTAGAAAATCAGTAAATTATGAGATGTGATTTTTAGTTTTAGCTGAGGATTCAGAATTGGGGGCTTTTGTGTTCAATGAAGATAGAGTTAATACTTGCCATTAATGCCCATCATTGACTTAATTGACGTACAGACTGGAAACAATCAACTTCAACGACCACAAATACATGTGGAGTATTACTTTTCTTCTTCACAATTTTTATACTCCCTCCCTCCTATAAACAAATTTACAATTTCTATTTTTGTTCGTTCCATAAATAAATTCACACTCCCAAATAGAGAAATACACACAAATATATGAGAGAGAATTATAACCTGATCTTTAAAGTCATTTCCTTAAATTACATTGCTTTAAAATGGAGTATTATGTTCAACAAATTTTTTTTATGTGCAGACATTGCTTTAAAATTATTATGTTCAACAAATTTTTTTATGTGAAGCATTGAAATTTTTGTGCAGCATAATTAGGTGAGAATTATAAGGTGATTTTTAAAAAAGCTTTATTTTTAAATTACGATGCTCTGAAATTAGTATATTTAACAAAATTTGTTATTGTGCAACAAAAAAGTTTGTGTGCAGTGTAATTTTATGTGAATGAAAAATTTGTGTGCAACATAAAATTTCATGTGAATCTAAAAAGTGCTTTGTGAACATAAATATTATATGAATAGTAAGTATTGTGTGCAGGAAAAAAAAAAGTGCAACCCAACAGTAAAATTTGTGTGCAGTGTAATTTATGTGAAAAATCAAGAGGTGAATTAGATTAAAAAGACGCAAAACCAAAATCAGAAATAGAGAAATAAAAATTTTCATCGGAAATATTATTTTCAATTAAAGAAATCATCAACATAGGTTCTCAATATGAACATGGAATTAAAATATTGCTTATAATGTGTAGAAATATACGGCGAATAGCATACATATAGGTATATAACTTTTTGCACTTGAGCCATTACTACAGCTTGAAGTAATTTCTTGAATATATACACGCCCCCAAATTTTACTAATTCCACAGAAGGTGAGAAAGAAAAATAGCGTAAATAAAACATTAGAACTTATTGGAAAAAAAATATGCATCAACTAACGAATTTAAAGCCCTAAATAAGAACTTTAATCTTTACAACTTCAACCATATCAAATGGAGGACGTCTCTCCAATGATTCAAATAATTCCAACCGCCACTAAAAAAAAATACTTCGACGCACGAATACATCGTCCCGGGATCAATTTCGATGGCCAGATTTTCCCCTTTTCTCATCCATTGAGTTCTAATACTAGACCTGAAAATATCAACGAGAATATGTCGAGTGCAACAGTAGGTGAACGGACGACAGCGATTCCGACGCAGACCTGTGATGGTGTTCATGCGCTTCTAGCAGGGCTATAAGAGTTCGCGGTCATATTTTGGAGAAGAAACTTCAATTTCTAAAACAAATCATCACTTTTTCTCTCTCCTCATTTAATATTCATACTCTTTATCTCTCCTCTCTTTTTTAATATATAAATTAATAACCTTCTCACACCTTAATTTGACATAAAGTTAAAACTTACCCTATCAAAAACTCAAAACAAACATGTATCATTATTCATTAGATTTTCAAATCCCAAAATCTCAATTTCATTCCTTAACCAAACATCCCCTGAGATTCTTGTGTGTGAAACTCTTTAATTCCACCATTTCTGTCGAGCTCTTTTCTTCCCCCCTTATTATTTTGTTAGAAGTTTAAGGTGAATGGAAAAGTTACTTTAAAATAGTGTCTATTAGATTAAAAATGGTGTATCCCACCACCGCCCCTGCCCTGAAAATTGGTGGAGGAGATAAAACGCAGGATGTGCCTCAAGTGAGTCTATTAGATTAAAGTGTGTATGAAAAGGTGTGATCAAAGGGTGTGATTATTGAATAATTACGTCTTTTCATGAAAGGACATTGAATTTAAATTCAAAATCAAATCAAATGGTTGCATATCAATTCACAAAAAGATGCTTTAAAATCAATAAATAGACCCTTCCATTCAATAATTCAGTATTCGAATTTAACTTGAATTTCACTTGAAGTACTCGAATTAATGTTATTTGAAAAATACATATTTTCAAACTCTTATTCACTCAAAGACACATGTGTCGTAGATGTCCAATGAAGTTCAAGTTGCCTAAAAAATTCGTAGTCTATTCATATGTTGTCCTACTCTTAAGGTGAGTTCATAATATCGGTTGGTTCGTCATATCTTGTAATTTGTAGTGCTACTATCACAAGATGTGAGTCGTTGTATCTTGGAGATAATTGCCACCAAACCGTAAGCACCAGAGCCGGACAATTTTGTTTTAAAAAGAAAGAGTGTAACTCTTGACTCGACTTAAATTCCATTTATATAATTGTCTGCCATATTTTTCTACTCAATATATTATACCGAAATTCTAATATACCCAATAATCTTAAGACGAAAATTTTGCTTATCACTTCGGTATAGTAATGGTTGACTCCTAAGCTGCATAAGAGACACTATAGCTGCAAAATTTTGGCTCATAAGGCCATCTACAATAGTATACTCCCTCCATCCCGGTCAAACTGCAACGTTTGACTGCATAAAGCTCTCACAAAAGTTACAGTAAACGTTACAATATGGGCGGGACGGAGGGAGTACACAATTTTGCACTAAATTCAACACAAAAATGGTGCACAAATAACAATTCATCTCCAATAGTTTGCACTACTTTTTACACTAAATAAAAAAAAAAAGTCATTTTTTCGTGATCATAACAAGAAATAAATAAACAAATAAGAAAATTTATTGCGTCGAATTGTTTCAACCAACTGATGTAAAAAAAATAAAAAAAGAAAGAAAAGAATAGAAAAGAAAGAGAGGAAAAGAGAGATAATGCAGCACGGCAAACCCACACCAATTTGGTGTGAAATTATTATGCCACACCATTTTACGGTGATCATAGCACCACTGCTGAAATTGCTTTTTCAATACAAAAATGAGATTTTACACCATTTTGGTATCCTCTTGGAGAGGCATAAGAGACACTATAGCTGCATAAGCTTCCATCTCTAAGGCTCTTATAAGAGGGTTGAAAGATGAAATATATTATCCTCAAAGGTGTGACTCAATGATTGGAAAGAGAAGTTCCTTTAGCTACTCTATCCATTTTCACTTTATTTAATTATGAAAATCTCTATCAACACGAAATTCTTGCTTTTAATTCCCAAATTTTCTTAGAAGATTTCGTCTGCCTCTTTCTCTTGCTCGGAAGGAAACATCAACTCCTAGGGACGAAGATTAATGTGATGTTTCCCTTACATTAGTGGTGAAGTTTAATATACGACGGACGAAAACATTGAAATTTAATTTAAGACGGTGGAAATACTAACTAATAATTAATCTATATAATGGTCTAATGCACATACGTGCTCCACCTCTAAATGAATAATATGAACTCAAAAGGAGTTTGGAACTTTAGTTTGTGTTTGGATCATGAGAAAAAATGACTTTGTTTACACGGTCCATAAAAGCCTCAAATTCGCAACGATTGCGAATCATGAAATTCTTGTAGGAGAAGCTTTTTGATTCCACCTTTTCCCTCAAGCTCAATTCTTCCTCCTTGCTCTCTAATATAACTAAAACTAGTAGGTCCTCATTCCCGAAATCCAATTGTTGCTCCAGTATGTGAGTCGATGAAATGGCAGCTGACATGCTGCAACATCTCACATCCAGATGTCGAAGTGTGTGTATCTCTCCCACACTTGAAGGGATCTCTTCCAATTTGGTCAGTTGAAAGAGATCAATCTTCTCTAGCACTGGGAAGAAATCAAAGCTCCACTTCACCAGATCGCGACAGCTGATTTGCAAGAATTTTAGACGGGGAAATGCTCCATCCTCAGCATACCACTCGGGTCCCACGACCGCGCCGTGGTCTAGTCTGAGAACTTCAAGATGAGGCAATGAAAGACCAAATGTGTTGAGGTCTGCCCAATGAAGAGGACTATTCTCTATAAACAGCTTCCGGAGAGACGTCGGTAACACGAGGCTCTCCAGCAGATCACCCTTCTCCAAGTTCCCATGAAACCAGCATTTTAGTGATTGAAGGTTGTGTAATTGGTTGAGCTGATAGCAGCACTTTTGACGTTCCTCAAGGTACGCCACGCGTAATTTCTTGATGTTTGGGAGCCTCTTACATAGGTCCTCAGTGAAGCTGAAGTTGACTACTCTTGAAAGAGTCTGCAGGTTTGGCAGAGCATGATGATCACCATCTTGAGGTGGATCGGGGAGGAGGAGGTCGTTGATATTGAGATGCCTAAGATGTGTCATATGCCATATACTGGATGGCGCATGAAACCTTGTAGAGCCCTTGATAACCAATGTTTGCAGATTCCAGAGCAGGCATAATATTGAAGGAAGCTCAGAAGGGATTTCCAGTACAGGGTTCAACGAGTAAGGATTGTAAACTAGATGCCGTAAGTGAACTTGTTGAACGTCAAGTTTCCAGTTAACAAAATTACCCTTTCCGAAAGCCCTCAAGAACCGAGATTTGAAAGGCAATGGACCCCCCATGGATCTGAATTTACGTGCTAGTGAAGCTGTTGGACCCGGCAGAGAATCAAATACTCGAGGAACTAAATTGCTAATTGCAATTTGACCCATGCCTGCCTTAATTTGAACCAGCTTCTTTGCATAAAAGAACTTCTCTTTCTCAGCTAACCATAGACATACTTCTCTTACAACATCATGCATCTTTAAGTAATAGATTCTTTCACTCCACCTCCTATCACCCACCAAAATCAAATTCTTATCAACCAGCTCCTTCAAGTTATCCTCTGCAATTTTTTCCAAGCTTTGGCCATCATTTGGTCTCAAGAACCCCTCAGCGACATAACATTTGACAAGACAGGGGAAGAAAATCGCTTCATCTTCCTTGTAATTTCCCATGTAAAGAAAACAAGGCTTTAGATGAGCTGGGAGATGATAATAACTCAAAGACAGTATATCCAAGCAGTTTCCATCTCCCGACATCAAATATGAGTTTATCTCTCTTGCAAAACTCTCCCAATGCTCTCGTGTCCTCGGGGAGCTTCGGAGAACTCCCCCAACCACAACAATCAACAGTGGAAGTTTCCTGCATTCTCTAACAACCGCCTTTCCAATTTCTTCTAGTTCAGGTGGGCAACCATCTCCTCGGAACAACTCTCTACAAAACAGCTTCCAACAATTATCCTCATCTAAAAGTTTCATCTCCAAGGAAGATGAGGTAAGATGAGCAGCCATATTCGATATCCTAGAAGTTATAACAACTCGACTTCTATTACCATTATCAGGAAAGATAAACTTTATCTTATCCCAAACTTCAATGCTCCACATATCATCTAACACAATTAAATACCTTCTACCCAACAAACTCTGGTACAACATTACTCCTAAATCACCATCCTCAATATCTAGATCCGATTCACATGCAACCTCTCCTAAGCTCTTACTAATTTCTTTGCTTAGAATGCAAGATCCAAGTTCACAGAGAATTTTTTTCAAACTATAATTTTGAGATATAGTGACCCAAGCACAAACAGCAAAGCTTTCAGACACAAGTAAACTTTGATAAACATTTGTTGCCAAAGTAGTCTTACCAATTCCCCCCATGCCAACAATGGGGATGATTTGTAGATTGGATTGCAGTCCAGTCAGCCTGTCCTTAAGTTGAATCAACTCATCCTCAAACCCCACCATGTCATTCTTTGCACTGCCACGACTAAAAGATTTGAATGAATTTGTGGGTTGGACATCCTTAAGTTCCTTTCTTTCTTCAAACTCCACGACCTTTTCCTTGACTGCGTTCATGTCTGTTATTACTCGTTGCAAAGAGCTGGAACTTGTTTGTCCATCATCTCCCTCAAATCCTAAAAGAAGATGATTGACCATGTGTCCCTCAATTGTATCTTCAGCAGATTGAGCCTCAGATGCAATTACACTCTCCAAAGCCGCTTCTTCTTCGATACCCCCATGAGGATTATACCTCTCCATAAAATCCAGCAAGTAATCCAAGATTGTGTGGAGCGATTCAAGCTGTTTCTTGTCGAAATAAATTGATTGGAGGGGATGATTTTGGATGTCGTCAATAGTGTTCAAAACACGCGCTACAGATTCATAAGCTGCCATATCTAATCAGATTTGGGGTTTTTGTGCTTAGATAGATGAAGACGAATAACCAAGTTAGAATTCTGTCTCCATTGACTTAATCAATCCTATGACTGCCAATTGCAATTTGCAACCAACCGATCCCACCTAGAAATATTCTTTTAATTGAAATTTAATATTCCATTAATTGTAAATACTGTGTGGTTTGTTCATTAAATTATAAATTAATAAAATTTCTAAATATGATAAACAAAGTGTATGCACAAATGTTTGTTCATGTTTAGTTAGAGTTTTCAAAAAGCAATTTTATTCACACCTAATTTTTAGAAGTTGTTCATTTATTCTTATTAATCCTAATATTAATCATCTACCCATTTACTCTAATTAATATTTTACCTGCATAACAATCGTACCTCCCCTTTCTCCAAGCCTCCTTATAATTCCCCTCCTAAATCGTAACTCTCCTCCTAATTCGTTTTTTAAGGAAATCGAACTGTATCACTCATTTTAGTAAGAAACTCTCCCACCAACTGTTATGTAATCTTGACGTATTAATGCTACCCAAGCATGAACTAGAATAACCCCCTCCAAGTCACGTGCAGGATAGAATTCATGTCTTGATAATAAAGCACACTGAGAAGTTATTTGTATTGAAGTTTTTACTATTTGGTAGATGTGGAAAATGTAATGGGATGAGAAATGAGAAAATGCATGCAAACAACTAATGGAATAGAGAGGCTGTTATTTAATAACAACTAAAAAAATCCATGTACAAGTAGACTTGTGGAGGCATGATACTTGCAGCTATGCCACATCTGATGATTATATCATTCAGCAGATTCAAGAAAGTTCCAAATATCATAATCACAAACAGCAACAAAATTCTTGAGTGTGAAGCTTTTTGACTCAGCCTTCTCATTCAACCACTTCTTTTCCTCATCGCTCTTTAACACAATTAAAACTTCAAGCTCCTCATTTCCACAATCCAGATGTTCCTCAAGTATATCAGTTGATGAAATGGCTGCTGACTCGCTGCACAGGCTCAAAAGAAGGCATCGAAGCGTGTGTATTTCTCCGATACCCGAAGGGATCTTGTCCAGTTTCTTCAGATGGCAAAGACCAAGCTTCTCAAGAACTGGGAAGAAATCAGAGCTTTCAGCAGTCCACTTTATCAGATCTCCACATGAACTGATATGCAAGAATTTTAGACGGGGGAATGCTCCCTCGACTGCATCCCACTCAGGTCCCACGGCTGCACCCTCACCTAGTTTGAGAACTTCAAGATGAGGCATCGAAAGACCAAATGCATTGAGGTCTGCCCAATGAAGACGACAATTTTGTAAACACAACTTCCTGAGAGAAGTAGGAAACACAAGGCTCACCAGCAAATCACCCCTTTTCAGATTCCCATGAAACGAGCAGTTTAGCGATTGAAGCTTGTGTAATTGGCTGAGATGATAGTAGCACTTTTGACATTCCTCGGAGTCATGGTACGTTATACGTAGTTTCTTGATGTTTGGGAGCCTCTTACAGGCTTCCTCAGTGAAGCTGAAGTTGACTACTCTTGAAAGTGTCTGCAGGTTTCCCAAAACACGAGCATCATCTTGAGGAGGACAGGGGAGGAGGAGCTCGTTGATTTTGATATGCCTAAGCTGTCTCATATGCCATATCTCGGGTGGAGCATGAAATCTTGTAAATCCTGCAATAACCAATGTTTGCAGATTCCAGAGTAGGGATATTGATGAGGGAAGCTTGGAAGGTATCTTATCAGGGTTCAAAGATGAGGAAGGATTGTATATTAAAAACCGTACGTGAACTTGTTGAAATGTAGATTCCAAGCAATCAAAATCAACCTGAGCCAACACCCTCATGAACCAACATTTAAAAGACAATGATTGCAGTGAGTCGAATCTTGGAGGAATGTAGTTGACATAGGCAATCTGTTGGTCTCCATGGATGTCTGGTCGAATTTGAATCACCCTCATCCCACGAAAAAGGAACTTCTCTTTCTCAGCTATCCTTACACACACTTCTCTTACAAGATCATGAATCTTTAAATATTTGATTCTTCCTGTCCACCTACTACCACCCACTGAAATCAAATTCCTATCAATCAGCTCCCTTAAGTTATCCTCTGCCATCTCTTCGTTATTTGGTCTTAGAAAGCCATTAGCAACAAAGAATTTGACCAGTTGGGAGAAATCAATCTTTGCTCCTTCCACATAAACTCCCATGTAAAGAAAACAGGGCTTTAGATGGGCTGGCAAATGATAATAACTCAAAGACAGTATATCCAAGCAGTCGCCATTACCGGACATCAAAGACGACTTTATGTCTCTTGCAAAACTCTCCCAGTGCTCTCGTGTCCTTGGAGAGCTTCGCAGATGTCCCCCAATGACAACAATCGATAAGGGAAGTCCTCTGCATTCTCTAACAACCTTCTTTCCGATCTCTTCTAGCTCATGTGGGCAACCACTTCCTTGAAAAACCTCTCTACAAAATAGCTTCCAGCATTTATCCTCGTCTAAAAGCTTCATCCCAAAGGAGCATGAGCTAAGATGCGCGGTGACATTTGTTATCCTAGAAGTCATGACAACTCGGCTTCTACAACCATCATCAGGAAAGTAACACTTCAATTTATCCCATGTTTGGACACTCCATACATCATCCAACACAATTAAATACCTTCTGCCCAACAAACTTTGGTACACCTTTAATCCTAATTGATCTTCGGTTACTTGGTCCGTCTCACAAGCAAACTCTCCAGACCTTTTATTGATATTTCTATTTACCATGAAAGAAAGAAGTTCACAAAGAGTTTGTTTCAAACTACAATTTTGAGAAATTGTGGCCCAAGCACAAATATCAAAGTGTTGGATAATAACTAAATTTTCATAAACATTTTTTGCCAAAGTAGTCTTACCAATCCCCCCCATCCCAACAATCGAGACGATTTGTAGATCTGGTTGCTGTCCAGTTAGCACATCCATTAGTTGAATCGACTCATCCTCAAATCCCACCATGTCAATCTTTGCAGTGTCAAGACTAAGAGGCATGGATGAACTTGAGGGTTGCACATCCTTAAGTTCCTTTCTTTCCTTAAACTCCACAACCTTTTCCTTGACAGCATTCACGTCTGTTATTACTCCATGCAAAGAACTCGAACTTGTTTGTCCTTGATCGCCCTTGGATCCTAAAAGAATTTGACGGACTACGTGAGACTCGATTGAATCTTCAGCAGCATGAGCCTCGGATGCAATTAGGCTCTCCAAAGCCTCCTCTTCTTCAATACCTCCACCAGGATTATAACACTCCATAAATTCCTGCAAGAAACCGATAATCATGCGGAGCGATTCAAGCTCTGTCTTGTCTAGACAGAATGAATGGAGGGGATGATTCAGGATGTCATCAATGGTGTTCATAAGGGACACTACAGCTGCATAAGCTGCCATCTCCAACCTTTTATCTATCTTTCAAGGAGTAAAGCAAAAAAAAAGAGGCAAAATCTTGCTGCAAATTACAAAATATGGGAAGTGGTTTTTTGTTTAAGCTGAGGATATAGATTTAGACTTGCAAAGATGAAGATGATAATGCTTGCCACTAGTCACTCTATAGTAGGTTGTAATTCTTGCAAGTAGCCAAGTTAGGACTCCGTCTTCATTGTCATAATTAATGTAGAAACAATCATCTACAACAATTAATAGACCATTTCAATTCAATCATTTAAAACAATAAAATAATGCTCTCCCCATGTTGCTAGTCATTCCTAGTTTAGACGTTTCATGCTTGAGTAATAATCGCTCAATATATATATTTTTATTTATTTTATATACACCGGATATAGCTCCGACGCTGGACATGCTATGGGAAGTTCAAATAAAAAATCCTGTCAAATAAATATGCAAGCTTTGAATAGTAGTAGTACTCATATGTACTTTTGAAATTTCCAATATTTTTCACAATATTAATATATTATGCAAAGAAGGAACAATACAATTGGGGCAGATTTCAATATCTAATAAAATAAAATAAATCAAAATTATTTCACGTATATTCCAATTTATAGGGTGGGCGACTTCATGATCAATATTTATTGGATATTTTATTATACATTAACTTCAATGTTGCATATATACAAAATAATAAATTTGATGGTGGCGTAGGAAAAAGCAAAAAATAAAAAATAATAATAGTAAGTAAAAGAAATGCACAAGTTTTTTCCTTAACTTTCAAAGGGTATAAAACAAATGAATACATCTGCGATGGTTTTGAGTATACTACAATCATATAACAACAATATCCTGATTGAAGAACACTGCATCAGGATTCTTTTATTTCAAAACCCATTTCATTTAAAAAGGTCACCAAATCATAAAAATTGTCAACCTCGAAATTCCTGTGCGTGAAGCCCTCTGACAGTGCCTTTGTCCTCAAACTCTTTTCCTCAGCCTTACTCTCTGTTACTATATTAACTTTGAGGTCCTGATATCCTAAATCCAATTGTTGCAGCAGTATCTCAGTTGATGAAATGGCGGCTGACTTGCTGCAACAATAAACAAACAGACGTTGGAAAGTGTGCATCTCTCCCATACCTGATGGGATCGCTTCCAGTTTCTTCATATGGCAAAGATGAAGCCTCTCTAGTACTGGGAAGAAATCAAAGCTTTCAGCAGTCCACTTAACCAGATCATCTCCACACCAAATTATCAAGAATTTTAGACAGGGGAATGCTCCTTCCTCAGTATCCCACTCGGGTCCCAACACTGCACCCTTGCCTAGTCTGAGATATTCGAGATGAGGCAACAAACGACCAATTGTGTTGAGCTCTGCCCAATGAAGACTACTATTTTCTAACGACAACTTCCTTAGCGAAGTTGGGAACAGGAGGCTCTCCAGCAAATCACCTTTTGCCAGATTCTGATGAAATGAGCACTTGAGTGATTGAAGCTTGCGCAATTGGTTGAGATGGCAGTACACCTTTTGACATTCCTCAGAGTACGTCACACCTAATTTCTTAATGTTTGGGAGTCTCTTACACACCTCCTCAGTGAAGCTGAAGTTGACTACTCTAGAAAGTGTCTGCAGGTTTGGCAAAACATGATCATCACCTTCATCTTGAGGAGGAGAAGGATCAGGGAGGAGGAGGTCGTTGATCTTGAGATGCCTAAGTTGTCTCATATGCCATATCTCGGATGGTGCACAAATTCTTGTAAATCCTTTAATGACCAGAGTTTGCAAATTCCAGAGTAGGCATAACGATGAAGGAAGCTCGGAAGGGATCTCCTCAGGGTTCAGTGAGGAGGAAAGATCATAATATAAAGACCGTGAGTTAACTTGTTGAAGATCAGCTTCCAAGGCATTAAAGTTAACCCGACCCAACTCCCTCAAGAATCGAAATTTAAAAGGCAATGAAGCCCCAATGGTTCTGACTTTATGCTCAAGCGATGCTGATGCACCAGGCAGAGGATCAAATACTGGAGGAACATAATTGTGAATTACAATTTCCCCAAAATGGACTCGGGGAACTACAAGCAACATCATTGCATAAAAGAACTTCTCTTTCTCAGCTATCTTTAGACATACTTCTCGTACAACATCGTGCATCTTTAAATATAAGATTCTTCCACTCCACCTCTTTCTTTCCACTGAAATCAAATTTCTATCAACCAGCTCCTTTATGTTATCCTCTGCAATCTCTTCCAAGATTTTCCCCTTATTTGGTCTCACAAATCCCTCACCAACAAAACTTTTGATAAGATAGGAGAAAAAAATGTTTTCACCTTCTTTAAATTCTCCCATCAAAAGAAAACAGGGCTTTAGATGGGCTGGGAGATGATAATAGCTCAAAGACAGTATATCCAAGCAGTTGCCATTTCCCGACATCAAACATGACTTTATATCTCTTGCAAAATTCTCCCAGTGCCCTCGTGTCCTTGGGGAGCTTCGGAGAACTCCCCCAACCACAACAATTGATAGGGGAAGCCCCTTGCATTCTCTAACAACCGTCTTTCCGATATCTTCTAGTTCAGGTGGACAACCATCTCTTAGAAACACCTCCCTACAAAACAGCTTCCAACAATTATCCTCGTCTAAAAGTTTCATCTCCAAGGAAGATGAGGTAAGATGAGCAGCGATATTCGATAGCCTTGAAGTAACAACAGCTCGACTTCTATTACCATTATCTGGAAAGAAAAACTTTACCTTTTCCCAAACTTCAATGCTCCATATATCGTCTAACACAATTAAATACCTTCTATCCCACAAACTTTGGTACAAAGTTACTCCTAAATCACCATCCTCAGTATCTAGATCCGTTTCACATGCAAACTCTCCTAAGCTCTTACTAATTTTTTTGCTTATAATGCAAGATCCAAGTTCAGAGAGAATTTTGTTCAAACTATAATTTTGAGATACTGTGACCCAAGCACGAACGTCAAAGCTTTCGACGACAAGTAAACTTTGATAAAGATAAGTTGCCAAAGTAGTCTTACCAATCCCCCCATGCCAACAATTGGGACGATTTGTAGATTGGATTGTTGTCCAGTCAGCCTATCCTTGAGTTGAATCAACTCATCCTCAAATCCCACCATGTCATTCTCTGCGTTGCCAAGAGATGAATATGAGGGTTGCACATCCTTAACTTCCTTTCTTTCCTTAAACACCACAACCTTTTCTTTGACAGAATTCATGTCTTGTATTACTTGATGCAAAGAAATCAAACTTGTTTGTCCATGGTCTCCCTTGGATCCTGAAAGAATTTGATAGGCTAGGTAACCATCAATTGCATCTTCGACATCATTCATGTGTTGTATTACTCGATGCAAGAAACTCCAACTTGTTTGTCCATGATCGCCCTTGGATCCTGAAAGAATTTGAAAGGCTATGTGACCTTCAATTTCATCTTCAGCAGAATTAGCCTCAGATGCAATTAGGCTCTCCAAAGCCTCTTCTTCTTCGCCACCTCCACCCGGATTATAACTCTCCACAAAATCCAGCAGGAAATCGACAATCATGCGGAGCGATTCAAGCTGTTCCTTGTCCAGAGAAAATGAATGGAGTGGATGATTCAGAATATCGTCGATTGTGTTCATAAGGGACGCCACGTATGCATAAGCGGCCATCTCTGCCTCTGATCTTTCTTTTTAAGTTTTAAGAACATAAGAAATGGCAAAATCTTGTTGAAAATTAGAACTATGAGAAGTGGGTTTTGTGTCTGGGAATTCAGAATTGGGGCATTTGTGTTCATTGAAGATTTAGAAAGTTCAACACTTGCCAGTTGACTTAATATACGTGGAAAGTAAAAACAATCAACCACCACAAATATATTATTCTATATTAACATTCATATTTACTATTTCCAAGTTCCATTTTTTTTTATTAACTTCATAAACTTTTGAGGAAGTTATGACATTTTTAACTAGATAATAAATACACCATCTTTACAATACTTTTGGCACGTGAATTAAAGAATATTATTATTTAATATTATAAAATCCTAAATTTCTTATTATTTAAAAACATCATATTTAAATAAATAAAATATTTTTAACGGAAGCTTAAAGTAAATAAAATTTAATGGTCAAAAAGATCCATCTTGATAAGTGATAAAATCCAAATGTAATACTTGAAATAAATTGCATAAGTCTAACAAAATTTAGAAATAATACTAAAGTCTTAATGAAAATGAAATTGTACTAAGCATCTTCCTTATGTCCCACCACGCCAGCTCCTTCATCTGAAATGATAAAAATATTTGGGGTGAGCAAAACCACAGGCTCAGTGATGAAACATACTTGCCAAAATTAAATGGCACATGTAAATATCAAATAAGTAACATGAAATGTAAATGTAAATATACTGAATAAGATTTCTCAATTATTCAAGTAGTAAATGCCTCGTTTATAAAGGTCAGGAGACATATATGTACATGCATGAACTCAAAGATATCATAAAATAATAGTTAATAGAGTCAAGTAAGAATTTCTCCACCTTTAAAATGAAATTGAGTTGACTGTAGTCCAAAATATAGATGCAGCAGAACTTCTAACTCACAAACTCTTCGTAACCTATTAATATAAAAAAAAATAAATAGGACTAAGCTCTAATATAAAAATAAATAAATAGGACTAAGCTCTAATACTAATAAGGTAATATGAACTAAATGGCAGATTTATAAAATCAAATATTTACATAATGGCTATCTGTATATATGGGTGCTTATACGAACTAATAATACCATAAATAATAACTTATTAATAATAATTAGCAAGGTAGTGATTAACGTAAATAATCTAATAAAATAATCATACGCCTAAGGTACAAAATCTCAAATATGCTATATGTATAAATAAAGATAGGATTAGCTGTAGATATACAGAAATCTTAAGATAAAGATTTTGTTTAATTAAAATAAAATGATATTAAATAAATAGAAGAAAAGGTGCTTACTGTATCAGAGTACTGCCTTATCATCAAAACTTGAAAATACTCAGTACATAATGATTATAAAGGAAATAGAATCAAATAAAAAAAGTAGTTAATATATACAAAACTCCCAATCAAGCTACGAATATGTATGTATATATGTCTTCAAAGCATGCTTACTCTCTTTAAAAATTATTATGATAATAAATATTATTTAAAATTTAAATGAAAAGTAAATGGGATGACAATTGCACTGATCAACATGTGGAAGGAGTTCATAGGAGTTATAAGAATTTATGGCAGAAAGGAAACATGTTAAGTTTTGGAGTAAAATCCGACTTTTCACATATGATTCACCAATCGGAATATTCAAGAGGATTGAAATGGGTTATAAGGAGGATTTTCATTTATAGTTAATTCTAACCCATCATAATAAATTCCAAGGTGCATCAGAATGATCTAAAAGTATTTATTCTCTATCACCAGTTCGAAATCAAACAATTAAAATGCTGAGGTATAATCTAGAATAGTGAAAACAAAGTTACGCAGAGTTGATGTGGAACGAATATATCAACATGCCTATATAATCAAAAGATTGGAACACTTACACTGAAATAAAAGAACTTGTTGTAATAGAAAGATGAGAATATGGATGACTTATGTAAACTCTGACGGACGGACGGGTTCTTCACTTCATCACCATTTGAAATTGATAATTACTTCTATAGTTTCTTACACAGCGTACGGTGGGAAGGAATATTGGAAGTCACAGAAAGATCTTATTTTTTTGTAAAAGTAAAATAAATACCAAAATTAAATAGTTAATAAATATAATATATATTTATATATACACGTAAATAACATAATATATGTTTATAAAATACTCAACTGTTACAAATATATAGTGGGTAGTTGTATTAGTGAGAGTGTAGGTCCCATATTTTAATTGTATCATAGGGTGTGTGTGGGTCCCATATTTGTAAAAAAAGGAAAGAAGACCATTTGGGTGAAACACCCAAAATTGGAAAAAGAGACTCTTTGTTGGGACGGAGGGAGTAAAATGTAAAGTCATATCATTAGTGTGACAAAATTAGTGATAAATTTGAAATTAAAGAATTTTTAAAATTATTATATGAAGTTTATTTATTTTCTAGGGTGTGAAAGTTAATAATCTTAAAAAATATATTTTGTCCACAAATAGAGTTAAATTTACTTATTGTACAAAAATTAAGTAATAGTGTATATCATTAATTTTCATATTGGAGGAGGTCGTAGATCTTGAGATGCCTGAGTTGTCTCATATGCCATACCTCGGGTGGTGCACGAATTCTTGTAAATCCTGTAATAATGTGTTGTGTATAGATCATGCATGCATATATGTGTGTGTGACTTAAGGCAGCTGTACACATGGAGAATAATGAGTGGTTGAGCAGCAAGATGGATTGAAGGTTAGGATCAACATGTTTGCTGCATAAGGAGAGCCATAGGATCAGAAGTATCAGAAGTAGAAGTTGGGCTGATGGATTGATGACATGGCAAGTTCCTTAGGTGGTTAATTGATCAGTTGTAATTGAATGCAACTGATCACGTGGAAGTTTGCTGAGTTTGCTGATGCATTCTAAAACCCACCGGTGTGGTATAAAAGGAAGATCACATCCACAGCAGAATAATAATCATCATCAGTTAGGGTTCATAAGTTTAGGGTTTTCTTGGAAGTTTTGTTCATCATCTTCTCCAAGAAGTTGTAACTTGTATTCCATCATATTAGTGATCTCTCTCCTTAAGAAGTGGATGTAGATCTTTAAGATCGAACCACTATAAATCCTTGTCTCCTTTCTTCAGTTTGATTTTCAATTTTTGTTAGATTCAATACGTGAGAGAGAGGGTGAGAAAGATAGTGTGTGCAAGTTTGTTCAAAGGATAGCTCAATTTTGCATGCATTCATAAGAATTGGCGCCGTCTGTGGGAAGCCAAGAAGAAGAAGAAGATTCAGTGGAGAAGAAGATCAAATGGTTACTACTAAGTTTGATATTGAAAAGTTTTCAGAGAAGGCAGACTTCAGTCTGTGGAGGATGAAGATGGAGGCCATCTTGGTTCAACAAGGATTATCAGAAGCAATCAAACCGCTTCCTGAAAATCAAGCCGCAACAGTTGAGGTTGTTACTCTTGCAGCAGACCAAGAATAACAAACCAAGGCAAGAAGTGCACTTATCCTGTGTCTTGAAGATAAAGCCCTGAGGGAAATCTCAAAGGAAGCTACAGCAAGAGGAGTTTGGAAGAAATTGGAGGAGCTGTACATGGTTAAAAGCTTGGCCAACTGTTTGTACATGAAGCAGAAACTATACTCTTTCAAGGTATCAGAAGATAAGTCAATAATTGGTCAATTAGATGAGTTTAATAAGATCATTGATGATCTAGAAAATATTGATGTGGCTCTGTCAACTGAAGACAAAGCTGTCATCCTCATGTCAGCCCTTCCAAAGTCCTTTGAAGGTTTAAGAGATACACTTTTGTTTGCTAATGCTGAATCAATTTCTCTTGAGCAAGTTTTGTTAGCAGTTAAGGCAAATGTGCTTCACAAGAATCCAGAACAACAAGCAACTGCAGAAGGTTTGGTAGCAAAGAAATAGAATCAGTGGAGCAAGAATAACAAGAATAATAAAAGCAATACTGATAAGAGGAAGCCAGAAAAGAATTTTAGTACTCCATCAGATGAAGAAGAAAACAAGAACAGCTTTCACTGCAATAAGCCTGGACATTTCAAGAAATAATGTTTCAAATGGAAAGCAATGGTGGCAAAGAAGATAGCTGAAAAGGGAGGAAATAAGAGGTCTCATGCAAATCAGGTAACAACTAATCAAGTTGGTTCAGATTCTGATTTCATTGAAGCAATGACAGTTTGTTCTAGTTCAGTATCAGAAGAGTGGGTTATGGATTCAGGATGTACATTTCATATGACTTCTAGAAAAGATTGGTTTACTGAATTAAGATCACAAGATGAAGGATCAGTTATGCTAGGTGATAATCACACCTGTAAGATTGTAGGAATAGGTTCTGTCAAACTTACAATGTTTGATGGAAAGATCAGGTTGTTGAAAAATGTCAGATATGTACCAAGTTTGAGGAGAAATCTAATATCTCTTGGAATGTTAGTTTCTCAAGGTTATGAGTGCCATTTGAAGGGTGAAACACTTACTATCATAAAAGGAAAGTCAGTAGTTGTTAAAGGTTTTAAGAGGTCTGATCTATACTTCTTAGATGGTTCTGTTGTGACTGGATAGATTAATGTAACTAAGGATGACAATAGTGTTAATATTTGGCATGGAAGGCTTGGTCATATAAGTGAAAAAGGCTTGCAAGAACTTGCAAGACAGAAGCTGCTTGAGATCAGTTCAACTTGCAAGTTAGATCAGTGTGAAGCTTGTATATTAGGCAAATCAAAGAGGTTAAAATTTGGTGTAGCTGAGCATAATACCAAAGCTAGATTAGAATATATTCATTCTGATCTTTGGGGACCTTCTAAGACCTCAACAATAGGGGGTGGAAAATACTTCATATCATTCATTGATGATTATTCAAGAAAGGTATGGATAAGATTTTTAAAGACAAAGGATGAAGCATTATCAGTTTTTAAAGTTTGGTTGACAGAAACAGAACTGCAGACTGGAAACAAGGTTAAGTGTTTAAGGACAGATAATGGGCTTGAGTTTGTATCACATGAATTCAATAAGTTTTGTCAAGAAAAGGGTATTAAGAGGCACAAAACAGTACTAGATACACCACAGCAGAATGGAGTGGCTGAAAGAATGAATCAGACACTTCTTGCAAGAGTTAGATGCATGATGAGTAGTGGAGGCTTCTCAAAAGGTTTCTGGGGTGAGTTAGTATCAACTGCAACTTATTTGATCAACTTGTCACCATGCACAGCACTTAAGTTTAAACCACCTGAACAAGTATGGTCTGGGAGGATACCAGATTATAGTCATTTAAGGGTGATAGATTGTCAGGTGTATTCACATCAAAAGCAAGATAAGCTGGATCCTAGAGCTGTTAAGTGTGTGCTTGTAGGTTATCCTAAAGAAGTAAAAGGGTACAGGCTATGGTGTTATGAGACTAACAAGCTCATTGTTAGTAGGGATCTAACATTTAATGAAGACAAGATGCCTTTATTAGAGAGAGGTGCTGATAAGGTCATTACTACAGATAAGTGTGAGTTTGAGGTAGAGCATGATGGTAAAACAGTAGTACAGCACATTCAGGATCAGAGAAATGATGATGTACATGAGGAAGATGTTGCAGAGGAGAGAGCTTAGTCATCTTGTTCAAATGAAAGAAGGACTATCAGCAGCTATCAACTAGTTAGGGATA
Organism: Pogostemon cablin; assembly: GCA_023678885.1. Lineage (NCBI taxonomy): Eukaryota > Viridiplantae > Streptophyta > Magnoliopsida > Lamiales > Lamiaceae > Pogostemon > Pogostemon cablin. Next base: position 28,538,305 of record CM043001.1, on the reverse strand, counting down.
GATTGAGAAGACAGATCAGAACACATATTAGATATATAGAGGCAGACACTATGTCATATGCACTCTATGTAGCATCAGAAATTGATATCTATGAGCCAAGAACATATTCAGAAACAATATCAGGTAAGGAGAGTATGCAGTAGTTAGATGCTATAGAAGAAGAGCTACAATCATTAAAAAGGAATAACACTTGGATGATTGTTGACAAACCTGCTAATCAGAAGCTTGTAGGTTGTAAGTGGATATATAAGAAGAAACCAGTGACAAGTAAGGAAGGAGGAATCAGATATAAGGCAAGGCTTGTAGCAAGAGGTTTGTCACAGCAAGAAGGTGTAGATTTTAATGAAATCTTCTCACCAGTAGTCAAACATTGCTCAATAAGGATCTTGCTATCATTAGTTATTCAATTGGATTTGAAATTGCATCAGATGGATATAACAACAACTTTCTTACATGGAAATTTAGAGGAAAAGATTTACATGAAGATTCCTGAAGGTGTTAGTTTGAAAGGTGCAGACTCAAAGGCTTGTCTGTTACTTAAATCATTGTATGGACTAAAACAAAGCCCAAGACAGTGGTATCTCAGTTTTGATGATTACATTACATCAAATGGTTTTGTTAGAAGTATGTATGATAGTTGTGTGTACATAAGATGTAAGGAAGAATGCTACACTTATCTACTACTTTATGTAGATGAGATATTGATAGCATGCAAGGATATGATAGGAATTAATACAGTAAAAGATACTTTGAGGAAGGAGTTTGACATGAAAGATCTAGGTGAAGCAAGAATGATACTTGATATGCAAATTGAAAGGGACAGATCAGCTGGTCATCTGAGATTGTTTCAAGAATCATACTTGGATAAGGTTCTTAAGAGGTATAATATGAATCTCTGTAAGGATGTTTCAATACCAGTTAAGTAGGGTTTAAATCTGTCATCACTTCAAGGTCCTCAAACAGATAAGGAAAAAACAGAAATGAGCAATATACCATATACAAGTGCAGTTGGTAGTTTGATGTATGCAATGGTGTGTTGTAGGCCAGACTTGGCTTATGTTATGAGTTTGATCAGTAGATTTATGAGTAATCCTGGTCTTGTACATTGGGATGCAGTGAAGTGGGCACTGAGATACATCAAAGGTACCATGTCAGTTGGATTGAAATTTCAGAAACAAGGTACTTGGGACAAAGCTGTTGTTGGTTATGTGGATGCTGATTATGCAGCTAATCTTAATACAAGGAAGTCAATAACAGGTTATGTGTTTAATTTGTTTGGTACAGCAATAAGTTGGAAGCCTACACATCAACACATAGTAGCACTCTCAACCACTGAGGCTGAGTTTGTTGCTCTCACAGAAGCAATCAAAGATGGTGTTTGGTTGATTGGTATTTTGGGAGAGTTTGGTGTTCAGCAATATGCTATTGAAGTATATTGTGACAACCAAAGTGCTGTACATCTCTCAAAACACCAAGGGTATCATGAAATGACTAAACACGTTGATGTAAGACTTTACTTCATAAGAAATATGATAGAAGAGAAGTTAGTGGTTGTCAAAAAAATTAAAACTGCAGACAATCCAGCTGATGCATTTACTAAGGCTCTACCAATTCAGAAATATGAATTGTGTAAGAGTCTTATTGGTTTTCAATAAAAAGAGGAAATGAAGGTGTGCTGCAGCCTATAATTGCAGCAAGGTGGAGAGGTTTTGATCACTTATAATGATGCATGGTCTAAGGTGGAGATTTGTTATGGGGATAATTCATATTTAGTCCCGTAAGAATTGCTCAATGCCAAAAAGGTCCCAAAATTGACAGATTTAGTCCCATAGGAATTTTTCATCTAAATTGTTAATAGTTGACGAAATATTTTGAACCATTAATAAGACCAAAACGGACTATGTCTATTTTGAAACACAAAAATAACATAAATTTGGTAGTTTATAATAATATAAGTTAATTTGGAATGACAATTTTCGATTATAATATTCTTATGGGACCAAACCGCTAGCTATGGGACCAGTATATTCCTACGGGACTATAATTGAATTGAAGGAATTCTTATGGGACTAAATGTAAAATTTTCCCATTTGTTATGTATAGATCATGCATGCATACATGTGTGTGTGACTTAAGGCAGCTGTACACATGAAGGATGATGAGTGGTTGAGCAGCAAGATGGATTGAAGGTTAGGATCAACATGTTTGCTACATAAGGAGAGCCATATGATCAGAAGTATCAGAAGTAGAAGTTGAGCTGATGGATTGATGACATGGCAAGTTCCTTAGGTGGTTAAATGATTAGTTGTAACTGAATGCAACTGATCACGTGGAGGATGATGAGTGGTTGAGCAGCAAGATGGATTGAAGGTTAGGATCAACATGTTTGCTGCATAAGGAGAGCCATAGGATCAGAAGTAGAAGTTGAGCTGATGGATTAATGACATGGCAAGTTCCTTAGGTGGTTAAATGATCAGTTGTAATTGAATGCAACTGATCACGTGGAATTTTGTTGAGTTTGCTGATGCATTCTAAAACCCACCGGTGTGGTATAAAAGGAAGATCACATGCACAGCGGGTTCATAGGTTTAGGGTTTTCTTGGAAGTTTTGTTCATCATCTTCTCCAAGAAGTTGTAACTTGTATTCCATCATATTAGTGATCTCTCTCCTTAAGAAGTGGATGTAGATCTTTAAGATCGAACCACTATAAATCCTTGTCTCCTTTCTTCAGTTGATTTTCAATTTTTGTTAGATTCAATACGTGAGAGAGAGGGTGAGAAAGATAGTGTGTGCGAGTTTGTTCAAAGGATAGCTCAACTTTGCATGCATTCATAAGACAATGTCTGCAGATTCCACAGTAGGCATAATGATGAAGGAAGCTCGGAAGGGATCACCTCAGGGTTCAATGAGGGGGAGGGAAAATAATATATATGCCGCAAGTGAACTTGTTGTAAATCACCTTCCAAGGAATCAAAATTATCCTTTTGGATGAACCTTTGGAAACGAGATTTAAAATTATAATATATACGCACAAGTGATGCTAATGGGCCTGGCAGAGAATCAAATACACTAGTAAGGGCATCGTGAATTAAAAATTCTCCTTGAATTTTAATCACCTTCACCGCATAAAAAAACTCGTCTTTCTTAGCTATCCTTAGACATACTTGTCGTACAACATAGTGCATCTTTAAATACCTGATTCTTCCACTCCACGTCCATCTGCCCACTGAAATCAAATTCTTATCAACCAGCTCCTTTATGTTATCCTCTGCAATCTCTTCCAAGCTTTTCCCATCTTTTGGTCTCACTAACCCCTCACCAACTAAATATCTGATAAGATATGAGAAAAGAATCTTTTCGTCCTCTCTAAATACTACCATGTAAAGAAAACAGGGCTTTAGATGGGCTGGGAGATGATAATAACTCAAGGACATTATATCCAAGCAGTTGCCATTTCCCGACATCAAACATGACTTTATATCTCTTGCCAAATTCTCCCAGTGCTCTCGTGTGTTTGGGGAGCTACGGAGAAGGCCCCCAACCACCACAATTGATAGAGGAAGCCCCTTGCATTCTCCAACAATATTCATTCCTATTTCTCCAATTCAGGTGGGCAACCATCTCCTAGAAACACTTCTCTGCAAAACAGCTTCCAACAATTATCCTCGTCTAGAAGTTTCATTTCCAAGGAAGATGAGGTCAGATGAGCAGCGATATTTGATATCCTTGAAGTTATGACAACTCGACTTCTATTACCATTATCCGGAAAAAAAGACTGCACTTTTTCCCAAACTTCAATGCTCCACGTCATCTAACACAATTAAATACCTTCTACCATACAAACTTTGGTATAACTTTAATCCTAACTCACCATCCTCAGTTCTGATTTCTTTGTTTAATATACAAGATACAAGCTCACAGAGAATTTTGTTCAAACTGTAATTTTGAGATATAGTGACCCAAGCACGAACATCAAAGCTTTCGGACACAAGTAAACTTTGATAAAGATTAGTTGCCAAAGTAGTCTTACCAATTCCCCCCATGCCAACAATAGGGATGATTTGTAGATTGGATGGGTGTCCAGTCAGCCTATCCTTAAGTTGAAGCAACTCATCCTTAAATCCCACCATCTCATTCTTTGCAAAGCCATAACTAGGAGGTTTGGATGAATTTGAGTGTTGCACATACTCAAGTTCCTTTCTTTCTTTAAACACCAAAACCTTTTCCTTGACAGCATTCATGTCTTGTATTACTGGATGCAAAGAAGTCAATATTGATAGTCGATCGTAGCCATTGGATCCAAGAAGAATTTGACGGACAACTTGAAGCCAAGAACTCGAACTTGCTTGTCCATGATATTGCTTGGATCCTGAAAGAATTTGATAGGCTACGTGACTTTCAATTGCATATGCAGCAGCACGAGCCTAAGATGCAATTAGGCTCCCCAAAGCCTCGTCTTCTTCGCCACCTCCACCAGGATTATAACTCTCGATAAAATCCAGTAAGAAACCAACAATCTTGCTGAGCGATTCAAGCTGTTCCTTGTCAAGAGAAAATGAATGGAGTGGATGATTCAGGATATCGTCGATGGTGTTCATAAGGTAACCTGCGTATGCATAAGCTGCCATCTCTACCCCTCTGATCTTTCTTTAAACTTTCAACAAGAAAAGAAATGGAAAAACCTTGTTGAAAATTAGAATTATGAGATGTGGATTTAAGTTTTGGCTGAGAATTAAAAATTGGGGCTTTTGTGTTCAATGAAGATAGTGTTAACAGTTGCCATTAATCCCATCTCCATTGACTTTTGTTTTCTCCATTGACTTTATTTACTAGAAAGTAGAAACAATTAAAATCAACGACTTATTACCTTTCTGCTTCACAATATCTTTTTAATTCTTCCTAAGGTAATTTGCATAGTTTGAAAAATAGTAATGGTAAAACGTCTACACCACACCTCACACGTTCGTCCGTCACACAATAATCTTCACCTTCAAAAATAAAAAATAAAATCATCACTTTTTTCAACAACGTAAAAAATACTTTAATTTCAATTTTTTCACTAAATTAAGGAGTATTATTATTTTATGTAAAGTAGGTAAGTGTATTAGAAAGATGTGATGGGTAGTGGTGGGCCATTGATGGACCCTTTTTACTATAAGAGGAAAATTGTGCAATTTGGACGGGACGCCCAATATAGTAAAATGCGGTTCGGATTTCCTGTTATATTTTGGCGTTATATCTTAAAGGTTGAGATTTTCCTCTCCATCCAACCATTGGCTCTGATACAAATGTTAGAAAAACTCACGTTCGTAAACGTGCAAACCCTACACATGCATAGAGAGGAATATCTTATAGCGGAAGAAACACGTACGAATCTGTTGGTACTCACCGATACACTGGGATCTTCTGGATCAAATCTCACAACACTGGGCTGTAGATTATATTTCCACGATATTGTATAATCTGGAATATGAAAAATTGGGTTTTGCGTTGTGATTTGAGGAGAGGAAACACACTCTTGCGTTCTGGGTTCTGTCGCGCCCATGAACATTTTAGCGCTTGCGTTCTGTAACGCGTCAGCGTGTTTTAGCATTTCTTGCGTGTCTGAAAACTGCATGGCACAGTATATTTTAATCCAAGTAGATGGGAGTTAATTAAAACGGTTTTATTAACTCCCTATCTTTCTCTCTTGTCCACACTTCTTATGTGGAAAATAAATAATAATAAATTATTATTTACAATTATATACATTTTTATCCCCACCCAGAAAATTTAAAAACAGAAGTGTACTTAAATATTTTGAAATATATGAAGTAAGCAGTAGACTTTTATGGTGAGGTTGTTTTCATAAAATATTTTTCTGTGAATCAAAACAGATGAACTTTCCTCTGAAGCTACCTTCATGCATCTAATGATTCTACTCCAACTTGAGCAATAGTGAACTACCCTTTTGTTCAGATTACATAATATCCATGCACACAAATGAATAAAAAAACTTTATACTAAGTATAATGAATAAGTTGATTGAGTTCTTCCTGTTAATGTATAGATAAAAGGATAAGCATCCTTCTCAACTATAAAGAAAAAAAAAATCAGTACATGATCTCATTTCCTCTAGTAAACCCGCAAGTGTTCTATCCAAGCTAGTTTTCCTTTACCTTTAAATAGTTTTTTAATTCTAAAAAATAAGGAAAAAAATGCATTAGCCATGATATACAATCCTTCTCTTTCACATTAAATCAAAGTGATATTTCCATTGATTTTTAATTTTAATTTTAATTTTTAAATCTTAAAATAAAATTTAAAAATTTCCAGAATTTATAAACATCAATATGAAATTAATCTCAATATGTACTCCCTTTAGATGGTGCTAAGGGTAAAAGCTGTATTGACTACATGAAATTTTTGCAAAAAGATCAAAATTAAAATTGCAGGAGTAAAAATAAATGATGTACCATGATATAATACTTAAACTTACTGCTAGTCTGGATCATTGGATACAATATTGAGTATCATTTGGCAAATACTTATGTTTGAAAGGACTACAGTCATATTAAAGAACACTAAATCAGAAATCTTTTAATTCAAGATTATTTTCACCTACAAAAGTCATCCAATCATAAGAATTGGAAACCTGGAAATTCTTGTGCGTGAAGCTCTTTGATTCCGCCTGTGTCCTCAAACTCTTTTCCTCATCTTTGGTCTCCAATAATACGTCAACTAGAAGGTCCTGATATCCTAAATCCAGTTGTTCCTCCAGTATATCAATTGATGACATGGTAGCTGACTTGCTGCAACACCAAACATACAGAACTTGGAGTGAGTGCATCTCTCCCATAGCTGAAGGGATCTTTTCCAATTTCTTCAGATAGAAAAGATAAAGCTTCTCTAGCACTGGGAAGACAACACAACTTTCAACAGACCACTCAACCAGATCTCCACAGCTAATTGCCAAGGCTTGTAGACTGGGGAATGCTCCCTCCTCAGTATCCCACTCGGGGGGTCCCACCGCTGCACCCTTGCCTAGTTTGAGAACTTCAAGATGAGGCAACGAACGACCAAATGTGTTGAGGTCTGCCCAATCAAAAGGGCTATTTTCTAAAGACAACATCTTGAGCCAAGTTGGGAACACGAGGCTCTCAAGCAAATCACCTCTTTTCAGATTCTGATGAAATGAGCAGTGTAGTGATTGAAGCTTGAGCAAGTGGTTGAGATGACAGTAGAACTTTTGACAATCCTCCGAGTAGATCACACGTAATTTCTTGACGTTTGGAAAACTCTTACAGACCTCCTCAGTGAAGCTGAAATTGACTACTCTTGAAAGCGTGTGCAGGTTTGGTAAAACATGACCATCACCATCACCATCACCATCTTGAGGAGGATCAGGATCAGGGAGGAGGAGGTCCTTGATCTTGAGATGCCTAAGCTGTCTCATACGCCATATCTGGGATGGTGCGTGAATTCTTGTAAATCCTCTAATAAGCAATGTTTGCAAATTCCAGAGTCGGAATAATGATGAAGGAAGCTCGGAAGGGATCTCCTCAGGGTTCAATGAGGAGGACGGAACATAATATAAATACCGTAAGTGAACTTGTTGGGAAGTATATTGGAACTCATAAGAATCAACTCTCCACGACCTCAAGAAGCGAGATTTAAAAGGCAATATTGGACCCCCTTTGGATCTGTATTCACGTGCAAGTGACGCTGATGGGTCTGGCAGATAATCAAATACTGGAGGAACCATTATGACAAATCCAACTACATGCCCCCCTTGGATGTCTATTTTTTTAACCAACCTGGTCACATAAAAGAACTTCTCTTTCTCAGCTATCCTTAGGCATACTTCTCTTACAAGATCATGCATCTTATAATATCTGATTCTCCCACTCCACCTCCTACTGCCCACTAAAATCAAATTCTTATCAACCAGCTCCTTTAAGTTATCCTCCGCAATCTCTTCCAAGCTTTTCCCATTACATGGTTTCAGATATCCCTCAGTAACAAAACTTTTGATAAGATAGGAATAACCCATCGGTGCATCTTCCGCGTAAGTTCCCATGTGAAGAAAACAGGGCTTTAGATGGGCAGGGAGATGATAATAACTCAAAGACAGTATATCCAAGCAGTTGCCATTTCCCGACATCAAACATGACTTTACATCTCTTGCAAAATTCTCCCAGTGCTCTCTTGTCCTTGGGGAGCTTCGGAGAACTCCCCCAACCACAACAATCGATAGAGGAAGCCCCTTGCATTCTCTAACAATACTCATTCCGATTTCTTCTAGTTCAGGTGGGCAACCATCTCCTGGAAACACCTCTCTACAAAACAGCTTCCAACAATTATCCTCGTCTAGAAGTTTCATCTCCAAGGAAGATTTGGTCAGACGAGCAGCTACATTCCATATTCTTGAAGTTATAACAACTCGACTTCTATTACCATTATCAGGAAAGATAGACTTTATCATATCCCAAACTTGAATACTCCACATATCATCTAACACAATTAAATACCTTCTACGCCACAAACTTTGGTATAACTTTAATCCTAATTTACCATCCTCAAACTCTCCCGAGTTTTTACTGATTTCTTTGTTTAAGATACAAGATCCAAGTTCAGAGAGAAATTTGTTCAGACTAAAGTTTTGAGATATAGTGACCCACGCACGAATTTCAAAGTGTTGTGCAATAAATGACTTTTCATAAACATTTTTGGCCAGAGTAGTCTTACCAATTCCCCCCATCCCAACAATGGCGATGATTTGTATATTGGATGGGTGTCCAGTTAGCATATCCATTACTTGAATCAACTCATCATAATATCCCACCATTTCATTCTTTGTTGTGCCAAGTCTACGAGGTTCGGATGAATTTGAGGGTTGCTCATCCTCAAGTTCCTCTCTTCCAGCTCTAAACTCCACAACCTTTTCTTTGACAGCATTCATGCTTGATACTACTCGATGCAAAGAACTTGAACTTGTTTGTCCATGATCGCCCTCAGATCGTGAAAGAATTTGATTGACAACGTGACTCTCAATTGTATCTTCAGCAGCATTAGCCAAAAATGCAATCAGGCTCGCCAAAGCCTCTACTTCTTCAACACCTCCACCCGGATTGTAACTCTCGATAAAATCCAGCAAGGAACCGACAATCATGTGGAGCGATTCAAGCTCTTCCTTGTCAAGAGAAAATGAATGGAATGGATGATTTAGAATATCGTCGATGGTGTTCATAAGGGATGCTACAGCTGCATAAGCTGCCATCTCTACCCTCTGATCAGAAGAAAAGGAATAATAAAACAGCAAAATCCTGTCGAAATTAGAATTATGAGATGTGGGTTATTGTTTTTGGCTGAGGATTCAGAAATGGGGCTTCTGTGCTCAATGAAATTATGTTAAATACTTCCAACTGGCCCAAGTTAGGACTCCTTCTGCGTTGGCATAATTGATGTAAAAACAATCAACTACCACAAATGTATACATCTTAATCCCCACCCAACCGAAGAAAATGACTCGAGTATTGAAAAATATAAAGTGGAACAAGTAAGCAGTAGACTTTTGTCGTGAGGGTCTTTTCATAAAATAATTTTCTATGAACCAAAACAGATGAAGTTTCCTCTGAAGCTGCCTTCTTCCATCTAATTACTTCAACTCCAACTTGAGCAATAGTGAAATACTCCTTTTTTCATATCTCATGATATTCATGCACAAAAATGAACATGCAAACTTAACACGAAGTAGAAAGAAAAAGTTGATTGAGTTCTTGCTGATAATGTATACTCCCTCCGTCCCAGCAGATCTTTCACACCTCCTTTGTAAGTACCCAATCTCATGGACTCTCATAAACCCTCAAGCGGTCAATCCAAGCTTGCTTATGGTCTTAGGTTAACCAAATTGGGATCAGATGCTGAAAAAAGGGTAGTTCCCAGAGCAATTAATGACTACTAAGATTGTATTCACTAAATTATTTTTTTTATTAAACGAAACTGGCAATCATGTGTTGAGATTAGTATACAAATTTCTTGTGGGCCGAGCAGTACACCTGTGGACGCATGATACATATAAGCTACATTGGTGATTTAATTGTTGTAAAGTTTCAGAAAGAAATCAAAGTCGAAAACAGTGAAATTTTTGGGTGAAACTCTTTAATTCAGCCATTTCCGGCTATTTCTTTCTTTCTCCTTACTCTTTTAAAATTATTACAACATAGAGTTGGTTCTCTTTTCCGAAATCCAATTGTTCCTCCAGCATCAGTTGATGAATGGCGGGTGATTCGTTTCAAAATAACAGATCAAGAAATGTAAGTGCGTTTATTTCCCCAATACGTGAAGGGATCTTCTCCAATTTTGTCATATTGAAAAGTTAAAGCTTCTTTAGAACTGGGAGGAAATCAGAACCTTCAGCCGTCCACTTAATCAGATCTCCACAACTAATAGCCAAGAATGGTGTATGATCCCTGACGTTATAGAAGAAGATAGCATACCAAATGGTCATCTATTTAACTGCCTCATTCATTGGCAACACTCAGTAGCTCTTCCCATGTTGTAATTTTTTCTCTAGGTTTGCCCAGCAAATTTCCTCGTCTTCTTTCTTCAAGATCAACTTTTTCCCAGGCTTCAAAGGGTACAACTCTGGTATTCCTACTGCCCAATAACTGAAGGAGTCCCTCTCTCCCAGGCTTTGACGAGTTAGATGTTAAAACACCTCTATTTATGTCCTCAGAGATGCACGCGAGCTGCAATTGGGTATGAGAACAATTGTTACTTTCATAAAGGAAAGTGCAGAAGCCTAATTCCAGCAAAACTTGATTGAATTTAAAAAAGAATAACAGCAGAAGACTGGAATATTGTGACTATAAACAAAATTAAAGCCATGAAGTGCTTTTTCCTGAACTAAGTATACTTACAGTTTCTTCAGCACAATAAAGATTTGTACCAATAATTCCAGTTGGCCCTCTTTTCAACCAACCACATACATATACGCCTGTCTCATATTGCATATGACCTTGATCTGGTGATGCATCAGTTAAGACACGACCTCCAACATTTGGAACAATTCCTAGTATAGAAATCCAAGTCAATAAATAGGATATCATTGGCTACTTATCATTTGCACACGAATACAGGAACTAAATACACCACTGTGAACATGAAAAGAATAACCAGCAGAGAATGCAAAACTTAGAATACTGGGAAAAATATCAAATTACAAAATTAAATCATTGAAGTTTTGCCTTCTAAAGAAAATTGAGATTAAAATGCCCGCTGTAGTGTTACAATCACCCCGTTTGGGTTTGCTGTTTTAGTGTTTTTCTTACTGATACCTCTCTCAACAGGTGCATAAAAATGGCCTGCTAAATTGTATGCAGATTCAATCTTGGGCTATGTGAGTGGGATTGGGTTAAAAAGTTTTGCAGATCTGTGTAAATCATACTTAAAACCTCAACTTGGGTATTGAAAAATATACCTTTGTGATTATCAAAGGGTAAACCATCAACAGCTACTGATTTGTATCCAATACTCTTCAGTGCTAACCTGAAAAACAAGAAGAAAGTCTTTCAACACTAAGGTTTCTTGAAAGCCTGCCTCATTATTCTGGAAAAGGGAAGTGCCGACTCCAACCAAATAAATGATCCAGGACAACGTTCAATAAACCAACTCCCATTATGTAAGTTTTACATCTTTAAGCCACCTCATTTCTGACTTTTCCCAGTAACAGACTACAGAGCCATAAAACAATCATGTTCACCCCCAGTCCACAACATCAAAAGTTTGAATTTTCAGATGTTTTCACCACAATCAAATACGAAACATCTTTGCAAAATGTTATGATTTGAAGCATAGAATGCTAAAAGCAAAACACAAAACCATGTAGAGTTTGATATCTTACCCACATAATATGTCCTGATACACTCCCGTACCAACAGCAACCTGCTTCTTCGACTCCTCATCTCCTGCAAAAGCTTGTAAAATATCAGACAAATACAAAATTGGCATACAAACTCTTAACTGGACTTCATTAGATCACTCAACAAGGTAGTGATATATACACAGTCCAGCTAAATTGAATTTGAGAAATCATTATTACCTTTAAGTATAGTCTTCTCGAGCCGAACACCACCAAGTTGACCACTTCTATCATTTGACTCTAGAAATCTGTCTGGCTTGTGGAAGAAGATGAAGTGGAGTTCACATCGTCCAGGACCAGAGGCGTGCCCAAGTGTGGCTGCCTTAGAGAGTAATTCATAAACCCGTCTCCTGATCCTGTTATTCTTCATTTCTATCTTTGCCAAGTAATAAGAATTTAAGAACCAGAAATCAGCTCTGCAGCTACCCAAAAACTGACTCCAAGAACACTCGACAAATTTAGGTGGCAATTGTATAGCACAATAAAATTTACCTCATCGGCTGGGGTTGTAATTAGATCAGCCTGCTGGATATGGATGTCCAAATCCTTAATTCCTGCAGTAAGAGTAAATTCAATATACTGAAATGTGTTTTATGATCATCTTAATACCTTAGAACCCCATTCAAGGGATGCAACTAAAAACTATAAGTTAGTAGCAGAGATAATGGTCACAGTGATTATTGTCCCATATCAGCAACATGTCTCAACCATCTAAATTGGAAAACAAATAGGATGTCAAATCAACCCATTAAAGAAATATTTTGGTCCAACCTCATGGGTAACACATGAAATCAATATTTATAACATAGGCCTTTGTACAACCCTATGTATCATAACATACCAACATAGCCAGTTCAAGATTAAGTCCACTTTTTTATGGAATAATAATAAGTATAATCTACTTTAGAGTCAAGACCAAGTACACAACATCAAAGGAGAGATAAGAGGGAAAATGGTAACAAAGCAGAACTATTACCCAGAATTTCTCGTAATTCTTTTGCAGTACAGGCTGCTTGTACTGGTCCACGTCTTCCAACCAAGTAAACTTTCCTGAAATTTTTGAGAGATAATTACTATGGATCTACAGATTATGCCACATTTTATTTTCCAAATATTGTTGCATATGAACAACCTTATAGAGCTCTCTTCTAAAGCAGCCAATGCATGAGAGGCAATATCCGTCCTCGCCAGCTCCGCTGTTGGCCGTAAAAGAACTCGAGCAACATCAAGAGCCACATTACCCTAAAGGCAAGTACAATACCCAGATAACGACATCAGAGTTTTTTGGAGATGCTTGAACCAATTGAACATGGGAGAATGCCTTAATATTCATTAACACATGAAAATGCCTACATATAAAACTAATCTAGTTAAAAATAGCCATGTTGTAGACACATATATGTGGTGACCAAATATATAGGAGAGACTATTTTTTTTTTTTTTTTGAAAGCTATAGGAGAGACTATTAATCACTCTGTAAAAGGATGTTCTCAGTTTACTATTGCACATGTACAATTTAAATATACACCACAAGATCAGATTTACCAAATTACCAACATATCTCTATACCTGGTTAATGTGGAAAAAGTCTACAGTAACCATGCATATTCAACCATCACACAATAGTATCACTTATTTAACCATGATATTTGGATCAATTTTATGAAAAGCATAAGCTATACGTGAATGGAAACGATACCTGACCAAGAATAACAGCAGTATCAGTGCTTTTCAAATCTGGAGCAAGATTTCTGCAGTCTGGATGCCCGTTATACCACCAAACAAACTCTCTGGCAGCATATATACCAGCCAACTCCTGCATCAAATAACATGTCAGAATCCTGATTAAACATTTAAGTAAAATTATCAATACTAAAAACAAATTTCCACAGAATGAACAACATCAGCATTCTAAACATAATGATACAAACCTCCCCAGGAATACCAAGAGATCTGTCACTTTCAGCACCATAGGCAAGCACCACCTGGAACATTATATTATACATATATATTATCAGATGTAGGAGGGTATTTAAAAACAAAAAAAACAAAAAAAAAAAAGCTATGTTGGTTAACTAGTAACAACCTTTCCGGAGACAGCATCTTACCCCATTATATATTTCACGTAGCTCAGGCAGACTAACAGAGGACCCGAGGGTCACATTCCCAAAGAAAGAACAGCGGTCATTTTGTGCGACCCGGGAGAACTGATTAATCACTATCTGTGGCAATTTTTCTAAACAATCAAGTCAAATGGTAAGAAAGTTCAAAAGATGCAAATGATTTATGTTTCAAACAATGAACAACGTATCTAGCCTCTATCCTTCAACCATCAAACTGCCAGTTTTAAAAAAAATGATGGCAGCATATGTATCATTACAAAGTTTGAAAGTAATCATTAGTATATATAAACTACTTTTAAACCAAATACTGTATTCTCAAGTCTCAACATATATAGCTATAAATCAATCCTAAAGAGTAATTAGTTATGATCGTTTACCTGCAATGTTATTCTCTAGAATCTAGATACAGTAAAACTTACACCAAGCTATATAATCCTTATACAAGATCGGGATCTAAACCCAACTCGAGCAAACACACATTTCTGCTGTTTTAATGCAACAACTTTGACATATAATAATAAAAAATCAAAAATGAAAAATCAATAACCTTTGTTTCAGGATGATCAGGTGCAACGCCGGACCGCACTAATCCAAACGGCGTCGGAAGTCGATCAATTACATCAACTTCTACTCCTTCATGTGCCTTCAAAATCTACCAAAGTGCAGAATTCAACAAAAGGAAAAAGAACACAGTTTAGGTAGTTTCAAGTAAAAGATTTCACTTCGATCATTGCTCGTCAAAAGTAAGTCAAGTATTTCGATTAAGAAGAAAAAAAGATACAAAAATCACACTGAAAAAATGCAACAATTCTGCGTACCTTTTCAGCGGTGTAAAACCCAGCTGGGCCACTGCCAACAACACAAATGCGCAAAGGAGATGAAGAAAGTGTTGCATAGCTTCTTGAAATACATCCGATTTTTCCAAAAGTCGCCATTTTTATGAATTATAAGAACGGACCACTGCATTTGGTATCTCCCTTTGGTTGGGGTTGGGGTTGGGGTTGGGGGTTGAGGTTGAGGGAGCGAATTGTAATTATACGTCGTATTTGGGCCATTTCAATGTTGATGGAGGAACTAATTAGGTCTTAGAGCAATGGATTCAAATGATTTTAGTAAAACTAAGCTATTAATAAAATTAACTTATCCTTGTCGTAGAAAATTGATTACTCTATCTGAGGTAATTTTTTTTACTTCTTTAAAGTTGGAGTAAAATAAAGTCTTAGAAAATAAGAAAAAAATCACCACACAAGTACAATTACATGAAAGAATCAATAAGTTTTATGTCTCAAAATAGGATTACTGATTTATCCCTATCATTTATCTTTAAACTTTACTAATTATTATTCATTTAAACTTTAATTGTCAATAGATTGGATTTGATCCTTGTGTTTGGCTTTAAACAGTACCACATTCTTAATAGGAAGTACTAATTTATTTGGTTTACTTCATTTCTGGCTATTTTCATTTTAGGGTGGCTTAATAATAATCTTCATTTAGCAAAATTGTTAAGAAAAGAGTCAAACTTTAGGTGAAAATTTGTAAATTTGTGAATAGTTTTTGTGGCTCAATACAGACGTTTTCTTCAGGCAATTCCATGTGCCCACATGGCACTGCTATATCAGAATATATTTTCTCTTTTACACCATTCACCCCATATACTACTCCCTCCGTCCAAAGAAGACGTAACATTTTTTTTTGGCACGGAGATTAAGGAGTATAATATTTTAATGTAAAGTGAAGTGAGAGAAATAGTATTTAATGTGTAGTGGGTAGGTGTATTAGTGGTGTGTGTGGAGTATGTGTGGAGCCATGTGAATATGTTAATATTTTTTGTGTGGGTTCCATATGCTATAAAAGGAATGTGACAACTTCTTTGGAACAACCCAAAAAGCAAAATGTCACAACTTATTTGGAACGGAGGGAGTAATATGTAAACACAGACAAACTTCCCTCTCCTCATTAAGTAAGCATCTCTTCTCATTCTAAATAATTTCCTTTTGACCCTTGTAATCCAAACATCAATCCAAGTGTTGTTCCCACAAAGCACATACATAAATATATATACACATAGCTGTATGTATATGCTTAAAGCACCATTCAGCAAGTAAGATTTCAAGAAAAAAACACCCACAAATGGAGAAAAGCGGCGATGGGTTTGTGAGAGCAGATCAAATCGATTTGAAAAGTTTGGATGAGCAGCTCGAAAGGCACTTGAGTAGGGCATGGACAATGGAGAAGAACAAGAAGAAGAATCAAGATGATTTTTCTTATTCCCCCACCGCCGCATCCCGCCCTCCGGCCACCACCACCGCCTCCACAAGGCAGATGCAGGAGTGGGAGATAGACCCCTCTAAGTTGATCATAAAAGGTGTCATTGCACGTGGCACATTTGGGACCGTCCACCGTGGCGTCTATGACGGCCAAGATGTTGCCGGTGAGAAGTTCTTTTTCTTGAATGATTTCCATCTGCAACATTTTTAAAGTTCAAAGCTTTTTTCTTTTTTTTTCCCCTGTTTCTCCCTTATCCTATTTTGACTAATGTTGTTGTCTTTTTCTTGGTGTTTGCAACTTTTTGTTCCACCTTGTCATTAATCATCTTTGGCCCTACCATTGCTTTTCTAATCTTGAAGAATCCGTGATATCAAAATATCACAACTTCCTGTTGATAATGTAGCTTTGAAGTCCAATGCTGTGATTGAATTTTAATCACAACACTTTATGTTAATAAGATTTGAGTGATTAATCTATTAGTGATGAATAATTAATTATATTATCTGAAACATGTCAATACAAGTGAGTGTGTTGAGAACCATCACTATTTTATCCATCATTAATGTAAAATGCAATAAAGTCAGCTTTTAATGCTTGAGGATTAGCTTCAAGTTTGTCCACTTTTGTTGTGCATCTCTTTTTCTCCATTTTTCCTACACATTTATCTGTTTATTGTCTATGGGGTGGGGTGGGGTGGGGTGGGGAGGGGAGGAGAGGAATACAATAATCAATGCATTCTTGTGTAATCCGTGACATATGACACGGGTTTGGGTTGAATTTGAAGGTAACCAAGATTTACTGTGGCAAGTATTTCTGTACTTTCTTGTGATTTAGGCTTTCAGCCTGTTTCTAAAGTTTCGACTGGTGTCGAAAACTGTCGATGGAGAAAACTAAGATGCAAAGCAGAGGTTCAAGGCATGAACTAAGATTATTTCTTAATCTCTAATCATACAGTGAAATAAGTTAATGAATATATTGGACCTTGCTTTATGCAGTAGGATTTAGTGATGTCTACTTCAATGGAAGTGTTCATAACTTCAAAAAAGTGGCTTCTACATAGGCCTAGCCCCACTTGGAAAGATTAAGATCACTAGAATTTCTCGGTCCCAAGTTGATGCCTTAAAGTATGTGTGCTTTTTGGAATTGTTCATTTGTCTTTGTGCTACGTTATGAGATGGTTGATTATGCAATCGATTAGCGTCAAGAAAGCGATCTACATAACGTGCATTTTGCAAGGGGAAGATTTAACTTAAGTGGAGGTACCTGCACTTGATAAGGATATGTGTACAATATCAATCCAAAATTGCATATGTGCTTGAACCAGAACCACAAGAACTAAAAGTAGCTTTAGTGAGTTAATGGTGATAGTTATGGTCAATTATTACAACCTTCTAAGCTCGATACCTACAAAAGTTAGACTTTCTTGCTTCCATCTATAGCCCATGTTATTAGGATATTCTTTCTAAAAGAGTGGCCTTCATAAAGTTTTATACCTTTATTAATATGTATAGGAAAGGGTAAACAAGTTTTTACTAAAATGAGATCATTTAAATGTTTAGTAGATCGTCAATTTGAAGTAAGAACATCTATAGACAAAATTATGACGAAGATCCTCCAAAACCGAAAACGAGGAAGACATGTTTTGCTAAAATAAGTCTGCAGACTAAATTGGAACTATTGAGAAGGCACTAAAAATTGGGAAGTTTTTTCTTTCGGTGGTTAACATGTTGGTAGCTTCTTTTAATGCACAGTTAAACTGCTGGACTGGGGTGAAGAGGGCCACAGGACAGAAGCTGAATTAGCATCCCTAAGGGCAGCTTTTGCTCAAGAAGTAGCCGTGTGGCATAAGCTCGATCATCCTAACGTAACGAAGGTTGAAATGTAATCTATTGCTTTCAAGTTTATTTTGGAACTGGCTAAACTGTGTTTGACTGTATATATGCTTTTAGCACAAATCATTATTGGTAGAAATCATGATTGATGATTCTAAGTTAAACAAGAATTCCCTAGAAACTGCTTGACATTTGTCGAAAGTCCTTTGCAGTTTATTGGGGCTACAATGGGCTCTGCAGAACTGAACATTCAAACGGAAAACGGTCACATGGGCATGCCTAGTAGTGTATGTTGTGTTGTTGTGGAGTATCTTGCAGGAGGTGCCTTGAAATCTTACCTCATAAAGAACAGTAGAAAGAAACTAGCATTTAAAGTAGTAGTGCAAATGGCACTTGATCTTGCTAGAGGGTACTAGTTTACAGTTTTTCCCAAACTTATTCTTATTTAATTTGCATCCCTCAATCAGTTAGAGAAGTGGCTCGGAAGACCTGCGTTTTCACTTGTGTTTTTTCTGTGTGTAGGTTAAGCTACCTTCATTCGCAGAAGATTGTACACAGAGACGTGAAGACAGAGAATATGCTTTTAGATAAGACACGTACGGTTAAAATAGCTGATTTTGGCGTTGCTCGTGTAGAAGCCTCTAATCCTAATGACATGACGGGGGAGACTGGAACCCTCGGTTACATGGCTCCTGAGGTATGCATTCTTTCACTATTGCATTTTTCACCGGTTCGACTAAATGATCTAGGTTACTTTTTGTCACACCCCAAATTTTATAGAGGAAAATCTTAATATTAAATAGAAGTAGAATAGTAATTAGGGCATGACCAAAAAAATTTTCATTTAACAAATTTACAAATATAATAGCTAAAATTCGATAATATGTGTAAAACCTATATGAATCAAAACAATGAAATAGCTAATTTCTATTAAATACAATATATGTAATATAATAAAATTTACATTTTAAGTAATTTATTATATGACTTAATATCATCAATTTACCAATTTATGAATGTAATTATAAAATATTATTTAGTAAGAGATAATTGTGCAAAGCTCAATAAGAAAAGAAAAACTATTAAAAAAATACGTTGTTGAATTTATGTGTGATTAAAATATGTTAATCAATAATAATGCTTAAACTGCATATGTAATAATGATAAAAAAAATGATAATATGAATAACTTAATGTAAATGAAACAGACTACTTATATTTTGTAGAATGTGTGCATTGTAAATTAAAGTCAAAGTATAAATAATAAAAATATAAACTTTGGGAATAAATAATAAGATAAATAAGTGAAAAGTAAGAAAACATAATATGCTTTATGATAGTAACATAATAGATCATTGATGTTTAAACTGTAATGTAATTTAAAATAATATGTAAGAAGACATGTGAATAGCAAAATAAATAACAGTGAAATATAGAAATTTACTATAAAAGTTCTGATAAAAAAAATGCTAGTAACGGTGATACTGAATATGCAAAACAATAAGTTTACTTTTATTCCAAGATTTCCTCCCACTTGCACTGCCTAATCATTCTAATTAAACACTATCATCTCCATCACAATATAATTAATCAATACAACTTTTTATAATTTAATATTAATATATATGGCCAATTTAGAATCCACTACCACATAAAGACCAAGCAAACTAATCTGGACGATTATTTCAACATAATCCATCAACATCCGAACTTGTTCTGCAACTTGTACGTAAGCAAAACATGCTATCTCATTTAAGTTCATCATACTCATGCGCATATTAAAATAAAACATGAATTTTAGATGTATGTAACAAACTGAAATTTATTAAAAATCCTTATTAAAACTCCTCTTGCCCACGCGCCCCCACTCGTACGCTTTCGCCACGCTTAACCTGCGATAAAGTAAATATCGGGGTGAGCAACCACACGCTCAGTGAGGACTTAATCATATTTATACAAGTCAAAATAATCCATGTGCGAGAATTTAATAAACTTACAATACAATCCTTTCATGTCAATATGGCACCTTAAGGTCCATATGCGTGTAATGATACGACATCGATTCGTTCCGTGTCAATAGTATAGCACCATTACAGTCCATACTCGTGTATAGTAAAGCACCATTAAGGTCCTTACCCGTGTAAATTTACAATTTTATAAAGATCACAAACTCAAGGTGTGATGCAAATTTTTAATTTATTTCAATTATCACATATGAAATCAATTAACACATATAAGAATGATAAAATCCCCACCTTAAATACTTGTGAAGTCTTAAACTTGTGTACTAACGTCACGATCGGAGTCTCCTTCGAAACCTATAATTAAAAGACCGATCATTACCCCACATAAACATACAACTATACGTTACTACCCAAGATATAATACGATATTGAAATCCAAATAGAATGAGGGGTAGAAAAATTGAAGGAAAAAGACTAGAACTTAGATCGATGGCATGGCAGAGGAGAAGAGAAAAGAAAGGAAGAAAGAAAGAAAAGGAAAGAAGAAGAAAAGAGAAAGAACGAGTGAGAACTTCACCTTTCTCTCTTCGTTTGCAGCTGTGAAGTGAGTTCAATGTGTGTGAAAAGAATAAGGAAGAATTGGTTTTTATGCTTGAATGGCTGAACAATTTATTCACTTGATTGAACATATTTCCCTAAAATAAGGGAATTGATAGGAAGAAAGGGTCCCCCTATTATTATGATGATGGATATCCAGCTAATGGAGTAGGAAAGTAAGAATTAAAAATTCTTTCCTTTATAAACTTTCGGCTGAAAAAATATATAATGAAAAGGGGCTGGGCCCTTTGTGTTGGGTTGATTGACAATTAAATATTTGACTCACGGGTTGTTACACTTTTCCCTCTGAAAGTCGATCAATATATATTGGTTTCATGTGTAAGCTCACTTAGTACTGGTAGATCATCCATTTTGGTGCAACATTCTTTGTTTACATCTTCATATTTACTCCGCCTTAGTTATGTTTTAAGTTAAGCTGAGCTGAATAACAAAACATCAGTGAGAAATCAAGAATCGGCATATGAACATCGATCACATGTTTAAACAACATGCAGGTTCTCAATGGCAATCCTTATAATAGGAAATGTGATGTGTACAGTTTTGGCATCTGTTTATGGGAGACATATTGCTGTGACATGCCATATCCCGATCTTAGTTTCTCCGAGGTGACATCAGCAGTCGTTCGCCAGGTGAGCAACTACTCTTTTAACTAGTAAGAACTTGAGGTCGTTTCTTCGCTCGTTTACCCTAATCAAAACATCATCTGCAGAATCTAAGGCCGGAGATGCCCAGGTGTTGCCCGAGTTCTCTTGCCAACGTGATGAGACGATGCTGGGATGCTAACCCAGATAAGAGACCCGAAATGGACGAGGTGGTGGCCATGTTAGAGGCAATCGACACTTCAAAAGGCGGAGGGATGATCCCAGTAGATCAGCAACAAGGTTGTTTCTGCTTACGGAAGAATCGAGGGCCGTGAAAATCAAACACTCGGAAGCAGGTTCTATGAAGTACTAGGTTTCTGGGATGACATACAGATCTCGAATATACAGTTGAAAACTGTAAATTCTGCGCCAAAAATGTTTTGTTGGTAGTGAATATTGGTTGATGTGTAATGATCCTCGGATATCATTATTAATCGATTCAATTCTCTTTTTCCTTCATGAGAAATCTCCAAAAAAGTGTCTTAAATCCGTACTCCCTCTATCTCATGAATGGTGTTAACATAGAAGGAAATTTATGCCAAAAAATGAATGATAAATATTTCAAAAAACCAAGCATGTAAGGTGATTAAAAACATAAGCTCATCTCTTAATTTGGGGTACACTAGATTGACTAGTTGAATAAAATCTTATTTCTCCCTTCTGATGCCCACATCCCAAAACACAAGTTGCATTACCTACTAAAAATCCATGTCAACTTACAAGCAAAACTTTGAAAGTCATAACAGGTAAACTGAGAGTTCAATAATCGAAACGGAAGTGTATTTTAAAGTTGTGTTTTGGCACACCATGAAAGAATATTGATGAAAAGAGAGAGCAGGGTGTGATGAGGTAGTATTCAGAAGTTAGGTATCACGACCTAATGCCATGACATAAAGCTTATTTTTTCTCAGCATTGCTCTCCAACTCTCTCTTGAGCTGCAGGGAGAAATCGTCGGTGACATCATCATCATCCCAATCATCTTCCCATTGCTGATTTACTTCTTTACCTTCCTCTTTGTCCTCCCACTCTAAATATTAAACGCATGATAAAAGAGAAAATCAGATAAGATGCGTATTTTGACTATTAACTTAGAAAATTCAATAGCAAGAACAAAATGAATTAATAATGAAATACGTCAGGACAGAACAAGTAGCGTATGAAAATAGTTGATGAAGCATAGAATTGAGTAGGCTTTCACATAGCAGACTTCCTAAAGTGAATCTTCAATTAACAACATTTGTTATAATCACTGTGTTTGAAAGTAACCAAAATCCAACAGAAGATTCAATGTAAGGATCCCGTCTCATTTAACACTACTATGTTTGCATACTTACAGAAACGACGCATCATTTCAAGCATTATAGAACAATGAACTGCTAATGGTTCACAATTCATTATGCTAGATTTATAATGACAATAACAATAAAGAAAATGAAGGAAGCTCCTACACTAAAAAGGGCCTGTATAGGACATGGATAGCAACATTTGGACTTCAAAATTCAGTTCTTAAATTCATAAAAGTAAACTAATAAGGGTTTACAATGTGAGTGAATGTTGTGATTACATTGCAACATCATCACTGAAAATCAAGTCTTGACAAGTGCTATTACATTCATATCTAAATTTATTCTGAAGGAAGACATCAAGCCAAATGTTCTAAACACATTTTTCTCACACAATGTCAAAACATTCCCCTCATGTCCAGAATACAAAAAATTAAAATATCATAATATGATTTAGAGGCCATATAGAAACTACAGGATGCATAAATTTATTACTGAAAAAAAAAACACTAAATATAAAAAATACATTAAATTAAAGGTCCCCAATTTCTTACAGCAAAAACGGATATTGTATTTCATGGGTTAGAATACACAACAGTTAATCACTCAATAAACATAACTAAAAAAACTCAAACAAGAATGAACAATGAGGAACAACTAACATAAAGTTCCTTCCTTGTTCGCTAAGTTAAGAGGAAGAACGTGAATATAAAATCCAAAAAACACAGTTCTCAAATTCAAGTAAAGAAATCTCAACCTTGATCGATTTCAAATTCTTCAAACTCATCATCATCTTCGAACAGATCGACTTTTGCTTCCTCCGTAGCAGGTTTTGCTTGTTCGGTCGCCATCTCAGCCTGAAATCATTAGAAGTACATTCTATTTAAGAACACCATACTTGAATCTACAATATAACACCAAAATTCCGGTAAAACCCTAAAGGACCTGACCTCACGAAAATTGAATAGGAGTTCAAGAATTAAAAGTATACCAAAGAAATTCCAGAATTAAAAACAAAATAAACTCACAGGATTTATATTCTAGAGAAAAATTCGCACTATGCGTCGACCGTCGTTCGATTTTAGCAGACTTCGAGAAGAGTTAATTGGAGCAATGAAGCTGCACTAATATAAAAAAGAAACAGATCAATACGACGTCGTTCAGTAGACTATTAATTGCCTAAATTGCATAATAACCCTTTCAAAATAAAGAAACACACTTCCCTCCCCCATTAAAATAATTTCTACTCCTACAACATATACTAAAATTAATACTAATGATAATAATAAATAAATAAATAAATAATAAATTTATCCATTAACCATGCATGACTCCAAATCCAATAACAAATTATTCGGTTAAAAAAAACAGAGTATTCAATTAATGATAAATTTCACATTTATAGTGATGCTAATTACTCACTATTGTCACGTGGGATTGCATAAATAACGGAAAAAAAGTCTTATACTAGTATTAAAACGGGTATTTTATATTAATTAGAATGAAAATATAATTGAAATTATTTTCATCTTCTTTATACATTAGAACTGATTTCACAAGCTATTTAATTCATTAAGCATAATTTCACTTCCAAGATCATTCTTTTGGCCAGACAAGCTTCCAAGAAAACACAATTCACCAACATTGTATTAACTCAAAATAAATATATATTCCCTCTAAAAAAATTTTTTTTAAAAAATCACCCAATAATCTCTTTCACCAGTTCACTCCTTCGGTATAATTGAGCCCATCAGAGGAAATATAAAAACCATCAGCTCTTGCAGCCCAAAGATACTAAAGATGTCCACAATATTTCTTCTTCAACTTTGATTTAAAAACATTAACATGTGCTGTTTTCTTCCCCCATCAAAAGTCGCAGTAGAACAACGTCCTAAAGACGAAGCTCTCGCAGAAACTCCAATCGTAATCCTGATTATAATAGAGCGTGTGGTTTCCAAGATCGTCGTCTTTCGACTGGCAATGGAGCACGAGTGGGGGATGAGTCTCGGCGGGAAGGTTGTTAGTTATACGAACCATGTATTTATCCGTGAGGAAACATCCTTCCACAATGGGGATAGGTTGGTTAATATGAATATGATCAAGAGAGATAGCGAATTAGGGATGGTGGTAAGAGTAAACTCGTGCATGTCGGATTATAATATTTGGGATATGTTTGATTTGTGGATATAAAGGTTGTGTTGTGTGTAATGGTTGAGAAAATGGACTCATTAATATAGGAATTTTTAAGGGTACTATGTGTGGTAATAATAGTCTTTAACTTAATTCATGCTAATTTTGACGAAGTTGGTGTAATTTTCGATTATGATATGGGCGGGCTATTATCACCCGAAATTTTACTGAGGGCACCCGAAAATGAAAAAATATACTCGTGTGAGGACAATTATAACCATATTCTTAAATCCAAATAAAATTAATATGTTCAAAATAATTTTCTTACGTGGCACACCCAACCCATTACCCATACAGTCACCCGTGATCAGAACCTTTCCTTCCCATTCACGTTTCTTTCCGGCCGGTGACCTCCACTGGTTCGTCTGTATCCTGGGCTCCGCCGAGCAGAAGGGCAAGCGCACCGTCCACCTTTCCGGTGGCTCCATTGCCAAGGAGAAAGTCCAGTACACGTACAAGCAGTACTAGTCTTTCTTCTGCCGCCCTAAGGAAATCGAGAGGGCGGAGAAATTAATTGCCGGCATTCTTCGACACCTTCTACAATTTAATGAATGTTGCATTTTTTTATTTTTTTATTACTTTTTTTATCTTCTTGAGTTTGTAAATTGATGTTGAAAATATCTGAAAATTATGGTATCTATCAGTTGCGAAAAACTGAAGGAGGGAAGAATCGAAAGAAAAAATGAGTGTGGAATTCCAATTAATCCGATAACACATCCAGCCACAAAAGTTAATTACTCTAAATTCAGAAAAATATTTTCTAATTGGGTGCTATTGGAAAGGGTTCTAGATCCCTTTCCATTCATCTCTTTATTTCTTTTATAAGTGTGCGAAATGGGATCCACCCATTCGACTTCATCTCCTTCCCTTCATCTCTTTCTTTCTTTCATTGCTGTCAACTCTCGCAATTTTATCTCTCTTTTTTTTTTATGTTGCATTTTTTTTCATGCGTAAGTTACAGGTTCGATGGGTGGGCAAAATAATTTGATGTATAATGTATTGATTTATAGTGAATTTAAGTGTGGGGTTATAATTGTCTTTTCATTTTAGTTTTTTTTAATTATCGGATGTCTTTAGTAAAACTTCGGGTGGCAGCAGCCCTTATGATATAGTATTATGTTATGGTTTTATTTATGGAAGTATATATTGATCATGTGCTGCAGTACGTACATGGAATTATGGAAATGGATATACATTTATAGAAAAGTATATAATGAATGAAATTAGATGAGGATCTGAGAGTAATTCATGCAGACTTCTTTGGAATTAAGATAAAATTTACGAAAGATTAAATGATTCTGGATTATTCTAAAGGACTACAAAATTGTTGTAACTATCTTCACTCTCGTGTAATTAATTCACTAAATTAGGTAAATTATGATATTGGCACATGCATGCATTTTTCGTGTTTTTTCTTTAAATGCCTAAAATAATGTTTATATTCAATTAATTTAGTATCAAAAATGGATGATTCGCTCATAAATGCACAACAAATTTTAGTATCGTCATGTTTTTATTTTCACTCATGTTTTTATTACACAGTATTTAAATTAGAGTGATTTTGAAGTGCACACGTGCAACAGTAAATTTAGGGGTTAATAAGATAAAAGTTAGGGAATAGTGTGTAGTTATTGAATTTATTTTTTAATTATTTATTTTATTTAATAATGAGAATTAAATAAATATTTGATCTTACAATTGAGATTATTCAGATCATGCAATATCGATGCTTCAGGTGCACCACACTCTTGAATTAATTCTAAGGATATGAACCTTAAAAGACAATATCATGAGAATTCAAATTAAATTTAATGATGAACTTTAAACTATAATATATATTGACGTGATTAGAAGACAATAAAATAATGATAAGAGACTGTTTGTGACACGTGTTAGAGTATGATTTTTATATAGGTAAATTAGTTTATTGGTAGTTAAAGTAATTTCAAATTAAATATGATTTTAAGGTGTCATAATATGATTCATTACAATTATATACTCCTTCGTTCTATCCAAATGGTTTCTTTTTTTTCATTTTGAGAGTCTCACCCAAAGAGTTCTCTTTCTTTTTTACATACATGGACCCACGCACACCTACTAATACAATTAAAATATGGGATTCACACCTCCATTAATACAACTACTCATTATACATTAAATAATAATACTTCTTAATGCACGTGCAAAAAGCAAAAACTACCCTTTAAGTGGGACCAAAGGAATATATACTTTAACTACTTTATTATATAATAAACATACTTTAATAATGATTCAATCCATCTCGCATCCTTCTCAAAAAAAGTGTTTCTAAAATAATAGTACCTAATATTTAATCCTAAAAGGAATATAGCTAATCCATCCACGAGTGTCTTACGCTATGGCCCAAGCATACCGAAAATTTTGCCTTTAGAAATCTAATTTTTGAAAATACCTTCACTAAAATAATCAAAATCCAAAACATAAACACAACAGAATTAATTATTATTAAAACAATCTTGAACAATCCAAATCCATACTTCCAATATTCACCCAATATATATAATTCAAATGTTCTTAAATCATAAATTATAACATACTTTCTACCATTGATAAAACCTTATATAGGTCCGATGATCGTTAGTTAGATAAAAACCATCTGATCTTGCTTCCCAAAAACATTTCCCCGTATCACATCTCTCACTCCATTTTGAACTAAATACATCAAAATGCAACTTTTTTTTGGCCCACGAGAAATCGCAGCCAAACACGGTGTTTTTAAAAAAATTCTCGCAAAAACTCCAATTAACTTCTTGTTTATTTCCAAGTTTGTGTTCTCCGAGATCGTTGTCTTTAGATCGACAGTGTACCAGAAGCTCACTGTTTGGAGGAAGGTTGTTGGTTACATGAATATCGTACTTGTCTGCAATGAGACAAGTACGTTTCACATTTGTTGTTGCATGAAAGGAGTCGGCAGTTGCAGCGAGTAAAATGAGAACATGTAATAGACGCATCGTAATGTTTGTAAGGTTAGACATATATGGTGGAGTTTTGTGTTAGTTTAGTACTTGTGTTGTGATGCATGGTGTAGAGATAAGAGATCTATTTATATAGAAGTTGGAGAAAAGTTAATTTATTGATTAGGTGATATTCTCGTAAAAAAAAGGTTAGGTGATATTAATAGAAATTAGCATGTGCATAATTATTAATTCCTTTTATGAACGCAATTAAACACATATGATTTTCTGCTATATTTAGTTGACTTTCCATTCCACGTTAAAAAATAATAATAAAAAAAAAGAAAAAATAAGGTTACACTCTCATATTTCATCTAATATTTCATATATTAAAATCTTGGCACGTGTCACAATTAATGGTCAAAATTCAATACTTGCCCCAAGGGTTTAACGGTAAATTGTAGGGTATAGTTTTATTATTTTATGGAATACCAATGGAACATGAAAAATGTAACACGGATTCAAGTTCCGGGAGTATATTATAACAAAAAAATTTGTTGACACCTCACGTCATTTTTTTTTATTTATGTTAATTCTAAAACTCAACAATAAATTCTAGCATTTCAGATTCTATACATCTCTTGTGCTATATCCTCGGATGAATGACATGTAAAGAGGGAGAAACTATATTCTAAAAATAAAAGTATAAATCTAGGGAATTTTTAGATATATTTCCCTTCTTATATGTCGATCATATAACAAGTGGCATAAAAGATGATACACGAAAATGGGGCAGGAGATCCAAAGTGAAGTTATAGAACGTAAATCTTGATTCCCCGTGTCATTTTGGTGTATCGATCATCTCTTATATTATATTGTTGGATGATTAACACGTAGAAAAAAGAAGTATACTATACCTAGAAGGACAATATAAACTTTGGAGATAATGGTTGAATTTCATTCTCTAGCTGACATGTCAATCATATGGAGAGTAGATAGTAATATAGACGATAATATACGGAATGACTAAACTCTGATAAACACATGTTTAAATTAGGGTGGTGAAACTATTATGGTGTTTAAATACAGATAGTGGTACCAATTATACAGATGTATTTGAAAATTTTCACAAGCATGGTCCTTTCCTAGTTCCTACCTTTGCATGCATGGGCCAACCGGTTATATATATATATATATATATATATATATATATATATATATATATATATATATATATATATATATATATATATATATGCATGCATGCGTGGACGTCAAGAAAGCTGCAAAAATTCATTAATTAATCAAACATATTATAAGAGAAGTATTATGTGGAGATTAAAAGAAGATAAATACAAGGTTAAAAGATAATAATAACCGTGAAATAATATTAAAATTCAAGGATAAAGATTAAATCATGCCAATAATGCATTACAATGGTAAATTATATAGAAGGATGAAAAAAAAATCCAAGAATTAATAGTATATATTAAACCATAAAAGTAAAAGATTAAAATTTAAAGCCCGTAAAATAATATATGAACCACGAAATTGTATGATACTTTAACGGTCGAACGGTTCATTCAATCCTTAATTCGCAACAAACAAGTTAATTGTCTTACTCAGATGCACCTGTGAAATTTAAATCTGGCGTATAATTTTACAACAATCAATATCCATTTTTAAATTATATTTAAAAGCTAACTTCTTAAATTTAATAATTATTACTATACCACCCTACTTTAAACTTATAAATATAGGGTGCACTGGAGGTGTACGCCAAAATTGCTATTAATCAACATGCACCACGAAAAATTTTAAACGTTTTATTTAAATACTAGATTTAATCCTCTTCATTTGCTTCATCTTGCACAAAATGTCGCCATTGCAAATCATTCATGCCGATGAAACCTACACATCTCCAAGACCACCAATTAAACGATCATCTCATCTAAAAATTTAAGCTGATAGAAAGTTGTATCGTTTAATACTTAATCAATGCACTCTAACATGCCCCCTCACTATTGGGTTTATCCACTCAGGGAGTCGGGTGATCGTAGTCATTTTCACCTAGATTTTAGTGTCTTTATTTATGAATTTTTTTCAGATATTTTTATCCGTATTTGTGTGATTTTTTGTGGAGTTATTGTTATTTTGAGGAATGTGGTATGATTTGATAGAATTGTGTAAATGAGCTTAAATATGTGTAAAACAGATCAAGAAATGGACAAAAACAGAGTCAGGAGCGAAAAGGAGTCGGAAGGACACAACCTGCTTGTACACGGGCCGTATGCGGAAAATGGCCCTGTAAGAAGTGGCCGTGTATTGTCATCAAAAATCGTCGCTCGCCCAAGAGGATAGTTGTGTGCTGGTGCACGGGGCCGTGTGTTACTTCACGCCCCATGTGCGGAACATGGTCCTATGAGAAGAAGCCGTGTACTTACATCAGAAAACGCTACACGGCCATTACCAAGTCCGTGTACTACAGCTCGAGCCGTGTCCGGAAGCACGCACAATACGTCGAAGTAGGTGTGACCTACACGGGCCGTGTTTTGCTACACGGGCCGTGTAGGTGCAAAAACCTATGCAGTTTTGAGAAAGTTCTGGAAACTTCTAGAAGGTCCATTAGTGATATAAAAGGATGACTTGTGCAAAATTTTAGAGGGAGATCAGAATTGAGAGCAGTTACGCACACTCCACACCATATTTTTGTTGGATTGTATACTAAAAGTCTAGGTTTTTGTATGAACAATGTTTAAACAATTAATTTGAAATGAGAATCATATGATCAAATGATTGCGTCTTATAATTTATTTATATGCATGATGCAATAGTCCACTTATTTTATACTGTAGATAATATGTTGTGCGACAACACGCGGAAGATCATATTATCGGTTTCCTTATAAAGTATAAACAGATGCTCACAACCGAGATAGACGGGGACTCTCTATCGGGATGGTTGTAGTGTGGTTTGGTATTAGCTTGTCTTGGCTATAGAATCACTCTAGTGCACTTATGTGTATTGAGCAGGACCACCTGAGATCGTTCAACTTATATTGACTTATAGAAGAACTTGATCTCTGTTATTATGGATGTTCGTGCTCTTAATCCCTATACAATAATCTCGACACGTATGGCAGTATATATTTCTTTGATTCATCAATGGGTGAGATTTAGATGCAATTAAATCAATAAACTCGGTGAGTTGGGAAATAGTGCTGTATCTATGGTGTGCTGTTGATTGTAGAAGGAATCCGTGTCCGTCATAGGTTGATGATGTCCTCTTGAGGAGCTCATAAGGATTATCATGTAAACCCTGCAGGTGGAATTTATTCCGGCATGATAATGAGGTTGAGTGGTACTACTCTTGGATGAGATATTAATTAATTGAGTTGTCAGTAACTTAAATTAATTAATGGACATTGTATATCTTAAACATGGGGAGACTAACGGGCTCATAATAAGAAGGAGCCCAAAACGTAATTTTGGGATTGGTACGGTAGTGCAGTAATAATATTTTAGTGGAATATATTATTATTATTGGACTTAAGTATAAGCTTTGGGCTAAGCTTGGATACTTAAGCCCAATGGAGGCCCAACCCAATTTCTCCTCCTGGTCCCTGCTGTAGCCCATGTATATAAGTCACCTCAGCTTATCTGGAACCCTAATCTAATTCATTATTCACGTGTGATTAGGGTTGATAGCAGATTGAGTAGGTCTCATAGATCGTCGCCCACACGACGTCGAGATCGGACTTGGGACATACAACAGAAGACCGGAAGGTCGTTTGCTGCTGCAGTTTGTCATGTTACAAAATTCATAAAAAATCGTACAGTACTCCGATTTTGATGTATTATATACTGACGGAAAGCCGTCGAAGAGAGGATCGTCTGAGCGCAAAGACCACTCAATTCCAACATCAGAAGAGGAACTTATGGCTATTCTCGTGGGACTGCGCAGTCTGCCAGCGAGAATTCAACCTCTACATCAACCCTTGGTGAAAGGTAATGCGTTTCATGTTTACTTGCTTCCGCTGCTTGTTAGAAATACATGGAACCCTAACGGGTCACGTTAACCAAACGATCGAATGCCAACAATTGGTATCAGAGCGTCGGTTTCGTGGTGAAGCGTGACACGTTAGGCTAGGGTTTATGTGATTAATTTTTCGGAATTAGGATCACATGTTTAGGGTTTTGGTTTTATTGCGCAAACCATGAATATCCCTATGTGATATATACCCTGTATCATATCTATTCGTCCATGGTTGTGTGTGAGAGGATTCGACGAAAACTGTTCGTCAATTTCACATGAAAGGAAGAAAAAGAGGGCAAAAATTGAATCACGTTTTTGAGAGAAAATCCAGCGCAGTGATATTGCAGAGGCAATAACCGGAGTTTCAACGGTCGGATTGAGCTGTAATTTGGTCAGCACGTTCAGATCTTGTGAATGTACATTCTGAAAGGTGGAGATCGAATTTGGAGCTTTTTCGTGCTAGGATTACGCTGAAAACAGAAGCAGATTTTTGGGCGATTCTATTTTGCGCAGTCGAAGGAAAAGAGCCGTTTCTCAGAAACTAACCGTTGGATCGAGCTGTAATTTGGTCAGCACGTTCAGATATTGTGGATGTACATTCTGAACGGTGAAGATCGAATTTGGAGCTTTGTCTTGCTGGGATTACGCTGAAAATAGAAGCAGATTTTTGGGCGATTCTGTTTTGCGCAGTCCAGGGAAAAGAGCCGTTCCTCATAAATTAACCGTTGGATCGAGCTGTAATTTGGTCAGCACGTTCAGATCTTGTGGATGTACAATCGGAACGGTGGAGATTGAATTTGGAGCGTTTTCGTGCTGGGATTACGCTGAAAACAGAAGCAGATTTTTGGGCGATTCTGTTTTGCGCAGTTGAGGGAAAAGACTCGTTTCTCACAACATAACCGTTGGATCGACCTGTAATTTGGACAGCACGTTCATGGATTACAGAAGTAGATTCTGGACGGTGAAGATTGGATTCTGAGATTTTTGCAATTTCGAACTACGAACGACAGTTGGTGTAGTTTGGTGTTGCGCGTTGGGCTGAACTTGGTTCCATGCAAGTAGGCCCTTGGACGAGCGACAGTCCGGGCGAGGGGCGCTCGTCAAGGCACTTGGAGCGCTCCCTGACACGATTGATGGTGGGATATGACGATGGACGTCTTAGGGCACAAGCAATCCTGCTTGTTGCGTAAGGCATCGATTCCACAGTAGGAGTGTCGGACAAGACATTAAAATTTAGAGGCGTTTTTATTCCTAATATATATAACTGTCATAATTGATTTAATTGTCTATTATTGTTATATATATATGGATGCCTGATCTCTATGATTTATTGTCTTATATAGAAGCATGCTAGATTGCGTATTATATTTGGTATATTATATGCATGTATTGCTAGAGTGTTGGATAAGACATCCAATTTTAGGAAAACTAATTCCTAATATATAACTGCCATAATAGATTGTATATTATTGTTATATATGGATGTCGAATTAATTCCTAATATATGACTGCTATAATTGATTTAATAATCTATTATTGTCATATATGGATGTCGAATTAATTCCTAATATATAACTGCTATAATTAATTGTCTATTATTGTTATATATGGATGTTGAATTAATTCCTAATATATAACTGACATAATTGATTTAATTATCTATTATTGTTGTATATGGTTGCTCGTCGATATCGATGATTTCGATAATCTAGACGATATCGACGATCGATATCGATAGTTTTGGAATGTTGATAATCTTGATGTTTTTCGAATATTTGATAATCTAGTCGATATCGATGATTTTGATAATCTGGACGACATCGACGGTCGATATCGATGGTTTCGAAAATTGGACAATCTGAAAATTTCAAAATTTTGATAGTTTGGAAGTTTTTGCTGATATTCGTGCCTGGTGGCGAACAATCGAATTCGCTGATATATAACTGTTAATGATTGATTATTGATTATTGTTATATATGTATGCATGACTCTTTGGGATTTACTGCCTTATGTGCCGTGATAGGAGCATGCTAGGATTGCGTATATTATTCTGAATATTTTATGCATGTAAAAACCCTCGGTTTTATATAACTAAGTGGGAGAGGGGATTGGTAAAAATTCCCGCAACCTCCATTATTGGTTTGTAAGTGATGTGAGTAAACTTGCGTGTTGGCAATAGGCCTTCCTCCCTAACGGATGAGTTTATTCACGGATCACTGGTACAGACTTCATTACATAATTATTGTTTGTAATGTGGCACATGAACTTACGTGTTGGCAATAGGCCTTCCTCCCTAACGGATGAGTTTATGTGGGGCTCACTGGTACAAACTTATAATTGATGATTGTAGGAAGCTATCCGAGCGCGTGTGTACTTCTCCAACTGTAAGGCACACAAGCTCGCGCAGTGGACTTGGGATCAAATAATGGTGTACACTTAGGTGTAAATAATTAGTATCCTCCCCAACGGAGTCACTGCTTTTATTTGCATGGCTAAAGAGGAACCGACTATTAATTATTTTGTCATGAGGTTAGGTTGACAAATGAAATTAATGGGTATAACCTTCTCTTGTAAATGTTTGGGTTTGTAAACGTCCACACTAACGTGGCTTGCAGACTCACGGTGCTTGAGATGTCGGTGAATTTTATTTTTATATTATTTTGAGGGAATTAATATAAAAGGATAAAATTTGAAGATTTGATCGGTATATTTATTTATGATTCTCTGTAATTTCAAATGGTTTTATCTCGCTTATTGTTAACTAAAAGAAATTATATTTACTGGTCCAAAATTAGATGATTAGAAAAGAATCTTGGTTTTGATTTTACTGCTTAAGAAAATAAAAATGTGTTCTTCCTTAAGGATGTTCATGATGCCTATTAAAGTCTCTAGTGGAGAGGTGAGAGGTTCATAGAAATATGATGGTCTCATGAAACTCTTCGGATACTTGAGTGAGGTTAAAAGGCAAGAAGTCATGGTTGACTTGATGAATGAATTGAAAAACTTGAAGTAGAAATTGAAGGGGAAACCTAGATCAATTTACTCTCCATCATTTACCTAGGTGTTTTGAGCAAGTTTCACCTGAATTACAAGAGGATGTATATGGTGGGAAACTTCTAACAAAACATGTGGCAAAGGAAAGCCATTTTCATCATAATATGAACAAGGTTTATATCTTATTCACTAGTTGTTTAAACATGATTAGTGATGACATCTACTGATACATTGTGTAGATACCGGAATCACTAAATGTTTATTACTAAGTGAGGATAAGATTATTTTATACATGGATAATACTACGAGAGTAGTGGCTGTTGCAGTGGGAGTTGTTTATTTATCTTACGATATGAATAAACGTTTGATTTTATGAAATTGTCTTTACGTACGTTTTCACAGAAAGAATTTGATTTCGGTTTCTATGCATTAATAGATGGATACTCCATTTCATTTAAATGATATGGTCATTATAATGAAAGATAGAGTTGTAATCTGTTATGGTACGTTGGTGAACAATTTGTATACTCTTAAATCATGTTTATCCCCTGGATGCGACAAATAGTAATTAATAATGAGTCTTCTAATCTAGTAAGAGAAAGGTACCTTCGGAAATGAATTTCCCACCTTAATGGTGTGACGAATAGAAGGAATAGCACTCTTATGGTAGTGATTAGATAGATGATGAATTTTTTGGAATTACTAAATTCATTTTATGGACATGCCCTAGAAACAGTAATTCGTATGAATGTTTGTCTGTTTGTGGGATATCCTAGAAAAATGAAGGATGATTTATTTAGTTCAAAAGATCGAAGAGTGATTGTTAACACAAACACTAGATTTTTTGGAAAAAGGACTATGTAATAAATCAAATACCCATGTATAAGTTGTTCTAAAGAAAGTGAGAGGAAAACACAAAGTATTAGTACCAAGTGTACAAGAGAATATACCACAAGGTAAACTGCGACGCGTGTCACATCTGATACACAATTGCGTGTAGTGTCTTCTCGTAGTGGGAGGGTTGTTCTAAAACCTGATACATATATGTTTTGGGAGAGGCTTGGTCCCTAGTAAACATGGAATGGACCCACGGATACGACGAAGAACTACAAGATAGAAATGCGAAATCTTAACAAATTGCAATAAATGTTGAAATAGAATCAATAGATTCTAAATAAGATTTGGATGACTGTAGAACCACGGATGGTGTGAAAACCATTGGAAGTGGTCATACAAAATAAAAGAGGATCATACGGTAAGGTGAAAACCTTGGAAGTAAAGCTTGTTGGGAAAAGGTATACTCAGAAAGAAAGGGTTCGATTATGAGAAAACCTGTTCGCCAGTAGCTATGCCTATATTGATCCGGATTCTTTTATATGTTGCTACTCATATGGAATATGAGGGATAGCAAATAGATGTCAAGACAGCTTTCCTGATTGGAAGTCTTGAGGAAAACATCTATGTGAAGCAACCAGAGTGATTCATTGCAAAGGGCTAAGAGCATTGTGATAGGAAGCTTAAAAGTGTCCATCGATGGACTAAAGCAAGCTTCAAGATCATGAAACATTCGTTTTGATGAGGAAATCCAAAGATATGGATTTATTCAATGCGCGGATGTGTCTTGTGTATTGAAAAGAGTGATGGAAACGTGGTGGTATTACTTATACTATACATAGATATTATCTTGCTCATTGGAGACAATGAAAGAGTATTATCGGGCGTATGGGGTATGGTTAATAAAGCGGTATAAGATAAAGGACTTAAGAGGAGCAAAAATATCCTTTTGATCACGGTAATACGGATCACAAGAAATGATGTTATGCTTATCTCAAGCTTCATGAAATGATACAATCCTTACTCGTTTTAGCATGTGACTTTATCTAAGGAAATGTGTCTTGAGACACAAAAGGAAGATAAAGGAGATGAAAGCAGTTCCTTATGCTTCGACAAATGAGGAAGCCTAATCTAAGGAATGTTATACATGAGTATGGATATCTGTTTTGCTAAATGCAAGAACAGTGGGTATCAACGTAACCTGGAACAAGAATGATGAGCTGTGGTAAGACATATATGAAGTGCCTGAGAAGGACTGGAAATTATATGTAAGCTTACTGGACAGATTCACTGCTTCTTGTGGATTACGTAGATTCAGATTTTTTAGTCAGATTGGACGGCAGTAAATCCACCTCAAGGTTATGTGTTTAATTTTAGGAAGTTGAGTCATAATGTGGAGGAGTGTTATATAGAAATATATTTCAGACTTCGGACTCCATATGGAAAGATGATAAATTGGAGCCTATGAGGCAACCAATGTATCTGTATGACTCTAGAAACTTCATGATGGACTTTGTAGTGTTTCTAAGTTTGCCCAAAGATATCAAAATTTATATTGATGATATTGGTGCAGTTGCAAACTTGAAGGAATCACAAGTCCATAAGGCAATTAAACACATGGAGCGCGAGTACCACCTGTTACGAGAAATCGTATGATGAGGGGAAGGTTGTTGTCACCTAGATTGCATCGGATGATAACCTAGTAAATCCATTAACAAGGACCTTAAGGCGAGAGCTTTTGATGGTCGAGTAGTGGGAGTGAAAATCAGATGTATGGTAGAAGACATGACAGCATAGCCTTTTAGTATAAGTGGGAGATTGTTGGATTGTATACTAAAAGTCTAGGTTTTTGTATGAACAATGTTTAAACAATTAATTTGAAATGAGAATCATATGATCAAATGATTGCGTCTTATAATTTATTTATATGCATGATGCAATAGTCCACTTATTTTATACTGTAGATAATATGTTGTGCGACAACACGCGGAAGATCATATTATCGGTTTCCTTATAAAGTATAAACAGATGCTCACAACCGAGATAGACGGGGACTCTCTATCGGGATGGTTGTAGTGTGGTTTGGTATTAGCTTGTCTTGGCTATAGAATCACTCTAGTGCACTTATGTGTATTGAGCAGGACCACCTGAGATCGTTCAACTTATACTGACTTATAGAAGAACTTGATCTTTGTTATTATGGATGTTCGTGCTCTTAATCCCTATACAATAACCTCGACACGTAGGGCAGTATATATTTCTTTGATTCATCAATGGGTGAGATTTAGATGCAATTAAATCAATAAACTCGGTGAGTTGGGAAATAGTGCTGTATCTATGGTGTGCTGTTGATTGTAGAAGGAATCCGTGTCCGTCATAGGTTGATGATGTCCCCTTGAGGAGCTCATAAGGATTATCATGTAAACCCTGCAGGTGGAATTTATTCCGGCATGATAATGAGGTTGAGTGGTACTACTCTTGGATGAGATATTAATTAATTGAGTTGTCAGTAACTTAAATTAATTAATGGACATTGTATATCTTAAACATGGGGAGACTAACGGGCTCATAATAAGAAGGAGCCCAAAACGTAATTTTGGGATTGGTACGGTAGTGCAGTAATAATATTTTAGTGGAATATATTATTATTATTGGACTTAAGTATAAGCTTTGGGCTAAGCTTGGATACTTAAGCCCAATGGAGGCCCAACCCAATTTCTCCTCCTGGTCCCTGCTGTAGCCCATGTATATAAGTCACCTCAACTTATCTGGAACCCTAATCTAATTCATTATTCACGTGTGATTAGGGTTGATAGCAGATTGAGTAGGTCTCATAGATCGTCGCCCACACGACGTCGAGATCGGACTTGGGACATACAACAGAAGACCGGAAGGTCGTTTGCTGCTGCAGTTCGTCATGTTACAAAATTCATAAAAAATCGTACAGTACTCCGATTTTGATGTATTATATACTGACGGAAAGCCGTCGAAGAGAGGATCGTCTGAGCGCAAAGACCACTCAATTCCGACATCAGAAGAGGAACTTATGGCTATTCTCGTGGGACTGCGCAGTCTGCCAGCGAGAATTCAACCTCTACATCAACCCTTGGTGAAAGGTAATGCGTTTCATGTTTACTTGCTTCCGCTGCTTGTTAGAAATACATGGAACCCTAACGGGTCACGTTAACCAAACGATCGAATGCCAATAATTTTCACATACTAGATCCATAAATCCACCTCCATCCATTCTTGATCCATCCATCTACACTTGATCCCATCCATCAAATCCACCATCCAAGTGACCAAGGAAGCAAGAGAGAGTGAAGCTTATAAGAAGAAGAAGGAGATCTCCATTGAAACACTTCAAATGGGGAATCTATTTTTAATTTTTGTGAACTTCTTTATAGATTTGTCATGGGATTTGTAGATACAATTGTCTATGTTGTTTTCTCTAAGACTATGATAGGCTAATCTCCTTTGTGAGATTAGCTCCATGATTGGTGTTGGATAATTTAGTTTTTATGCAAATTGATTTTAATCTTGAATGAGCTTTGTGTTATTTCTATCATTGATTATTAATTGCGTGATATGTATGATTGATATGTGTGATTAATTGTCATGGGCATGTGATTAGATTGGTAGATCAATTATATGCTTAGGATAGTTCATTGAATCATTTCATCATACACTTCATGTGCATTAATTTAGAATGAGATAGGTATATCCTTCTAGATTTGGAACCCTTTGATAGAACATTTGATTAGCTTAATCGAGAGATTAGTTAATCAGATGAGGAGACCCAAGCCATTAGTGAATTTATAGTACCTTAAAAGGGAATATTGCATATGATTTAGTACCTAATTAGGGAACTCGTAGAGTAATTAGTACCTATTGGGATGAGTTCGCTATGGTCTCGATCCTTTGTGCTTTTGGGAGCCTTATTGAGGGCCTACATCCTATCCATCTTGGTAGAGAGTTTAGGTGGAATTAGTAATCACTCATATACCATGTCCATGATAGATTATAATCAATTGCATGATTACTTTGTTATCTATGTCATGATTGTTGCTAATCTCATCCTTACATCATTTGGAACCCACTTATCTTACATTCATTTATTTCTTATCTCTTTCATTAGTTTAATTGCATTCATTTGCATCTTATCCTTTTTTCGATCGTCCTTATAAAATCACGATAAACTTGAGATAGCTTAAACTCTTGTACCTTCTTCCCTATGGTTCGATAAATTCTTTAATTGGTCATCCCGACTATAATGACCAATCACCGGGCCCACTCAATCCACTAGCATGATATTGTCCGCTTTGGGCCGACCAATCACTTGGCTCACTCAATTCACTAGCATGATATTGTCCGCTTTGAGCCGCCCATTGGCCCGCACAGTTTTACCACTCTGGGTATCACGCCCAAAAGGCCTCATGCTAAGGAGAGTTCATCCCTCATTTATAAATCCTTCATCATCCCCACGTCTAACCGATATGCGACTTTGGTTGAAATCCAACCAATATTTCCCCCTCAAACAAAGTTCCGCAGCTAGACCATCTAGTTTGAGGTCCGAACATCCCATTAATCCGGGGCTGGGCCAGTTAAGTCTAGGGCTTGACTCTGATACCTCTTGTTGGGTTTATCCACCCAGGGAGCACCGGGTCCACTCAATCCAATAGCATGATATTGTCCATTGTGGGCCGCCCACTGCCCTCACAGTTTACCACTTTGGGCATCACACCCAAAAGACCTCATGCTAGGGAGAGTTTATCCCTCATTTATAAACCCTCCGCCATCCCCACGTCTAACCGATGTGAGACTTTGGTTGACACCCAACCAACATTTCTCCCTCAAACAAAGTCCCGCAGTTAGACCATCTAATTTGAGGTCCGAACATCCCACCAACCCCGGGTTGGGCCGGTTAAGTATGGGGTTTGACTCTGATACCACTTGTTGGGTTTATCCGCCTAGGGAGTCGGTCCCACTCAATCCACTAGCATGAGGCCTTTTGGTTGGGTGTCAACTAAAGTCCCACATCGATTAGACGTGGGGATGGTAGAGAATTTATAAATGAGGGATGGACTCTCCCTAGCATGAGACCTTTTGGGTGTGATGCCCAGAGTGGTAAAACCGTGCGGGCCAATGGGCGGCCCAAAGCGAACAATATCATGCTAGTGGATTGAGTGGGCCCGGCTCCCTGGGCGGATAAACACAACAAGTGGTATCAGCGTCAGGCCCCAGACTTAACTGGCCCAGCCAGGGGTTGGTGGGATGTTCGGACCTCAAACTGGATGGTCTAGCTGCGGGACTTTGTTTGAGGGGGAAATGTTGGTTGGGTGTCAACCAAAGTCCTACATCGGTTAGACGTGGGGATGACAGAGGGTTTATAAATGAGGGATGGACTCTCCCTAGCATGAGGCTTTTTGGGTGTGATGCCCAGAGTGGTAAAACCGTGCGGGCCAGTGGGCGGCCCAAAGCGGACAATATTATGCAAGTGGATTGAGTGGGCCCGACTCTCTGGGCGGATAAACCCAACACTCACATGCATACGAGGAAATTTTGCCTCAAGCCTTGCATGTGAAAATTTTCTCATAAATGAGTGACGGAGAGATTTGAACAAGCTTTTAAATGAGGTGATCGTTTAACAATTTCTCTCCCCCAAAAGCCTAACTTTTCTTTGATCCAATTCCTCTTCAAAAACATTTCATCTATCTCCAACTTCCCTGCACTTCTTGATGCCGAAACTTCCCAAATCTTAACCTTTTCCGACCTCAAAAACCATGTCTTGAAGCTATCCCAAGCTTTAATGAACCTTAACATCACCAAGAGCCACGTTGTTCTCATTTTATCCCCCAACTCGCCCGATCCTTCATGGAAACCGATTCATCTAAGTGTTTATGCACAAAATTGGGTTTCTCAACCACGTAGGCATTGAAATTGAAGGGGGCTCTTCTTTCTGAGTTAATACTGCAGCTTCTTCACCTGTAATAATGGCGGATACAGAAATGGGCTTCCCTAATTTGAGAATATTTGGGTCCATCCTGCGGTGGTGAATAAATAAAGGATTTAGATGGGGATAATTGCTTCCAAATGGAGATGTTTTTTTTTAAATTTTTTTTATACAAAGAGAGTGAATATTGTGGTGCAGAACATGGATTATATATATATATATTTTTTTAGTTGGAGGGTGAGGTGGATTAAAAAATGACACGTCATCAATCGGGCAGGTCTCTTGCCGCCCGATGGTTTAATTTGCAATACGGGCTTAAAGTCGAGTATAAATATCTAAAAGTTTTGACTAATTTGAAATCCGCAAAAAGGTCGAAACTTTTCATGTAATTAACCCAAAAAAAAATTAGTTAGAGACTCGGACCGGATATTTTCGTAGGAAAAAGGTTAGTAATATTAATGGAAATTAGCAACATAAGTGTATTAATAACTCCTTGATGACCGCAATTAAACACATTAGATTTTTTTTTTTTTTGTTATATTTAGTTCATTTTCCATTCCACAAGTTAAATGAGTTATTTGTAGGGGAAAAAAACTTTTTCATCAAGGATTAGACTACTCTCATAATATATATATATATATATATATATATATATGAAGTATATTATAATATTTTTTTACACGTGACGTCATCTTCTTGATTAAACATTAGTTCTAAAACTTGATAATTAATTCTAATGGTTCGGATAACATATAGGAAAAGGGAGAAACTATACTTTGAAAAGGAAAATATAAACCATATATAGGGGGATGTTTCTTTCCCTTCTTGCTTGTCGATCATATAACAAGTGATATAAAAAATGATACACGAAAATAGTGTAGGAGTTCTGGAGGTGAAATTCTAAAACATAAATTCTTAAACCTCAAATTTAGATTCCCAGTGTTATTTTGGTGCATCATTTATTGTGTTATATCGTTAGATAATTGACAAATAAAAGAGAAAAAAAAATACTATACCATGTAAGAATAACATAAATTTTAGAGGCAATGCTTAGATTTAATTCTCAGCGTACATGTCAAACATATATAATGGCATAAAAGATAATACAAGAAATCATACAAAAGATGCACTCAAACCCTTACAAACCCATCATTTTTAAATTAGGGTGGTAAAACTATTGAGGTCATGTTTGTATAGTAATTGCGATTTACATCTTGGGGCCTCTTCTATATATTTGAAATATTTCACAAGCATGGTTGATGAGAGTGGAAATTAATTCATGTAATTTAGGGTTCAATTTGATATCTCTTTGAGTATTTTAATTGCTATTATTTGCACAAATCTTAATACTTTAAATTATTATTGATTAAAAGGTACTTCAGAGATATTTTGTTGTATTTTGATAGGAAAAAGGATTAAGAACGCAAAATTGGAATGAAGGATAAATTCATATTACTTACAAGCAAACAAACGTCCACTTTCCATGATTTTTCTGTGTTCGTGTGTTAGTTCAAATTAGACATGTGATATATGGTTGGAAAGCTACGAAATAGAATATCATTTTGGCTCAAGAAACACCTCAATTGGAGTTTAAAAGAGAAAGTTATGATCAAAACGGTGACGTCGCGTAAGTTATTCCTGCTTAGCATGATTGTGCCACTTTGCATGACTTGTTACATATTCAAATGTTAGATTTTTATGAGTTCTTAATATGAATATAAAGTCAAGGAAGAGAGGATTGTGTGGGTACAAAAATCACTTAAATCGAAGTCCGAATAAAGAAGTTATGATCAAAACAGTGAGGTCGCGCATATGCATACGAAATTTTCGAAACTTTCTTAAAGTTTGGCCATCTCACGCCTTATTTACCTGGGCCCACTAATGGAATGGCTTAAATTTTGCTTCCAATTTTTCTACTTGTGGGGCCCATTGATCCTTTGCAATTGACATGAATTGTCAACCATTAGTTTTCCACGTGAGCAACGATTCAACAATGGCTAAATATAGTGTGCATCCGGGTGCACACGAAGCTTCGTGTGCACCCACATACAAATATAAACAAAAGCATATACAATTATGAGTAAAAATGTATACAATTTAACACTTAATTTTTTTAATAAAAAATTGAGTGTAAAAAATATACAATTATTAAAATACATGTATACACTATTGAATAAAAAGTTATACACATATGAATGTTAGTTTTTTTAATGAAAAATTTATTGTGAAAAAAGTATACAATTATTACAAAAGATGTATACAAAAGAGAATAACATGTATACAAAATAGAATAAAAGGTTGGGTCATGTATACAAAATAGAATAAAAGGTTGGGTGCAAAGGTTGCACCCGGTTGCACCTAATATACACTCTTCAACAATTATTGAAGGAAGGAAGCCCACCTTCATTAGGCACGCACAGGAACTTGGAATTAATTGGAAAGTAATGACTCCAATTCATGCCACGTCATTCATACAAGGTGGGAGAAGAAGGCTTTCATGCAATTAAAAAGCCCACTATCACATGGACCACGGAGAGCCCATCATACACTCCATCAGATCATTCGGCAGAAACAGGAGAGAACTCCAACACGACATAACAGCCGCAGCACCTGCCTTCATCATTCATCACCGCCTTCCATCAACCCCGGAGACGGAAATCATGATTGAAGAATCGGAGTGCTTCAAAAGGGTTCTTTATTTTTTAATTATTTATTTTTGTTACTTTAGCACAATGGTAAGGGTTAATTATATTTTTGTGATTTGCCCTCTGTAAATTCATGGGCTAAGTTTCTTTGTTAGTAATGTTAGGGTGGGCTAAGTTTCTTTGTTAGTAATCTTATGGCGTTAAAGACAGTTTTGATTATGTGATTTGATTGCCCTAAATTTGAATTTATTATACCGCATAATGTATATTTCCTTTTTTAAGAAGATATTTTTAGTCTTCATATTATTGTGTTTTGAGTTTTGATTCCTTTATGTTTATTTCCTTATCGAAGAAGATATTTTGACACTTCATATTATTGTGTTTTGAGTTTTGATTCATTTATGTTCATTTCCTTATTGAATAAGATATTTTGAGACTTCATATTATTGTGTTTTGAGTT
Organism: Pogostemon cablin; assembly: GCA_023678885.1. Lineage (NCBI taxonomy): Eukaryota > Viridiplantae > Streptophyta > Magnoliopsida > Lamiales > Lamiaceae > Pogostemon > Pogostemon cablin. The sequence goes on along the minus strand of CM043001.1, from coordinate 28,493,626 downwards.
TTGATTCCTTTAATTATTCACGACGGTATCTCTGATTGATAGTTAATAGGATTTTTTATTGACAGTCTTAGGGGATTAACCTATAATTCTTAGGAGTGTTAGACAATCAATTTGGGATATTAATTACTTGGTAAAACACCATTATTAGGTAATTGGTAAGGAGACAAAAAGGGTTTATAATTTAGAACCTAAAAAGGGAAGTATAGTATTCTAGCCTTTGATAGAATTTAGCATGAAGTACATTTAAAGGGAGTGGGAGTTAATTCATTATCGATCCTAGGATTTGCAGCTCATTATAAGTGTTAAATCCTACCCGATCATTATAAGTGTTAGATCCTACCCGATCGAGGTAATTTAACTAGGCTTAGTGATCCTCTTATAAACGTCTGTAAGTAATTAATTTGGATCAAAATAAATCTGTCACATAGTTAAACTGACTTGTCTTAGCATTATCAATTCTTCATCTTTGAATTCTTAAATCGTTTTCCTTGCGTGATTTATTTTATATTATAATTAGTTTAATTGTTTAATTTTAGTTTTGTTAAGTTTAATTAATTATATTTCCAAAAATATCCAAAGTTGTCTTTTACTTAATTATTTATTAAATTTATAACATGTTGTGGGCACAATAATTTAATTTAGTCACACATGCTACCATCGATTCCTCATACTTGTATAAAAGAAATTAGCGATCAATGGTCCTTTCCTACTTCCTATAAATTAATGGGCCCACCCGCTATACATTGTGGACGTCAAGAAGGCTGCAAAACTTCATTAATTGATCAAATATATAATAAGAGAAATCATACCACCACAAATTTTAAACGCGTTTTATTTAAATACTAGATTTAATCCTCTTCATTTGTTTCATCTTGCACAAAATGTCGCCAATGCAAATCATTCATGCCAAATATGAAATCTACACATCTCCAAGACCTCCAATTCCTCTCCCCCAAAACCCTAACTTTTCTTTGATCAAATTTCTCTTCAAAAACCTTTCATCCATCTCCAACTACCCTGCACTTCTTGATGCCGAAACTTCTCAAACCTTAACCTTTTCCGACCTCAAAAACCATGTCTTGAAGTTATCCCAAGCTTTGATGAACCTTAACATCACCAAGAGCAACATTGTTCTCATTTTATCCCCCAACTCGATCCATTTCCCGGTAGCTTTCTTCGCGGTGGTGGCTGTTGGCGCGATAGCCACCACCGCCAACCCTCAGTACACAACTTTAGAACTCTCCAAACAAGTCAAAGACTGTAACCCTAAGCTGATCATCACAGTCCATGAACTCTATGATAAGATCAAACACTTCAATCTTCCTTGCATCATGCTAAACACCCCACAATTAGCTCATAAACTCAGCACTTCGATTGATTCAACCGTGTATAACTATTCAGACATCATTGAATCATCAACAAACACAAATCTGACAGACTTGGATAAACTCCCTAGTACTACACAAACTGATCCAGCAGCAATCTTGTACACATCGGGGACGACAGGAACGAGCAAAGGAGCAGTTCTAACTCACAGAAACCTCATGGCTTCGGCGTTGATGATGGCGTCCGATCAAGAAGCCAGGAATATTTCTCTGTGTTTCATCCCGATGTTCCATATCTTCGGATTATCAGGCCTGCTGAACGCGCAGCTGCATAGAGGCGACACCGTGGTGGTGATGAAAAAGTATGAGTTGAAGAAGATGTTGATGGCGATTGAGAAGCACAAGGTGACACATATGTGTGTGGTGCCACCTGTGGTTTTAGAGGTGATCAAGAATCGTGAAATGGTGAAGGAATACAATGTTTGTTCATTAAGGGAGATTATAACAGGTGCTGCTCCACTAGGGAAGGACATCATGGTAGAGTGTGCTACAATTTTCTCACAAGCTGTTGTGTATCAGGTAATACAATGTTTGTGGATCGGGTAATCCTCGTATTTTATAATTTTTTTTATTATTTTAAATTTATATTTTTTTTACATATAGTCAATCATATTAATTTATAATAATGATTTTTTTAATTTTAAAACTATTATTTATTAGAATCACAGTGATGAGAAATGTATAAAATTGTTAATTGAGTAATCTAATTCAGTGTACTAATAAGAATAATTAATTTAAGGATAATAAAAAGAGAAAAAAATAAATTTTTTATTTTTATTTTTGGTTGAAGCCACGCTTTATTGATCATGCTCTTAATTTAATTTAGAAATATTAAGTTATAATAATGTGTATTTAGACAACCTTGATAAATTATAACTAAAATATTGACTTATACTTTGATAAATTATAACTAAAATAATGGTTTATACGTAAAGAAAATTCAAAAATTAAGGGCCAATCAATTCACCGATGATAAAAATGGATAAAACTCTTTATTGAGTAATATAATTTATTGTACTAATGAAATGAATGCGAATAATTTAAGTTTTATTATACACCATTTTAATCATAATAATAATAATAAATCAATCTTATTGTTGATGCAAAGGCTTAATTGATCATGTTTTTTTTTTTTTTTAAATCTAATTTATCAAGTTATACTCCCTTCATCCCAATAAAGATGTAATATTTTTTTTGCCACAGAGATTAAGGAGTATAATAATTTAATGGGTAGTGGGTTGAAGATATAATATTTTAATGTGTAGTGGGTAAGTGTATTAGTGGTGTGTGTGGACTCTATATGAATAGATTAATTATTTTTGGTGGGTCTCATATGCTTAAAATGGAAATATAACAACTTATGTGGGACAACTCAAAAAGGAAAATGTCACGTGAAACGGAGGGAGTATTAATTTGAACTTGAATATGTTGGATATGTTTGATTTACATGAAAAGTAAAAAAAGAAAAAAAATCAAATCATCAATTAACATTTGAAAGGTTTAGAAATTCTAAGACTATATATTATCATTTTCAATTAGTTACATTTTATTACACCTAACTATGATTTAATATAAAATAATAATAACATTTGAAAACAAATAATATAGAAGAATTCACTAAGTGAATCAAATATATTATTGTAATTTTGATCCATTCGAAATAATAATAATAAAAAAAATCATTCCTATATCCAATAGTGAATGAAGCAATGATTATCAAGACAATATTGTACTTAAAATTTTTTTACTTCTAATCTTCGTAAGTCATAGTTATAGATGAAAAAAATTTATTAGAAAAAATACATAAAATTGACTCAATCATTGTTATTATTATTATTAAAATTAAATATTTTAAAATAAATGAATAGAATAGATAGATTCAACTAAATTTATCATATAATTGGAATTGTGTATAAATTAAAAAATTTTATTAGATCAAATGTATTGAATCGTGCATAGCTATATAACTTACTTATTCATTATTAATATGGAGTCATGATATTATAATGGAAATAATTGTATATGATGTTTTGTCTTGGTTTTAAGACAATTTAAAAGTAGTATAATAAAATAACTTATAGTATACTTGTGAAATAAATTTAAATATTATTTAAAAATTGTGTGAGAAAATTAAATTTGAATAATTGTAATAAAATCATATTTTTAAAGAGATGTATAAAAATAATATATTTATTCCAAAATTATATTTTAAAATAGGGCATAATAATAATAATAATAATAATAATAATAATAATAATAATAATAATAATAATAATAATAATAATAATAATAAATTGGGCTATGGGAAAATTTAGCCTAAAATGAATTTAAAAAAATCAATCAACTATTTAAATTTTGAAATCCAATAAAAAAAATAAAATAAATAAACTTAGAAATAATTAATTTTTCTCATAAAATTATAAAAAACATAAATATTCATTTAACCTTATCATGACACCTCATATTTTTACAAAAATTATAAATACACATTCAACCCTATGATGACACATCACATTTTACAAAAATTATAAATACACAATGAACCTCATCATGATACATCACATTTTTTAAAATTAAATATGGTAGCTTATTTTACTTTAATATATAAGAAGATTTATTAAGTTATACTCCCTTCATCCAACTAAAGATGTAATATTTTTTTTGGGCATGAAGATTAAGGAGTATAATAATTTAATGGGTAGTGGGTTGAATATATAATATTTTAATGTGTAGCGGGTAAATGTATTAGTGGTGTGTGTGAGCTCCATATGAATAGATTAATTATTTTTGGTGGTCTCATATGCTTAAAATGGAAATATAACAACTTATGTGGGACAACCCAAAAAGGAAAATATCACAACTTTTGTGGGATGGAGAGAGTATTAATTTGAACTTGAATATGTTGGATATGTTTGATTTACATGAAAAGTGAAAAAAGAAAAAAAAATCAAATCATCAATTAACATTTGAAATGTTTATAAATTCTAAGACTATATATTATCCTTCTCAATTAGTTACATTTTATAATTTAATATAAAATAATAACATTTGAAAACAAATAATATAGAAGAATTCACTAAGTGAATCAAATATATTATTGTAATTTTGATTCATTCAAAATAATAATAAATAAAAAACATTCCTATATCCAATAGTGAATGAAGCAATGATTATCAAGAAAATGTTGCACTTAAAATTTTTTGACTTCTAATCTTCATAAGACATAGTTATAAATGAAAAAAAATTATTAGAAAAAATACATGACTCAATCATTGTTATTATTATTATTAAAATTAAATATTTTTAAAATAAATGAATAGAATAGATTAGATTCATCTAAATTTATCATATAATTAGAATTGTGTCTAAATTAAAAGATTTTATTAGATCAAATGTATTGAATCGTGCATAGCTATATAACTTACTTATTCATTATTAATATGGAGTTATGATATTATAATGGAAATAATTGTATAAGATGATGTTTTGTTTTGGTTTTAAGATAATTTAAAAGTAGTATAATAAAATAACTTATAGTATACTTGGATTATCTGTAATAAATTTAAATATTATTTAAAAATTGTGTGAGAAATTAAATTTGAATAATTGTAATAAAATCATATTTTTAAAAAGATGTATAAAAATAATATATTTATTCCAAAATTATGTTTTGAAATAGGGTAAAATAATAATAATAATAATAATAAATTGGGCCATGGGAAAATTGAACCTAAAATGAATTAAAAAATCAATCAACTATTTAAATTTTGAAATCCAATACAAACAAAAAAAATAAAAATAACTTAGAAATAATTAATTTTTCTCATAAAATTATAAAAAACATAAATACTCATTTAACCTTGTCATGACATTTCACATCTTTACAAAAATTATAAATACACATTCAACCCTATGATGACACCTCACATTTTACAAAAATTATAAATACACAATAAACTTCATCATGACACATTACATTTTTCAAAATTATATATGGTAGCTTATTTTACTTTAATATATAAGAAGATATTTTTACGGCTAATTTATTAAAAATTAAATGTGGTGCAAGGAAATATCAAAAATATGATCTTTTGTGACATGTGCGCAAAGTATTACTCATTATTAATAAAATTAAATTCGAGTTTGCTTATTAATTAAGAGGGTGTTCGCGTACCTAATTATATAATGTGTTTCCATATATAGCCCACACGTCTCGTTGAAAACTAAGAATTATTTGATTTTTAATATTTTGAGACTTTGTCTTTTTAATATATACTGCTTATTTTCTATATCACTAAGAAATCAAAATTTATAAAACTTTATTACCAACTAATTCACTTGAATACGAATTAACATGTTAGATACATCTCCTGTTACAAACCGTTGAATGATTGATACGTTAGGATAAACTAATCTATACACTAACAATCAACCCTAAGGAAAATTATGTTAAAAATTTCCTCTCCGTATACGTGTCACTCATTTAATAAATGTAACAAGAGATGTAACACCAAAATGTAACAGACTTTCAAGATCCGAATTAACACTATCAATTACAAACACAACCTAGATTCACAAATTTAAATGTCAGTCTAATAAGTAATAAGTGCAAATTTGTTCCTTTTGCTGTAGTGTGCAAAAAAAAAAAAAAAAAAAAAAAAAAAAAAAAATATATATATATATATATATATATATATATATATATATATATATATATATATATATATATATATATATATATATATATATATATATATATATATATATATATATATATATATATGGCAATAGATCAAAGTGCTGAATTATTCACAAATAGTGATCTACTCAAATAATTAATTTACTAATTAATCTTGTTAATAAATTTTTAGCTCAAAAGTCTGCTAACAAGATGTCTAAAAGTTGGCAGTGATTTCTCTGTACAAATATTTAACTTCTGAAATCCCATTTATTTGCGTTTCCAACAACGTTTATATTTTTATTGGCTACAACTAGACGGTTAAAATGGCCCATGTGCCACGGCCTATTACAAATAAATGATCATTTGAAATATCTTATAATGTACATATTGTTAACTTTATTAATTATATTTACAATTAAACATAGTCACATAATTTATCTAATCGTGTACATTGGGAACCAAATTAATTGAAATTTACTTTGAATTAAGATCGTATCAAAGCCTACATATATGTAATAAAATTTTATTTTTAAAAAAAATGGCAAAAAAGGTGTAATTCTTGTTATGCATTCAGGGGTATGGCATGACAGAGGCAGCAGGAATTCTTGCAATGGAAAGCATGAGATATTGTCCACCGTATTCGGGCTCAACGGGGGTGCTTTCACCCGGAGTCGAAGCCCGAATAATAGATTTACAAACTGGTGGGCTTCTTCCTCCTTTTCAGACAGGAGAGATATGGGTCAGAGGTCCAATGGTGATGAAAGGTACGAATTAGGCCTGCTCGACTTAATTTGGACACCATGTTTACGATTTTCTCGTGTTGTTTGCAGGCTATTTGAATAATGATTTGGCAACGATGGAAACTGTGGATGACCAAGGATGGTTGCACACTGGAGATACTGGATATTTTGAAGATAAAGGAAGATTATACGTTGTGGATCGCATTAAAGAGATTATCAAATGTAAAGGCTTTCAGGTGGTCCTAATTATCATGTTATAGTACTAATTAAAGAATAGATTTATTTTTATTTTTTTTTATTTAATGGTTCACTATAATATTACCCACATTTTGGGTAATTAGGTTGCACCAGCTGAGCTGGAAGAGCTGCTTCTAAAACATCCTTGTATTGTTGATGCTGCTGTTGTAGGGTAAGTGCATGGTGGGAGTTAAAACTATCATTTTCTAATTAGTTTAAAAATTACTGAATTTAGTTCCAATAAATTTCTTGAAATTTTTTTTTTATTATTATTCTATGACAAAATAAATATTATGTTTTATTAATAATGGGTAAGAAAACCACTCAAAATCACAAAAAAAATGAGAAACATCAATATAGCATGAGAAAAATGAAGAATTTTTAAAATCAATACTAACATAACCCTCATAATAATTATAGACTGAATCTTGGAGATCATCTACATTCTTCCTAACAAATTGATAAGCTCTCAGAATATCTCTCAAAAGTCCAATTCCAAAAGCGTGACCTAAGTTCTTCCAATAATTTGTCAATGTCAAAAATTTCATTATAAAAAATAAAGGAATTTGTGATACACACCATGCATTCTCATGAAAGACAAACCAAGAACACTTTTCATTTACTCTCTGTAACAAGTCTACTAAAAAGGTTACAGAGATTCAAAAATAAAACTATTTTCACATCAAACCAAATAATACACTCCATTAAGAAGCAATAAGAATACTCAAATTCAAAGAAGACACGTACTGTTTTTTTAATTGATCAAATTATCAAAGTACAGATTAGCTGATGCTGAAGCTGGAGAAGTCCCCATGGCTTATGTGGTCAGATCATCCACTTCACTTACCACCGAACAAATTCTTGATTTTATTGCGAAACAGGTAATCAATCGAACAAGAAATTAATTAATTAAATTATATTTATATATATTATTGAAGGGCTAACATATACGCATGCTAAGTAATTATAATATGATAATTTTTACTCGTGCTAATTAAGTAATACTCTACATATACGCATTAATTTTTTTATAATATTGTAAAGTATTTGAATATATGTCAAGTCATGTGCTAATCTAAATCAAGGAGATTTTTTGGTTTTTTTGTTTTTAGTTTAACAACTAATTTAATATATTTGATATATATTAAAAGGTTGCACCATACAAGAGATTGAGGAGAGTAATTTTCAGAGATAGTATTCCCAAATCACCCTCGGGCAAGATTCTGAGAAGACAGCTCCAAACTAAATTCTCATCAACCCTCTAATGGAAGATTACACCCAGCTTGCATAAAAATACAATTTAATTTCATTTCTTACTCAAATTCCAATATTATCTCTTGTGCTATTAATTCAGATCATCTATTAAGAAATACAATGTTAAAACTACATTTGTACTAATAGCATATCATTAATTCAGTATTTAATACATGTTTCATATTTGTACATAATTTCTCTTTACGTGGCATATTGAGAAAACTATTATTTCTTGAGTTTAAAACATAAATCATCCCCATAACTTTTTACTTTTCAAAACAGTTTCAAGAAATTTAATTTCTTCAAAATAGTCTATAGTTTTTAAATTCTCATCAAAATTATACTTTTTACGCACTAAAAAAAAATCAAATTTTACTAATCACATGGATTGAATCATGGGACTGAATCGATGCTACGAGTTATGAGACAAAATTGGTGAAAAATATAGTTTTAGGACGAATTCAGAGCAAAATTGAAAGGTTTAAGACGAAAATAAATGTTCTAATTATTTTGTGACATTTTCTGATAAAGTAAAAATATACGAGACGGTTTATGTATTAAGCTTGCTAAATTTTGCATGTATAGTTGTTTAATTAGCCTTTAATAGTTTTTTGATTGATCATGAAGTTATTTATAATTAATGATGATTAGTTTATGTAGATTGCCAAATGATAATGCTGAGAAGTACCTATTGCTTGTGTTGTTAGATCATCGACTTCACTGACCAGCGAACAAGTTCTTGATTTTATTGCAAAACAGGTAATTCAGTCAAATTTTGAATTAATTAAGTTATGATTAATTTGAGAACTAATTAAATATATATTTCATATATTCAAAGAGATTGAGGAGAGTAATTTTTTGTGATGGTATTCCCAAATCACCTCATCAACAGTCTAATGGGAGATTGATTATGCCCTCTCAATTATATAGGTATGAATTTCATACCAATGGAGACTTCAATATTTAAATGGTGTGGAATGTTTGAATAATGTATGTTGAGTTGTAAGTATTTAAGCACCCCTAGTGCTCATGCAACCTTATTTTTCAATAAAAAAAACTTTTGCTTGATCAAGAAACCAGATAATATGTTATGTATAACATTTGTAGAAATAATGCCATTATTTTATTTTAATGGATTAAAAAACGATGGTGAAGAGACTTGAGCGTAAAGTTTAGAAGGGGGAGGGGATAAGTGGGGCCAAGAAAGGAGAAAAATTGGTACTACAACAAATCCGCTATAGATATCACAAAATAGACATCATTTAATCATGAAATATGATGTCTTTTCATGAAAAAACAATGTATTTTTTAAACTATCTATCAGCAAAAATTATTGCTAATAGACATCAATTTTCAAAGAAAATACGATAAGCGATGTCTTTCAAGCGACATCTATTTGCAAGTAAAATATAAATGTGTTGATTGACATCGGTCTCAATTAACTGATGTCTTTCAACTGATGCCTATTTGCTTGTAAAACAAATGTGTTGATAGACATCATTTTGACTAGCCGATGTCTTTCATGTGATATCTATTTGAAAGTAAAAAATTCTATGCTAATAGCATCGATTTTTACTAACCAATGTCTTTCAAGTAATGTCTATTTTCAAGTAAAAAATTGCGCATAGACATATTTTGACTAACTGATGTCTTTTAAGCGAGTTCTATTTGAAGTAAAAAAGTGAACTGATAGACATCGCTTTAATGAATAGATGTCTTTTCCTTAATGTCTAATGTTAATTTAATTACTAAAGTCCTTCATAGACATCGGTTTTGATGCACCAGATGTCTCTAATGTGATGTCTTTTGAAATTAAAATTGGTCAGAGACGGCCAACCGTCACCGGCGAGGGCTTCCAAAATCAACGACCCTAGCTGAGACGACGTGAGCTTGCTACCAGAGACATGAAATGCATCCCAACCAAAGGCCTCAAGCCCTAAACTCAACCCCAATCGCCAACCAAATGCCTTAAGACAACGGACGAAGCAATTTCGTCGGTGCCTCCACCATCCACCGTTAATATGCCCTACGCATGTCCACTAGCCATAGAAGCTACTTAAGAGTTAATCTGCAATTGCCCCTCCGTTCGTTACTGTGAACTCCTGCGGGTGACTAGCTTTGTGCGGGTCGGGCCTCGGACAGTGTTTAGAAGGGGGAAGGGATAAGCGGGCCAAGACAGGAGAAAATTTGGGCCTATAAATTATTTGACCCAAATAAATTGGACCAAAACCCAAACGAAAATCATATTGTCATGAAGACATATTAAATGCATAATATTGTATTCATGATAAATGTCTTTAATTGAAGTATTGGAAAATATATTTAGTACTACGAATATCAATAAAAAAATAAATTATCGCAAAATAAAATGAAAAATAGCAATATATAATCATAGTATTTTACATTTTTTTAGGTACTTTTTCTTCGGTAAAATTGTCGTAAAATAGCAACTATCATAACACGTAAAAAACTAATTATAAATATAAAGCCAGCAATTTAGACTTGCTACAATTCTAGTTAATAAATAAATAAACCAAGTAATAAATTAAACATTAATAAATACTCGATACTGAAATTTTGAAGTAAGGAGAGACTCTAATTTTGTTCGGTACTAAGAGGGATTATTGTAACAGAAGTCAGTCAAAATTAGAATTAAATTCAAAAACGTATTAAGTAGTTGTAATAGGGCGTATTAAGTTATTGACAATTGCGTGTTAAAGTTTAATGGATAGTTTGAAGTAACGGCGAGTTCAGCCTCTATTTAAAATTAGTCATGAGGTCCCTCACTAGGCTCACCCTATTCTCCTTAAGTAGTTACAATATTCAAACTTCATATTATAGTCAAATTCTAAACAGTTGGAAACGCCATTATAAATTATCCAAACTTTACGTACATTCAATCAAAACACTTAATCCTATATATCTTGCCTAAAACAATGTCTCCAATTCAAAATAATTACAAAAAATATGAAATCTACACATCTCCAAGACCCCCAATATCTCTCCCACAAAACCCCAACTTTTCTTTGGTCCAATTCCTCTTTAGAAAGCTTCCATCCATTTCCAACTTCCCTGCGCTCATTGATGCTGAAACTTCCAAAACCTTGACATTCTCCAACCTTAAAAACCATGTCTTAAAATTATCACAAGCTTTGATCAATCTTAACATCTCCAAGAACAATGTGGTTCAAATTTTGTCCCCCAACTCAATCCATTTTCCTGCAGCTTTCTTCGCGGCGGTGGCCATTGGCGCGGTAGCCACCGCCGCCAACCCTAAGTGTACAACCACAGAGCTCTCCAAACAAGACAAAGACTGTAACCCTAAGCTGATCATCACAGTTCATGATCTCTATAATAAGATCAAACATTTCAATCTTCCTTGTATCATGCTAAACACCCCACAAACTCATTATAATCTAAGTACTTATTCAGCTGTCTATAATTATTCAGACATCATTGAATCATCAACAAACACAAATCTGACAGACTTAGATCAACTCCCTTTAACAGCACAAACTGATCCGGCAGCAATCTTGTACACGTCAGGGACGACAGGAACTAGCAAAGGAGCAATTCTAACACACAGAAACCTCATGGCTTCGGCGTTAATGAATGCGTCTGATCAAGAAGCGAGAGGCGAATCGAGGAATGTATTTCTGTGTTTCCTCCCGATGTTCCATGTATTTTGATTATCGGGCGTGTTGTGCGCGCAGCTTCAGAGAGGGAACACGGTGGTGGTTATGGAGAAGTATGAGATCAAGAAGGTGCTGATGGCTATTGAGAAGCACAAGGTGACACATCTGTGTGTGGTGCCACCTGTGGTTTTAGAGATGATCAAGAATCATGAAATGGTGAAGGCATACAATGTTTCTTCAGTAAGGGAGATTATAACAGGTGCAGCTCCACTAGGGAAGGACATCATGGAAGAGTGTGCTAGGCTTTTCTCACAAGCTGTAGTGTGTCAGGTACTTGGCTATTTATTTATTAAGGGACGCTCCTGTGAATCGGGTTCACGGTGTAAACCTTGTAGCCTGTCTAATCTTGTCATGCAATAATCTTTGGCAGGGCTATGGCATGACAGAGGCTTCAGGAATTATTACATATGAATACAGGGGAACATGTCCACCTTATAATAATTCAGGCTCCTGTGGTGTACTTTCACCAGGAGTTGAAGCCCGAATAACACATTCACAATCTGATATCCCTCTTTCTCCTTTTCAGACAGGGGAAATATGGATTAGAGGTCCAATGGTGATGAAAGGTACCAAGGCCTGCTTGACTTAATTTGGACATGATGCTGACGACATGCCGATTTTCTTGTGTCGTTTGCAGGCTATTTGAACAACGAGGTGGCGACGATGGAAACTGTGGATGATCAAGGATGGTTGCACACTGGAGATATTGGCTATTTTGATGATAAAGGAAGACTTTACATTGTGGATCGCATTAAAGAACTTATCAAATATAAAGGATTTCAGGTTGCCCTTATATTCATGTTAAATGTAAGAGTAATTTTCTTAATAGGTAATAATAATTTTCCTAATGTATTTAATGGTTTAGGGTTGTTTAGGTTGCACCGGCTGAGCTGGAAGAGCTGCTTCTTAATCATCCTCTTGTTGTAGATGCTGCTGTTATAGGGTAAGTGCAATATATAGTTGTTTTAATTAGCATTTAATAGTTTTTTGATTGTTCAACTACATGAACTTAATGATAATTAATGATGATAATTTTATGCAGATTACCAGATAGAAAGCTGGAGAAGTGCCCATTGCTTATGTTGTCACATCATCTACTTCACTGACTAGTGAACAAGTCTTGATTTTATTGGAAAACAGGTAATTCAGTCAAAATTTGAATTAATTGAAACTAATGAAATTATTAGTTCATCTTTCTTGAGCCCCATCATATCATATAAATTAATAGCTCATGATGTGTTATGTGTACAAATCTAAATCCATTATGATTAATCTGACAACTAATTAAATACATATTTCATATATTCAAAGGTTGCACCATTCAAGAGATTGAGGAGAGTAATCTTTTGTGATAGTATTCCCAAATCACCCTCGGGCAAGATTCTGAGAAGCGAGCTCCGAAATAAACTATCAACAGTAATCGAAGATTAATTATGCCCTCCCAAATTGGATCAATTTTATGTACATATTCTATTTTATGGGAAACAAAATAGACGGTGAAGAAACTTGGGTGTAATGTTTAGAAAGGACAGGTATAAGTGGGCTATGACAAGAGAAAAGTTGGGCCAACAAATATTTGACCCCAATAGATTGGGCCAAACCCAAACAAAAAAATCATATTTGTAATGGAGGCATACAGATATTTCAGTTTAAATGCATTGTATTCAATGAATGTACCTTAATTCTTACAATTGAATTATCATGATTGCAATATTACAAATATGAAACATGGCAACAGATGAACAAGAAAAGAATATAATTAAATGGAAACAATTCCATCTGAAATCTTGATCAACACCTCTCTAATCACATAATTCCTCACAAAATCACACCATATTTTCTTCCACTTTTCACGATCCTCAAAACCATGATTAATTAATCTGATCAAGGATCAAAACTGGAAGATTTGTCATCAAGTTCTCTGATAGAGTTGATCATCCTAGCAACCTCTTTAATGGTTGGCCTCACTTGATCAGATGAACCATTGATGCATTTCAAAGCAACCTGCAGCAAATGCACCATACTTTCCTCGCTCGCCCCTTCCGAGATGAGAGCTTTGTCGAACACCTCTACAGTCCACTCTTCCCTTATCGCAGAGTTCACCCAACGAGCTAGCTCGAATCCATTGCTTTGGACAAGTTTTCCTGTTAGAAGCTCCAAAAGGATCACTCCAAAGCTGTAGACATCACTTTGAAATGCACTATTTGGGATAGTGTTATTGTTTTCTTGATAGCTATCAAGATTTTCAAGAAATGATTGATCTTGAATGTCACCCTCTGCTAGGCCATATTCACTAATGAGAGGCTCCATTTCTTTGCTAAATAGAATGTTGGAAGATTTCAAGTTGGCATGTGCTATTCCATCACCTTGTAGCCTTTCATGCATGAAGGCTAGTGCAACGGAGATTTTAGCTGCGATGGTTAGTCGGCTTCCCCAGTCGAACGACACCCCATTCTGAGACCCTGGAATTGTTGGAAACTCGATTAAAGCTCGTTCAAGCTCAAACACAACTTTTTAAACTCGATAATAATTCAAACAAGCTAAAGAACATACCATGTAGAAGGCTGAATAGGCTGCCATTATGCTGATACTCATAAACCAACAGTTTCTCTTGCCTTGAGCAATAAAAGGCGAAAATCGGCATAACATTTGGATGTCTAACTTCATCCATCCTCTGTATCCTCTTCTTGAATTCATCTCTTGAAATCTCCCACTCCCTTATTCTTTTCACTGCTAATCTTACCCCCTCGTCTATTGTAACCTTATACAAGGTCCCTCGTCGTCCTCGTCCGACCAACTCAGCTGGTGCTCGAAGCAAATCCTCAAATTTCAGACCAGATATCACTGGATTGGAAAGAACACAGAGTGATGGTGAAGTGTTCCTTCCACTTGAAGCTGATGTTATGGAAAATTCAGACCTGTTGTTGTCTCCAAAGCCTTTCGAGTCACTCGATGATCCACTCACCTTGTCGAGTGTTCTGTCTGTCTGAATCCCCTTCTTCGCAGCATCGATCTTCTCTTTCGGTTTCCTTCTCCAGAGCAACTTTAATGCCACTAAAAACAGGATGATTAGGACAATCAATGCGTATCCAGAGTACATTAAGTAATCTTTCAATGATGAAGGATTCTTTTTAGTTTCTGGTGGTGATGGAGGCGGCGGAGGAGGAGGAGATGGAGGACAAGAATTGAGTAATGGAGGCCCGCATAGGCCCGGATTGCCTGCAAAGCTCGACCAGTTGAACCGTCCTCTGGAATCAGGAATCGGGCCGGTGAGACCGTTGTTTGAAACATTAAACTCTTCGAGATTGGAGAAATCGAAATTTGGTATGCTTCCATTCAGAAGATTGTCCTCTGCAAGAAAACTGAGCAGGCCGGAGATTCTCGACATGTCCGGAATCCCACCAGAGAAATCATTGCCGGAAATGTCGACCCTTTTGAGATTACTCAATCTGGAAAGAGAAACAGGGAGATTCCCTGAAAAACTGTTGCCATGGAGATAAATATGAGTTATTCCGGTGCAGTTTGATATGGATTCCGGCAGAGCTCCGGTGAGGTTATTGGAGTTGAGGCTGAGAACGGTGAGAGCTTTGGCTACACAGAGAGAATCAGCGTCTAATACTCCGGTGAGATTGAGCTCGTCGAGTACTACTTTCTTGATCGTTGGAGAGCTGACGTAACACGTCACGCCTCTCCAACGATCGGAGCAGGGGTCGGAACTCGAGTTCCAACCCCAGTTGTTTTGTGGAGAGAGTTTTTGCATGAACTGAACGAGTGCATCTCTCACTTCTACTGTTTCTGCATTTGTTGTTGAGAAGAGAAGAATACACAAGATTAAGAATATGAACAATGGAGGTGGAAATGGATTCATCTTTTGTGTGATCAAGAAAATGGTGGTTAAAAAGTGATGATCTTGTTTGGATGAAGATACAAATGGCTGAATGCACTAATGTTGGAACTTTTAGGGAAGAGAATACAACAAAAAGAAAGGACTATAGGAAAAGACTAATATAAATAAATATATATATAAACACACATAATTAGATAGTACATAGTATATATTTATTTATTTATTTATGTATATATTTAAATGTGCCGGCAAAGGGAAAGGGTCAATTTCTCAGTTGGATTCTGCTCTGTCCCAGTGTTACGATTGTGTTATTTTAATCAATTAATTAATGTGTCGAATGGGTCAAAATCCATCTTTATTTAATTGTATATTTATTTAATTTAATTTATGTGATTCAATTTTATAGTGTTAGCTTGGGCTTCGGAGGATCATCTGCATTCTGCAACATTTTTTTTTTTTTAAATTTTCCTTAACTTGTGATACGAAATAAAAACGGGTCGGTGACGAATTTATCCAAATAAAAGTTGATAAAATTCATTGAATTTAATTATAACTAAGTTGAATATGTTGATTTCTCAAATGATGCACTCCAGCTAGCTATGATAAATCTTTTCTTTCATTACTAATCTACATTCAGAAATTTCTTTAACAATTCCTGGCAAATGGCACGAACAAGATTAAGTTAGCGTTAATTCTTGCTTCCACACACCAAAGAATGACATTTATTTATAGTGTTTCTTTGCCTAAGAACAATTACTACACTTATTTATTTTCTAATGTATAATTGAATTTATTTCATCATGCATATTTCATTGTCCTCATCAAATTTTCATGCAGAATTAAAAGTCAAATGAATATTTCTATCAGCAGAATTAATTCCCCCTGATTAAGATCACACGCTTCGGGAATGGTGGTGTGTCACTATGTACTTCCATCTTGAAGTTAAACATAAGCAAACACTATAAAAATTTCACTTCGAAGATGCACTAAACTCGTCCAAATCTAAAATAAATCATTGGTACATGTTTTGTGTAGCTATTTTGTGTAGCCAAATGCGTTAACATGTTTTGTGTATCTAGTGTTATATTGTCATTTTTAACGTTGTGGTTTACACTTAAAAAAAAAATTACCAATGAAATATTCACTTGGTAAAAACCTTAATTTTATTGTTAAAATGATTTACTAATGGATTAACAACAAAATCCATTAGTAATTTTCCATTGGTAAATAATTTCGTTGTTAATTCGTTGCTAATAGTTTAATTAACTATTTATATAATGATTTCGTTGATAATAACAACGGATTTTATTCCGTTGGTAAAATAATAAATCGTCTCATTGAAAGGTATGCGCTTCCTTTGTAATTAGCATTCCGTTGATAAAAAGAATGTAATGTTTGTTGGCAATCTGTTGATAATTCCTAACAAATTGCATTCCATTGATAAATTTTCTGTTGCAGTTTTTTTTTTTTTTTTTTGATTCAGAAATCATCTTTGTTTGTTCTGATTCCGAAACTATCCACAACGGCTAACGTGTTATTTGGGCCAAATTTTGGCCCAGATATTAATTGGGCCCCCATGTGACCTTCTTTATAGGAGATGAATTATTTTCATTTTTAATAAATGTTGCGAGTACTGTGTAACTGTATACACATAATTTATTTTTCTTAAATAAGACAAATCCCAAATCATTTATATATGTGCAAAAGTTCAAGAAAAGAACTTTTATTAGTCATACCACTCTCCATTAAAATGGTATAAATCACATGTATGGATGTACCCTTTATATTATTAAAAAAAATGCATGTAGTACTCCTTATAATTCATGAAATTAATTTTATTCACAATTTTATCATCGCATATAACTTTAATTAGTGTTACTGCAATTTTCATGTAAGGACTTATATATATATAATCCTTTTAATTTTTAAACATCAAAATGACAAAATTGTAATTGTGGTGAATAGTAAATAAAATAAATTTAGTGAGCTAAAAGATTCCATCTTTCTCAAAGTACTAGCAAAAGTTTCTCTTTAGTCTTTTTAATTGCTTTATTTTATTCTTTATTTGTCAATTGAATCAATTATGCATTTTTCTATCATGTTGCTTAATCTTTACACAAACCATATGCCCACACGCACAAGCTCTTTAATTATGGAACCTCAGTTCACATTTTTGTTGCTTTGAATCTGTCTTTTAGCCCTTAACCTATAAATATAGAAAAAACTTTTTTTTATATCCAAAAAATTACCATAATTTAATTATTTCAATATGTTAGTCAAAATCAAGCCAATGTGATCAAGTTCTTAGAATAGTTCATTTGTAGGATTTGATTTCATTCCTAGAATTGCAAATGTGATCGTCTATTTCATTCTATGTTTCCTCTACTATTTCATGTATTAGATTCTCGCCACGTGTTGTAATCAATGCTCAAATTTTCGCCACATGCCCCAAGGGTTTAATGGTCATTAACTATGGTATAGTATTTTAATAGGAAATAAGCTATGGAATAGAGAGTGAAATATCAAAGTGGAATAGGGGATTCCAGTAGTCATGAAAAAGAACCTTTAATAAGCGCAATTTGAGTTATCTAACTACCATAAACCACTTGAAATACATACCTCGTTTTACCTCTCACATCAATCCTTGTAACAAGGATAATCGGGCAAGCCCTAAGGTTGGATATATCATTTAGTGGTTGTACATGCATGCATGATTTTTAAGTTAATGAGCAATGCCACATTTCATATCATGATATTCTATTAGAGGACCTCCCAACAAGCATGTATAATCATTCTCATATCTTGCAAAAATCAACACCTATCATTGTTACAAGCACCCTTCATTCTTACCAAACCTAACAAATGGACCCTATATAAAATCCTTGGGAATTCTTTGCACTTGTTCTAATCAATATGTGATGTTGTTATTTGGTTGGCCTCAAGAAGGATTGTGTTATATTCTTGCAATGGTCCTCCCAACTATGCAAGAAAGAGCCAAATGAAGTAGCTACTAACCAAAAGTATTATTAATTTAATACTATTGGATTATGACAACTCTTGGATAATCCCCATGTGCAAGATTCTACGTGACAACAAACAAACTTCAGTAGCTGCAGAAGTGGGGTTTCTGATTGAGCTAATTAGCAAATTCTTGGACATAATCATACTCATTTTGGGAGGACAAGGAGTTCTATCAATCAAGATTGATTGATTTAACTTTAAATGTTGAATTTCAAATAACATAGTTATTTAATCATGTGATCCAAACTTATTAAAAAATGAAGAAACATATGTAAATGAAGTGCAATGAACTTTGATCGAGGAAGTATGGGATGATTAGGGCACTCCTAAGAAGTTTAAACTTCTCATAATCTGATTATTGAACTATCTTAATTAAGTTAATAAATTTCATAGCTAAATAATACGTAGATGAAGCAAGAAAATCACCAATATGTTAGTGTAAGAAATCATCTTTCAACATATATTAATTGACAATATTGCTATTGAAAAAAAGTTTCAAATTGTTGTATAATCTCACAATAGCAAGAATCTTTTGCTTGCTTGGTCAATAATTATTATGTATATAAATATGTGTGTGTGAAAATGACATAATATTTTATGGTATTTTGACAACGATAATTGCCATGGTGGTTGGGGCCAATTGGGACACAGTGTTTGGATTATTGCACTTTTTACTGTTTTGTTTTTTGTTTTTCTTTTTGTTATTTTGTTTTTGTTTTAGGAATTGAATTATTATTTGTTAAAGTTTGAGACTCAAGCTCCTTGGCAAGTGCGACCCTAATGTTTGGGACTCAATTTTTCTAATTAGTTTCAAATTTAAATTTTAATACACACAATCACTTACAAACCTAAGTCCAAAATCATTTAAGAAGAAAATTCAATATTAATTAATATTTTAGTTTAGAGTCTCCGAATCCGCCATTTCTTAATAATAAGTTAAGAAAACATAATTCAATTAGTTTCAAAGTTTTAATCTAAAAAAAAATCTAATTTTTGAGGGAAAAAAAATCTACATAGTTTCCTATAACATTATAATCATAGAAATACATACATTTGGTGAAGGAAAGTATACATAAAAACATTTAGTCAAATAAAACTTGGGAATTAGTTGCCAAAAATAGATTTTGCCAAAATAATAATACTATTAATTAATAAATAAATATCAAGAAAGGTGAATGAGAAAAGGAATCACACTCGCTGAATAATTCAGGGTCCAAAATTAAGACGAGGTTTTCAGAAAGAATTAGTCAGCAGTTGCAGATGATTATGGAACTATTGAATACTCCAAAATTATTATGGGACTATTCAATGATGTCAGATTGAGTGGTCTTTCCTGTCCAATATTATATTAATTTTATATTTATAAAAAATACAGTGTACATACCAAATACAGATCTACAGATTTTAAAAAAGAAAGTATTTTTCTTCTATTTTCCAAAGTGCATTAACTGATAGTGCTACAGTTCAATTATCTGATAAAGGGCCAATATTGAGTGGCATAGCTTAAAAATGATTACCACAATAGTAAAAAGTTTCAACAAACTCTGCCTATGAAAAAGATTTAGTTTTTGAGTAGGTATCATGTGACCTTGCTTGGATTGACTCTCTCTCCTCTTTCCTCTCTCTCTCACCTCTCACGCCATAAAGCCCATAAAAAAGTAGCCTGCTTTCTTCTTAACCAATCCAACTACCGCCTCAAAATGTATCATCTTTCACAGTTGATCTTCTAGGTTTTCAGTGTTAGACTTTGTTTTTGTGTGGTTTCTTGAATTAATGGTGTGGTGCTGCAATGGCTTCCAGCGTTTCAAGATTCATCAAGTGTGTGACCGTGGGTGATGGGGCGGTTGGCAAGACTTGTATGCTCATTTGCTACACTAGTAACAAGTTCCCTACTGTTAGTTCTCTGCTTTTCTCTCTCTTCACATTAAAAAAAGATCTTCTTGTAATTGGGATTTTTGTAAAAGGAATTCTTAATTCTTGTGTTTATTCAGAGATTTGGTGATCTCAATGGAGTCTAATCATTTGTTTCATGTTAATATATGTTGAATTCTGGGATTGCAGCTTTTCTCATATTTCTGATGTCCTTTATTATGCATTAAAAAAAGAGGGCATCTTTCTTTCATGATTTCTTCTACTTCTTGAGTTTTGCTTTTGGCATCTTTCTTGAAATTTGTGATTTGGGTTTCTTGTTTTCTCATTGGTATCACTCATATTCTAACATCTGTCTTATAAATTATGTTTTCAAACTATAGGGCATTCTTTATTTATTTTTGTTTTTTTTATTGGGGAATTAGGACTATATACCAACAGTGTTTGACAACTTCAGTGCAAATGTGGTTGTTGAAGGAACCACAGTCAACTTAGGCCTTTGGGACACAGCAGGTAAGCTTGTGCAGCTGTAAGATTTTGGTGTGGTGGGTGGATCATTTCCAAGTTGAAAACTAAGAGATGAGTTTTCTGGATTTTAATCATGTCAACAGGTCAAGAAGATTACAATAGATTAAGGCCCTTGAGCTACAGAGGAGGGGATGTGTTTGTCTTAGCATTTTCATTAGTCAGTCGAGCAAGCTATGAAAACATTATTAAAAAGGTGATGATTGTACAAATTTGATGCAATTCATAAGAATTATCTGTTGGTTTTTTAATGTGACATTAGTTCCACTACAATTTAACATGGGCTATTTATGACAGTGGATCCCTGAACTTCAGCATTTTGCTCCTGGGGTCCCGATAGTCCTCGTTGGCACAAAATTAGGTAATTGCATCCATGATGATTGCCTTGTTGATAATTCTCATTGTTGTTTTTGTTAGCAACTCGACATCATGTGGATACTACTCTCATTGCGCTAGTAATGAGTGATTAAGTGCATTGGATTAAAACGGTAAATGGTAATATATAAACCACGAATATTCTAATTATTGTGGTTGCATTTTGTGGTCGGATTTACACATTTTCAGTAATTCATCAATTGATATTGATATAGCTTCATATTCCACTCTCTGGAAGAAAATTAACTATGTTGAGTAGTAAACTCTTGCTCAGTAAACTGACAGTGGTTCAGGCTCTGAGTTTGCATTTAATGAAACCTAGAGTTTACATAAATTTTAAAGATGATCTAATATATGGAGATAATTTTTGTTGAGGATTACATGGATCTAAGTGAAGGTTAGGATACCAACTGCTATACTAAATATATTAATGCTTCAATAAGTATTCTTGAAAGGATCTGAGCAAGGAAAACTGTGGTTTCAAAGTATGTTACCATAATGTCCACATTTGTTATTAAAACCCGGTAGATGTTTCTACCATGTGAGGAACTCTTGTCATTTATTAAACATAGGCTGTGTCTTCAGCATATATTATGACGCGACTGCTTTTCTCGTTACTGTTTTATCATGGATTTGTTCAATGGGGTTGTTGCAGATGGGAATGTAAGTCTCTTCTTGGGGCAGCCCATGAAGATATGACTTTTCAAACATAGTTGTTGGACTTGCTATGGTAGCTTCAAACTGTAACCCTCCAAAGTTCAACTCGGGTTTATACGATGGGGATGAGGTTAAAGTAAAATAGCAAGGAAAAGTAGTAAAGAGAGTTACTTCCTGTTGCTGTCATAAATGATGTTAATTATACAGTTTTGGGCATGTGTGATTAATCGACAAGTGGCATTCGTTGTGCGATTTTTTCCTTGCATATAAACATCATTGATTCGATTCAGCCCAGTCTGACCTGGATTAAACTCATTGTCAAGCATTCTTCTCTGTGTTATATGTTGGAATAAACGACTGTTTCTGTGTCATTAACAGATCTTCGCGAGGATAAGCACTACTTGGCTGATCATCCTGGATTAGTTCCAGTTACCACTGCACAGGTGTGTTTTCTCATC
Source organism: Pogostemon cablin (assembly GCA_023678885.1). Lineage (NCBI taxonomy): Eukaryota > Viridiplantae > Streptophyta > Magnoliopsida > Lamiales > Lamiaceae > Pogostemon > Pogostemon cablin. The sequence goes on along the minus strand of CM043001.1, from coordinate 28,470,882 downwards.
ACCTGCAACTGTTTACTCTGTTTATTTTAAGCCCTAAACTGATGGCGTAACCATAATCAGGGGGAGGAGCTACGTAAGCATATTGGCGCGTCTTACTACATTGAATGCAGCTCTAAAACTCAACAGGTGATGGTCTATTTAATTACTCCCTCTCTGTATGCCTCCCTTATAACTAATTATACTGAGCAACGACCTCTGCTCTTCAATGCAATGCGCAGAATGTAAAAGCAGTATTTGATGCTGCAATCAAGGTAGTTATCAAGCCACCTCAAAAGCAAAAGGAGAAGAAAAAGCCGCGGAAAGGATGTCTAGTGTAAGTATACCTACTTCAATAGAATCATATTACTCCCTTCTATATTTTGGGAAATTCACTTTTTTGATCATTCATTAGCCCCTAAAATTATCCAATTCTATTTAGATGATCTTCTGTTAGAAAGATAATTTGGTGACATCCTGAACTTATTTTTAACATCACAGGAATATCTTCTGTGGAAGAACTGTCCATGGCGAATGAAGCATGTCGTGGCCAGAGGTTCGTTCAATGCTGGTGATATGGCGATATGCTCGTTGCAATGGTGTTAATATCAAGTATTTTGTGGTAGTTAGTCTCTCCGGGCAATTCTTTTTCTTGTTTAAGTGAATCATCCTAGGCACAACTAGCTGATCCGAGACACTTGCTGTTTTGTGGGAGTATCGTAAACCTAGTTACTGATTTTATTGCAGATATATACGTATATTGTAGTATACTATACAAGGAGCTTGAATGTTGAGATGATTAATTAGTGTACGTTTCTGCTAATCCTATGCTTTTTTTTTTAAGTTCATCAATTAATTAAGTAAATTAGCAACCATCTTACGAGCACATTCTTTACAATCTACCCTATTGGAGGATGAGCATAAAATTAAATTTACTTGCATGTTTTCCAAAATATTAATCATTGTGATACAATCTCACATAAACTATCTGATATGGTCTGGTGTGAATTGAATGTGACAAGACCAGTACTTGCTTTACATAAGTTGGGTATGAATGTAACACCTGACCTACCCTATTGTCGTCCCTAACTAACGTACTAGCGTGTTGCACATATATAGAATTGCTTGCAATGTACAAAGGCGCAACATTATGGGAAAACAGAGAAAAACAACAACAAATGGAACTGATTAAAATTATTACCATGTTCAATAAGATTCAGAGTCAAAATAGTAAAAGGGCAGAGTCAAGAACAGTAAAATAAACCATGGAATACTTTATACTAGCCACATTACATCAGAATTTATTTATACAGAATATAGCAGAATTTTACATTTGTTTTGAAATATAAACTGGCCCATGTGGTAATGTTCGAGGACCACGAGGTTTATAACATCAGTTTGAGTCTCTTATTTCTAATCAGGTATAAAAAAAAAAAAAAATTACAAATAGTATACTGTAGTAATTGAAGTATAATCAACTTGGATGCACATACTCCCACCTCAAAAAGTATAACTATATCCCCATATAAATAGAACAGAGTTAAGTCTCCAGCATCAGATCTTATTTATTTATGCATTGCACTAAAAGAACACTTCCAGTATTTTAGTACGATGTTACATTCTACTGCCATGAAGACTGTCTCTGTCTGAAGGGTCTCATTGCCCAGCTTCTGTTGCTATCCAACCCACCATTTTTGCTGATGTCGGGAAGACCACCTATGGCCTCTAAAATTGGGGTGACAAAGAGCCAATGGGACCCAGGTACTTCGAATTCACTCTTGGTGCAAAGATTCTTACACCAGGTGAGGAGTCTGAATATGAGGTAGCTCCAACAGGAAAAGTGGCTGCAGGGAGAGGGTAACTAGTTCCGAGAGGAACGACGGGGAATTGGAAAGGACTGGATGCAAAAGGAACAGCAGCAGGGGATGATGACAAGACTGATCCTCGGAACACATCCGGATTAAATGGGGTAACATTCGCGGAGTCATATATTCGTTGGGATCCACCAGGTGGAAACACTGGGAAGGGCTGCTCAGCTCGATCAGGTAACATTGATGGGATTGTTATTGTAGAGTATGCACTCCCTGGATGATTCCAAGATGAGAAACTGCTCAACCCTACACTGCTCATTCTAATGCCTGCAGGAGGAAGATGCGATGTTACACCTCCGTTGACTAGTTGTTTAACTGAAATTTGGTCAATGCTAGCATCATCAACTACAGGCCCACTATTGAGATCGAAATCCTTCCGAATATGTAAATCATTTGGTCCAACTCCATTTTGATTGCTCCTGGTGTAGTAGAGCCCAATGTCATTCGTTTCATCTAGCCTGTTCAAATCAAGATCCATGACGGCAGAAGGCATAAAATTGGACCGCTCATTCAGCAGTGCTGCAGAAGTACTTGATGAATGAGTTGCCAAGTAAATGGCTGAAGCAGAATCTCGTGAGACCATTTCCTCAACAACTCCTTCATCAGGCACATTCAGATCAATATCCAATGAAATACGGTTATGTTTACTGGCAGAGGCATCAGGGGCAGACCAACTAGGACCCAGAGGCATTTCAAAAGCTTTTCGGGGCTCAGCAGGTTGAAATGCACTCGTGGCAGCAGATCCCTTCCATCCAAGTTCCATCTTACCTCTTAATAATACCTCTGGGGGAACAAAAGAGCCCTTGGCAGCAGCCGCTATGGCAACAGAGGCAAATGGTAACGAGTTATTCATTTGACCGGTTGTTGAAGTGTACAGTGTTTTCGTGGACTCCCCACATTTCCCTTCATCAGGATTTAAATCTTCGTTCAGGTCAAACATTATTTTTGGTCGTGGATACGTTTCCCTTGAAGTTGCCAAAGAAGGGGATGAAACACGCTTGTCAACCTCATCAAGCGGAATACCGGTGGGATCAACAACTACTAACTCAGCCTCCTTCAGACCATTATGGTACTTAGAAATAGGACACCTACTCATCTCCCAATTTTCAATGATGGTCTCCTCAAGATGACCTTGTAAATCACGAGAGGGAGAGCACAAAACAGTAGCACCATGGCATTCACCAACCGCGTTTCTTTCCACTTCATGATCAAAGTTTAGATGTTCTGACTTCCTCATGCAACTTTCAGCATCCAAGTCACCAGGTGCTCCTGTTTTAGTTGCATCATCGGCTTTTGACACAGATTTCTGATTACATTCAGTTTGGCTCAGCTTTCCGTTTTTACCTCTGTCTCCAAATTCAGACTTAACTAACTCCCTCAGCTTCTGGAGCAAAATTTTTGGCCTGTTTAATCCTTCATTCACAAACTTGCTGCAGTCACTTTTATCCAATGGAATAGACCCCTCAGAGCTTACCATTGGCTTACGCTCATCATTGCTCAAATTATCAGTACGATTTTCATCTTTCATCACCATAACATCAATTCCAATACTGGAACTAGTCTTTTCATCATGAACTCCTTTATGTGACATACCATCTCTTACATTCTCCATTCGGATAGGAAGGGCTGAAGAAGAGTGATCAATCTTTTCATTTGACTTGTCATTAGCCTCCTGCTGAAGTTTACCATTGCTTCTCAAAACTGTACTCGAGGAACAAAAGTCTTTTGTATCCTCTCCAGCTGGTACATCTTCTACAGGAATGAATGGACAATGAACAGAATTTTTATTGCCATCACATGAGGAAGAATTTTCAAGGAAAGACTTATTTTCTGTCCCATCTTTTTTACAAAGTTCCTCAGCTGTGAGTATATTTCTCTCCGTAGAATTAGTAGGAGAAACCAGATTGGATCTGGACATTTCTCCCGCAGCGACACTGGCAAGTAAGTTCATACCAACATCATCTTCAAGAGACAAGGATGAAGTTGCTTCAGAATATCTGGCACAGCTCTCAACCAAAGCATTCATGGGGCTGAAAGAAGAAGAGTGAAACTTTTCGAACTTTGATGGACTTGATTTAGGTTCCTCAATAATTCTCTTGAAGTCTTCAGATGTCATGCTTTTCTCTTCATTAGCTTCAGGTGACTCGGCACCCTCTAATACAGCACTACATTGAAATTTCTGATGCAGCTCTTGTTTGCTAACAAGCAAGGAAGTCTGGTCGCTCACAAGGGTAGGATCTTCTATCCATCCTCTGTTGACGCCTTGTGAAGGGCTCCTTACCAGGTTTGGTATCTTAACAATCAGCTTATGATTGTTAACATTGCTAATGGATCCCTCAACAACCCTTTCACTGGTTAATGCAGAGTGAGACAACTTTTCTAAAGCAGTAATTTTCTGTGCAGAACTTCTACTTGAGTGGGTTTCTTTCTGAGTATCAGTTACAGATATTCCTGGAGAACCACATATTTTTCGTTTTCGTGTACTATTTGATACATTATTAACAGTCTCTGAACATGAAGTAGAACTCTTAACATCCTCCTTTGGAGAGGAAGTTTGGCCATAATTATGTGACTGACTAGAACTACTACTCATGTCCTCCCTATTTTGAAGGGAATCAGCTGTACTCCCCACAAACGTTTTAGGCTGGTTCTCCTTTTCAACTGTAAGGGATGAAGCAGGTTTCACAGACCCAGGAGATGAGATTGCATGCTTTGTTCTACTTTCCCCACGCGAAGACCGAAGAGAAGCACCTTTGGATGCAGAATTCTGAGTAATAGTGTTTTTCATGGAAACATCAGACCCATTAGGAGTTTTGCTCCCAGCATGAGAAGCATCTGGAATCTGTGATTTTGAAGGCCATGACGATACAGCCTTGATGGAACCAAACTTAGCATCCATATTCTTCATTTCAGCTTCAACACGTTTCTTCCATGTGTCAACTAAAGTTATTGCCTTCCTCTGAATTTCTACATTCTTATGTGATCGTAAATGATTTACAGATCTGCCAATGTTGCACATCTGGAGGGCACGAAGATTAACTGGAAGTTTATCCAGCACAAGAAGTAAAACCAAAAGAAATTCTTCCACAGATTTGTCACCATCTTTCACATTGCCATGGCCAATCTTCCCTTTATGAATATCCTGCAGCCATTTATCCAATACAAGTAAACCCTTGCGCTGCACAAACTTATCAAGGCAAGCAACTTTATCAGTGGAAGCCATTACGTTGACAAGCATGACACGACTAACTAAGTCTATTTTTCTTTCCATACAATCCGGTTGCATTAACTGGACAATACTCTCAACCCCTTCCACATCCACAATCCCACCTTTTTCTGTTATTTGTGCAATCTCATATTTTAATTTACTTTCTGGTCTGCACTGACCTGAATCGCCTTCATCAGTTCTGGTAGACCGTTCTCGTTTGGCAGGATCTGCACCGTGATTTACTCTCTCCCTCTTTCTTCCTCTTGTTTGAGAAGGATGAGAAGTCCCACTATTTTGACCACTGTCAGAAGCTGCTTTCAGTTCTGAGGTTGAAGTTGGACCATTAGCTTGTTTTGGAGAACGACCACCAGGGTTCGGTGTTGCATACATTTCTATTCTTGTTTTGAGTAAGAGATTTTCTATTTCTTCTTTCTGCTCCTGTAGAACCACGCAATACAAATCAATATCAGAAAGGTAAGCAAAGAACCACTCAACTCAAACAAAACAAAAACACCACAGACTATGATGACTAACATTAACGTAGTCTTGATCTGTCAGCCACCATAAAGACTTGTTTGCAATGTCATATACGCGTCGACAAACATAAGAGGATGTCCCGGTGGGAAGTTCTACACCTCTAGGAAGATATGCAACTTTACATGGATGGAGTAGTGATGCTGCTGAAACCTCATCCTTGCAAAAGGAATAGAATATCTCGTTTGGTGCACTTTCCACCACAGGACCTTTCTGGAGCTTCAATTCAGATGATCGATACAGCCAATTCACACCTATCTGCAAGTTAGTCTCTTTGTCTGATGTCAACCAATGAATTAAACCAATAACAGGTGAAGAATCCTTAGACCGTTTGAAAAGAGCAGAGTCCCCAACACTGATTTTGCGTCCGTCCTGCAAGTTAGAAAAAAGCTTTAGTTCCATAGATATAAAGAAAGTACAAGAGACATTAAATAACATGGTTATACCACAAAAAAGAAAGATAAAATAGACACAAACATAATAAAAGAAAATGGTAGCAGAGCGTGAAGAAGAAGAAAATAAAGAAAACCCCCAAATCAATACCTTGAAGAATGAATCACCAGTGGGGGATGTAGTAATAGAAGAAGCAAGAGGCGAATGGCTATAATCATCAACAGCTACAGTTTTGTCTGAAGTGGCCAATTGAAGAACTGACCACGTGTGATGATTACCACTCCTCTGTGAGTTCCTACAGCTCTCACTGTCCCTCTGAACCCTCCCACGCATGATAAAGAATGTTTTTTTGCATTTTCCCCAAATATTATACCACCAAATAACCAATTTCAAGCAGCATAAAACCCTACAAATAAAAATTTACAACAAACTCACACCATTTATCAAAAACTCCAACCCCTATACCAAACGTCTGATTCGTTTCCCCAATTGTTTCTTTGTCTAACTGGAAAACCTAACCCACGACCCAATTCACCCCCAAAAAACTAAGCGACAGATCGTTCCAGTTACTCAGAAACCTCATGAACCCTGTTCTATTTCATATCATCTTCAATAATCGAACCCAAAGGGAGAAAAAAAAAAAACACAAAACATTCAGATCAAAAATAACGAAACCACATCAATCAAACAAATTCCAGAAAAGAAAGCAAATTCAAAAGCAAGAATCACGCAACAAGATAAAATACTCGCAAAATCAAACAAATTGGCTGACGCACGAGCGAAATACAGAAGCTGTAGAGAGAGATATGAACCTGCAGCACTTTTTGGAGTGAGAGAGAAAACAAGATGAATATAGAATGAGCGAGAAGCAGGATGTACAGAGGCGAAGTTGTACGGATATAGTCTATAGAGAGCTGTAAAAGGAAAGTAGTACACTTTATTAATAGAGTTCATTTGTTTCCTTCTGGGTTGATTGGGCAGGGCAGTGGATCCGGGTAGAATATCGAACAATCCGACTGCACTGGAAAAGAGCACTGAGTTGAGTGATCTGATTTGACTCGAATAAAGTTGTCTGCTTGTGCGACGGTATTTTAACATCACCTCCACTGTCCGTCATCACGCCACGTGTTGTTTGTTGAACCCCTGGCAATTTTAAGCCACGTTTTTTTTCAAATATTCGGATTATAATTATTATTTACTCTCATTTCAGATGACATACTTTTTATTTTAGGTTGTCCCACAAAAATTTGCAGATTCCTAAAAAATCAAAAAGTCAAACACAATCACCCTTCCCTATACACTTTATTTACAAAAAAAAAATTATTTTTACATAGTACACCTAACATATTTTATCATTTATTTATTATCAAAAAATATCATAATACCCCTAAAAGTTATTATTTTTTTTAATCTTCATTCCAAAAGAGGCATGCAAACTTTTGTGGGACGAGGGAGCATTAGTTTATTAAGTATTAAAAAAAATTCAGATAATCAGATTAATATTAAAGTGAACTACTCCCTCCGTCCCGAAGAAGTTGGTATATTTTTTTTGGGCACAAAGATTAAGAGTATAATAATTTAATGTAAGGTTAAGTAAAGTGAAGTGAGAGAAATAATATTTGATGTGTAGTGGGTAGATGATATGTGGGGTCATGAGAATAGATTAATTATTTTTGTGTGAGTCTCATGTATTAAAAAAGAAATGTATCAATTTTAGTGGGACAAACCAAAAGGAAAGTGTGTCAATTTTTATGGGACGGATGGAATAGTAATTAAGTACACACCTAAAGATTAAAAATCAATTTCTTTTTTTATTAGTATATTAATTAATTAATTTAAAGAGTGAAATGCAAATGGCAGTCATTTTCTAAAATTGAAAAGACATAATAAAAAGAAAAGCCTACTTTTTTAATTAAAATAACGTGATTTTATTGTCTGTTACAAATTGTGATTACATTACATGATGTGCTTCAACATACCAATCCCCAGGGCAGGGGCGATGGGGGCCCCTAATGGTGGGGTACACCATGTATGGAGTAGTTTGAACGAACTACAATTTATAGGGCCAACCCCGTCTAAACTCTGGTCCATTTTCTAAGCCCAATTATAATTAATTCTAGGCCCATTAATTATTAATTGAATTTAACTAAGTCATTTATTTATGATCAGAGTAATTAACATTGACCCTAGGATTAAATAATTAACAGAATCATGGTTGAATGATAATTTCATTATTCTTCTTCAAAACTTTATATGCATTATTTTGCAATAATATAGGTTAGAAAATTACGAAGCAAAACTAAACGAATTCAAAACATTGCAGAGAAAACATGTTATAAGTAGTTGCGCTAAGATTATTACATTGATCCAAATAAAACATGTTAAAAAAAATACATTGATTCAAATAAAACATGTTAAAAGTTAATTATACTAACGTTACCAATAAAAAAAATTGTTAAAAATAGTTTGTCCAAAGATTATTGCTTTTTCAACCCTCTGCATGGACCATTTGTTTGAATTTCCCCCTTGCTTCCTCCTTCCAGAACTCAACTTAGACCCGAAGGCCGTCGTTCCCAACACTCGACGAGTATTCTTGCTGCTGAAATAGCTGCAGACACACAACAATTCTTCAAATGAATAAGTTGGAGAGTTAGTATTTCCCCTATAGCCAAAGGGATCTCATCCAATTTGTAGGAACGTTCTAGTACAAGCTTCTCTAGAACTGGGAAGTGGCTGCTTTCTGCATTCCAATGCATTATTTCATAACATCCGCCGATGAACATAGATTTGAAACGAACGAATTCGCCCTCGACAGGGTTCCACTGAACCAGTGTAGTTCAAGAACTTCAAGATAAGGCAATGAACCAATGATGCTCAAATCTTCCCAATGTAGATGGCAGCATTTTAAGCACAACTTTTGAAGTGAAATAGGGAATGTAAAGCTCATGAAAACATGTCTCAGCTTTGGGATTCTAAAAGTACAACTTAGTGATTCTAGTTTCTTGAAACTGCCAAGGTTGTATGAAGAGAAATTTGAGGTTTCTTGATCGCATTCCTTCAAGGAGGAATTAGTACACCGTAGATGCATTTTCTTGATGTTAGGCATTCTTTGATGGATATATTCACTCGAACTAAAGTTCATCACTTGAGAAAGTGTTTGTAGGTTGTTCAATGGCAGCAAGTCAGTCGAAGGAGGGTCGGGTAGACAAATGTATTCGACCATGACATGCCTAATCTGCGTCATCATCCAAAACTCCGGAGGTGCAACGACACAAAGGCCGTTGGGTGTAAGAATTAATGTTTGCAAATTCCAGAGCATTGATATTGAAGAAGGGAGGGAGTGAAGTTGGCTAACTGAGTAAAGATGAGCACATTTGCAATGGAGATATCAAAAGTTAACATGCTGAATTTCAATCTCTAGAGAAGTATCATCAACCTTATGAGCTACTCCTTTAACCTCCTTCACTACTTTCAACAATCTATAGTCGAACGACAGCTCGCCTCCTTGGCATATAAGAGAACGGGTGAGTGCAGCAGACTTCATAGCATGAAACATTCTATGGCTATGCTTCTTCTCTTCAATGCTTCCATGAACGACAAGACGACGTTCCTTAATCACTTGTGGAGCATCTACTAACTTCTTCAAAACGTAAAAGAAGTTCTTCTCCGTGGCGATTTTCAAGCATAGCTCTCTCAAAAGATCATGAATGTTGCAAGTTTTAATCTTTCCATTCCATTCCCATTCGCGAACCAAAACAAGGTTCCTGTCAACGAGATCCTTTAAGCAGCCCTCTGCTACCTCCTCCAAGCTTTCAGTTTTACTCGGCTTAAGGGATCCCTCAGCAACCCAAAGCTTGACAAGCGTAGAGACAGAGATGTCATCGTTTTCCGGAAAAATTCCCATAAAAAGAAAACATGGTTTCAGATGAGCAGGCAAGTAGTTATAACTCAAAGATAATACATCTAACCATTTCTCCTCCTCCCTAGATTCCAAAATTGAGGTTATATCATTTGCAACCTTCTCCCAATAGTCCTTCCTTTGAAGGGATTTTCTTAGATTCCCCCCAATCAGAACAATGAACAGAGGAAGTCCTCTGGATTTTCTAACAATCTTTTTTCCAATTTTTTCTAATTCAAGGGGACAACCATGTTCTCCAAATGCCTTCTCACAGAACAGATCCCAAATTTTTTCCTCATTTAGAAATTTCATTGGAAGGCATGAAGAGCCTAAAAGGTTGGCAACATCTGACTGCCTACTAGTTACAACTATTCGACTTCCATTTTGATTATCCGGAAAGAAAACCTTTATATCATCCCAAGCTTCAATACTCCAAATATCATCCAGTATGATCAAATATCTCCTATTCCATAAAGTCATTTTACGTAGTAGTTCTCCTAATTCATATTCACTTTTTATATCTAAGTCACTGATTGATCTTCCTTGGCATGAAAGAAGCTCTAAAAGAATTTTTTTTGGTACTGAATTCTTGAGAAACGGTAGCCCAAGCACTAATGTCGAAATGATGCAAGATTGGTGAATTTTGATAAACATGTTTGGCAAAGTGTAGTCTTACCCATACCACCCATGCCAGTGATGGAGATGATCTGCAGACTGATTGTTGTCCGATGAGCACATCCATAAAATGAGTCAACTCATCATCAAATCCGACCATCGTTTTCTTTCCAGCTGTTGATGAAGCAGCATGCGTCGAGTGCAGGCACAGAATATTTTCAAAACTCTCTTCAGCTTTCACTTTCATAGCCATTCCCTTGACATAATCCAAGTTTTCAATGACTTTATGAAGATTTTCTAAGAAACAGGAACTTGTGCTTCCATTGAGAGTAGATCCAGCTTGAATTTGATCGACTACGTGGGATTCGATCACATCATCAGCCTCATGAGCTGCAGATGCAATTAGGCTCTCCAAAGCTTCTGCTTCTTTGCTACCTCCATGTGGATAAGACTCCAGAAAATCGAGCAAGAAGCACATGTTTTCACGAACATGTTTGATCTGTTTCTTGTCAAACGAAAAGGAGTGGCAAGGATGAGTATGGATCAGCTCAAAGTTGTTCATAACAGAAACTACAGCTGCATATGCTGCCATTGATTGACCTTCTAAAATGTACCAGAATTGATTAAGGAACAACTAGTGTAGTTGTAAGAATTATTAACACTAAGTGATTAAAATAGAGCGTTGGAGTTCGAAATAAGATAGATTCCATCTCCAATATTCAACTCTTCTGATCCTTGCCCTGGCCTGCACATGCATAATTGTTGATTTATTAAAATAAAAATTATAAAATTTGTTAGATCATGTCACTAAATTCAAAGGTCACTAAAACTTTCATTTTTTTTCCTTGGAATTTCTCAACTTTGAGCAAGGCTTTTAGCACTCAGAATTAATAATCTCGTGGAGAACCAAATGACATTGGATGTCCTGATACATTTTTTATGGATGTCCTGTTATATTTTTGTGTTACATCTCTTATTACAAGCGTTATATGAGTGACACGTAATGCAGGGAGAAAAATCTCAACTTTTTTACTTAGGACTGATATTTTCTTATTAGGGTATATATTTTGTTATATCGTACGTGTCAATTATCAAACTGTATGTAACAAGTGATATAACACCAAAATATAATAGAAGACCCGAATAGAAAAGAAAAAAAAATTCTTGGACCAAGCATCTCCATATTTGTGATCCAACTTTCTTGTTTGAAAGATATCAACTGATCAGGATTCATCACTTTCCAAACACGATCGAAACTCCAAATTAAATCACATATTTTCCAAATCAATCATTACAATATGCCTTGATATATAAAAACAAATCTAAATCAAATAATTGGAAATATTAATTTCTTTGAAAAATACTTTTTATTGGCAATGTATTGGTTAAATAAAAAATAAATAAAATTATTCGAATTATCTATAAATATAAAATATAGAAAAAATTTGTTGGCAATTTGTTGCTAAATGAAAAATATAATTTTTATTGGCAATTAGTTGGTAATTACCAACTAATTAAATTCCGCTGTGAATTCCATTGCTAAAAATAGTTATTTTTGTAGTGATTAATATTGAATAATTGTATGATTTTTGTAGTGATTAATATTGAATAATTGTATGATAATTGTAAATTCTGGCGGTGCGGCGGTGGTAATGGGTGGGAGAGGGATTTAAGGTTTGTGGTTTAAGGTTTGTGGTTTAAAAGTGTTTGAAATTATAATGAATTAAGGTTATATTTGATATTTTATTTTAATGTTTTGTATGTGATAGTAATTTTTCGAACTTATTGTATGTCCTAATAATTTAGGGTACAAAGTGTGTACCGTAATTTTTCCTTTTAATATACTATAAGAAGATATTATATTTTGTGGACAAAGGGATAATTGGAATATATATTTGGGACCTGATTGGCTAATTAATACCATTGACATTATTTGAAATGCTAAATATAGTGTGCACCCGGGTGCACACGAAGCTTCGTGTGCACCCACGTACAAATATAAGCAAAAACATATACAATTATGAGTAAAAATGTATACAATTTAATTGTTAATTTTTTTAATAAAAAATTGAGTGTAAAAAAATGTACAATTATTAGAATACATGTATACACTATTGAATAAAAAGTTATACACATATGAATGCTTGTTTTTTTAATGAAAAATTTAGTGTGAAAAAAGTATACAATTATTACAAAACACGTATACAAAAGAGAATAACATGTATACAAAATATAATAAAAAGTTATACAAATATGGGTGCAAGGGTGCACCCGGGTGCACCTAATATACACTCTATTTGAAAAGCTTTAAACGAAACCGTGTAATTGTTGTTAACAATTTCATAAAAAAATTTAAAAAAAAAATCTGACCAATATGATAATTCCACGTAAGCTCGTCACATATATTTTCCTAATTCATCAATCCTTAGAATATCTGTTAATTATATATATGGAAACAAATCTAAATATCAAAAATAGGAAATATTGCTTAATATATATTGAAACATATCTGTCTGTTATCTATATATTCCACACTCCTACTTTGTATTTCTTTCTTATTCTTCTTTCTCATATTCTCATGGAGATGGTAACGAGAGGATCCGGAAACAAGCGGGTACGTCTGACGAACTCACTGGGAAGCAACACGGTAAGCAGTTTCTTTCTATACAAATTTTAATAGACAAGTTTGCATATTAGCAATCATTGTTCATACGGAAAACATGAATAATGAGTTTCTTTTTAATTGTTCATCAGCTTCTCCTTACACGTCTCTATATTTGATGTTTAATTTGATTTAGACAACTCAAAAGGGTTGTAAAATTAGTTTGAGTATTATAAATTAGTTTCTTTCTGTTACTCTAATTATGTTAGAACGCGTCGACCTATCTCACATAATTACCGTCTCATAAAAGACTTTGTCATATATATATATGTATATATATATATATATATATATATTCACTCTCATTCTGTCTAATTTTTCATGCAGTGCATGCGAGATGTAATTGACAAGCTGCCAGATGAATTGCTGATTTCCATATTGTCACTTTTACCGTTAAAAGATGCGGGAAAGACCGGCATTCTGGCACGAAGATGGCGACACTTGTGGTCGAAAACCTTAAACCCGAGTCTTGATTTCGACGGATCAGAAGTTGTAAGTAGCATGGAGAGGAGAATGATCTCTCTTCAACAAGAAAACACTGGTTGGAGGATCCGTGAGGCATACAGAGCTGAAAATCAGATGCTCAGTTTATACAGATCAACATACATAGGTTGTGTGAACAAAGTGCTAAACTCATATTCAAGTGAAACCATTGATGAGTTTAGAATAGTGTTCGATTTGGATGAAACTGATTCTAAAGATATTGATGCGTGGCTAAAATTTGCATTCAAGAAAAGGGTCAAAAAGTTAGAGTTAAAGATAATTAACAGCTTCCTCCATCTGTTTGAGGATTCGAATCCTAGGAAGTATTATTTTCCGAACATTTTTAAAGGGGGCGAACATACTTGTGAGACATTGGTTTCGCTTCGTCTAACTAAAGTAGGCATAAGCTCTGCCGTTTTGAAGTTCTTGCTTCGCAATTGTCCTCTCCTCGAAGATTTACACTTGGAAAGTGTAGTTGGCCCTCTATCTTTTAAAACTTATTGTCCAGCTAAGCAGTTGAGGAGGCTGTCGATCATAAACTGTCAAGGATTCAAAGTTTTCAAAGTTCCGCTGCCAAATCTTGAATCATTTTGTTGAAACGTAAGAGTAATGAAGAAAGAAAGGATTTCATTGATCTTATTGTGTTATTTTACAAAGTATGAACTACAACCATATTTATACACAAATTGAAAGAATATGGCTGTTGTAAGTGGGGGACATAGCTGTTGTAAGTGGGAACAAAAAGTAATAAAGAAACCTTAATTTGAGGAAGATGTTTCAATCTTCAACACTCCCCCTCAAGTGTAGGGGTGAACGGGTTGATCACTCCTAACTTGTCAAGAATGAACTTATTCCTTGATTTGTCCAAGGCTTTAGTGAAAATGTCTGCAAGTTGATCCTTGCTCCCGATATAAGGTGTTTGAATCATCCCGTTTTGAACTTTGTCTCAAACGAAATGACAATCCACTTCAATATGTTTTGTTCGCTCGTGGAACACCGGATTTGAGGCTATGTGGCGAGCAGCGTTGTTATCACAATGCATTTGAATTGCTCCTTTGGTTTGAATGTTCATATCCTCAAGTAGTTGTTTTATCCAAGTAAGTTCACTAGCAGTTGATGCCATTGCCCGGTATTCTGCTTCAGCACTTGATCGAGCCACCACATTTTGCTTTTTACTTTTCCAGGTTACTAGATTTCCTCCAACCATAGTGCAGAAACCAGTAGTAGATCGTCGATCGAAGCTTCCTGCCCAATCTGCGTCTGCGTAGCCTTCAATGCTTACATTGTTGTTGTTTTTTATCCAAATTCCTTGTCCCGGAGTTGACTTTAGATATCGGAGGATCCGATCAATAGCAGCTAAGTGAGTGGTCCGAGGTGCCTGCATGAATTGACTAACGACACTCACAGGAAAAGCAATGTCAGGACGAGTAACTGTTAAGTAAATAAGTTTTCCTACAAGTCTTTGGTACATGCCCACATCTTGAAGAAGAGATCCATCTTGTGAGTTGAGTTTAGCATTAGTTTCCATAGGAGTAATAGCGGGCTTAATACCAAGTTTACCTGTTTCCTTGAGTAAATCAAGAGTGTACTTTCTTTGAGAAAGGAATAACCCTTTTTTAGAGTGAGCTATTTCAATTCTCAGAAAATATTTAAGAAGGCCAAGATCTTTAATATCAAATGTTTGTTTGAGAAAATTTTTAACATCTTGAATTTCTGTTTCCTTGTCACCGGTAATAATAATATCATCAACGTAGACTAAAACAATAATTGAAGAATTTGAAGAAGTGCGAGAAAATAATGATGAGTCAGCTGAACTTTTTTGAAAATTTTGAGAGAGTAATGCATGACTAAGTTTAGAATACCAAGCTCTAGGAGATTGTTTAAGACCATAAATAGACTTGTGAAGTTTACAAACAAGAGAAGGATCCGAATTCTTAAGGCCTTGAGGAAGAGCCATGTATACTTCCTCTTCTAAATCTCCTTGTAAGAAAGCATTTTTAACGTCCATTTGATGAAAAGACCAATTTTTATTAGTGCCTATAGAAAGAAGGATTCTTACTGTGCTCATTTTAGCGACGGGTGCGAATGTTTCTTCATAGTCAATTCCATAAGTTTGGGTGAAGCCTTTAGCAACAAGGCGAGCTTTATATCTTTCGATTTTCCCCAAACTATCGAATTTTACTTTGTAGACCCATTTACATCCGACTGCCTTTTTTCTTTAGGGAGATGAACAAGAGACCAAGTATTATTTTTCTCAAGAGCATTTATTTCTTCTTCCATTGCTTTACGCCAAGTAGGACAACAATTAGCCTCTTCGAAGCTTTTAGGTTCAGATTGATTTATGCAATTTAAAAATGCATGATACTCTTTTGAAATGTTGGAATAAGATAAAAAGTTTTGGATAGGATATGATACCAAATAAGTGACATAGTCTCTTAGTTTGGTAGGCTGCCGAGTTTGTCGATGAGATCTCCGAGGTAAATTAGCTCGAGTTGAGTTTTGGTTTTGATCTCCCCCTATCGAAGCATTTTCTTCGAATGGGACATGATCTCCCCCTGTCGGAGCATTTTCTTCGACTATGTGTGCATCATCCTCTAGAGGAATCGTATTGATCAAATCATCATGGTGATCCTGAGAAGGAATAAGATCAGTAGGAGCTGAAACAGGAAAAACAAAGTCGTTAGTATCAATGGAGGAGTTATCAATAGAATAATAAGGATCATTTCATTGAAGGTAACATCTCTTAAAATGTAGAGCTTTCTGGTAATAGGATCATAACACTTGTAACCCTTTTGAAGTACGGAGTAGCCAAGAAAAATAGCTTTGACGGAGGAAGGACTAAGTTTATCGGTACGGTTAACGTGGACAAAACACGTACATCCAAAAGTGCTTAAGTGGTCAAGACTTACTTCCCTTTTAAAAAGAATTTTGTGGGGACTAAGGTTATTGAGATTAGGGGAAGGTCGACGATTAATAAGGTAGTTGGCAGTTATAAGAGCATCTGACCAAAAATATTTTGGAACATTATTTTGAAAAAGAAGAGAACGCGTGATTTCTAAAAGATGACGATTTTTCCGTTCCGCGACCCCATTTTGAGCGGGTGTGTAGGGACACGAGGTTTGATGAATAATTCCATTACTTTTTATAAAATTTTGAAAATGTGAGTTTATGAATTCAGTTCCATTATCCGTTCGAAAAATTTTGATGGATTTATTGAAATGATTTTTAACGTAGGCGAAAAAATCTTGAAATTTTGAGAAGACATCGCTTTTATTTTGAAGTAAAAATATCCAAGTATGCTTTGAAAAATCATCTATAAAACTAACATAATATTTGAAATTATTATAAGATGTAGTTGGAGCAGGACCCCAAACATCGGAATGAATTAAATCAAAGGTGGAACTTGTGCTGGAGCAAGAATTGGTGTAAGGAAGCCGAACATGTTTTGATAAGGAACAAATATCACACTTGTCATGATATGAAGAGTTTGGAAACATTTTGTTGAAAATTAGGTTGGACGGATGTCCAAGCCTTTTGTGCCAAAGGGTCATATTAAAAACATTTAAAGCTAGACTAGGAAAGCTAATTTTAAATATAGGTTGTTAACAAGAGTTCCTTCACCAATTGTTCGTCCCGTCTCTCTTTCCTGAAAGACAACATCAACGTCAGAAAATATAACTCTACAATTTAGTTCCGTTGTGATTTTACTAACAGATAATAAATTTAAAGGAAAGGATGGTAAATAAAGAATGTTATCGATTTTTTTTGAAAAAAGATAACTTGATCCCTTTCCATAAATTGGGACAGAAGTATTGTTTGCAACTTTAACATTTTGGGACTTGTCTAAATTAGTAGAAATATTTGAAAGAATAGAGCAATCTCCAGTCATATGATCGGTTGCTCCAGAATCAACGACCCAAGTTTTAGAAGAAATTTCGTTAGAACAAACAAAGGCTTTTGGTTTTGAGAAATCAATTTTTTGAAAAATTGAGGAATTAGTAGGCCTTTTATCATAATTTTGGGCCAAGGAAATTTTTGAATGTAAATTTGCAGAATTAAATGGACCTTCATCCCCTGTCTTAGTGGACTGATTTGAGTTTTGGGCTTGCATGGCTTCTACAAATTGGGCCACCAGAGAGGATAATTGGGTAGACTTGAATTGAGGGCCATTTGGGACATGGGTTGTGTTTCTCCATGATTGGGCTCTATTAGGGAGTGGCCCATCTCCTTCTTCTCTTAAACTTGCGTTGAGCATTCGTGATTGCTCTAGGGTTTTATCAGTTTCAACTGCTGCGAGGCTTCTGGTGTTACTGTCGATTCCTCGATTTCCTCGGTCGGGCTTAACCGGCCGGAGTTCTGGGTGAAGACGGTAGCATTCCTCCGTCATGTGGTTAGTTCTTTTACAGAACCTGCAGTATTTTTGTTCAATCTTCATTTGGCTTGGACGCCGATTTCCAACATAGCAGTCGATGCTTCCACCTTGATTCAAAGAGGGTGTGTTGCGCACTCGATGGGTTTCCTCTTGTTGAAGCCTTGCGACAATCTCTTCATAGGGCGGGAGTGTTGCTGCCATGAGGATTTGGCTCCGGGCAGCCTCCCAAGAGTCGTCCAGTGAGGCGAGAAGTTGGTAGACCTGTTCTTGCTCCTCCCTTTTTTCAACAGTTGCTATGTCGGAGGTTTTTGGTAGATACTGTTTCAATTCCTGCCTCCGTTTGTCAAATTGCTCCACTATTTCGGCTATGGAGACTGAACCCTTTTTGAGTGAGTAAAGTTCAGCCTTTAAGTGGAAAATTTGTGCATGGTTCTGATTGTTTCCATAGATTTTTTTGAGTGAGTTCCAAATCTCGAAGGCTGAATCTTTGGTAATGTATATGTCTCCGATCTTGGGTTCCATTGAATTGACGAGCCAACTGATGACTTGGGAATCTTGGCATTCCGAGTCATCAATGGCAGTCTGTTCTTCTGGAGTTGGAGCCTGGGGGTTGGCTGGTGCGGGTTTCTTTTTGTTTCCAGTGATGTAGCCTTGCATCTTTCTGGACTTCAAAAAAACTTCCACTGATTTGGACCAGGGAATGTAATTTCGTCCATTGAATACGGCATTTGTGATCCTCTGGCTCGAGTGGCCTTCTAGAGTGTTACTCGCCATGAGAATCCGAATGTTGATGGATGTATTGAGAATCAAAAAATGATTCAATGATACTGATTTTCTTAGGTTTCTGAGAGCCTGATGTTGATTCCTCTGTTTAGAATCAAGACACCAGCGGCGTCGCGTTCCCGCAGTTCACGAGCAGCTTTGCGACGGAGGCTGAGCGTGTGGCGGCTTCAATTGATGACAGCGGGCACCAGCGGGGTCGGTGGACAGCACAGTGGCAGCGGTGGCGTGATACTTGCTGCTGCAGGCTGCGAACAAATCGCGAATCCGGCGGGCTGGTCTCCTGGTGGTGGTGGCTGTGAACAATTTCGCCTTAACTGACTGTTCCTCCCTCCGATGGCGGTGGTGGCTGAGCAGCAGCGATGAGTAACAGTGATCAGAAAGCTTTGTCTATTTTGCAAAGCTTTGTCCACTGTGATGAGTATTGTAGATGACCAGAGAAGGTTTTAACCTTCTTTAGAGTAGTACACCTTAGGGTGTAATGAGGCCTGCAAACAGGCTTTGATTGAATGAAGAAGAGGTTGAACCTCTTTTGAATTGAGACACCTTTAATGGTGTTTTGTAGAATTGATTGAATAGATAGATTGAGAAAAGATTAAGAGTCAGGATTAATCATGCTCTGATACCATGTTGAAACGTAAGAGTAATGAAGAAAGAAAGGATTTCATTGATCTTATTGTGTTATTTTACAAAGTATGAACTACAACCATATTTATACATAAATTGAAAGAATATGGTTGTTGTAAGTGGGGGACATAGCTGTTGTAAGTGGGAACAAAAAGTAATAAAGAAACCTTAATTTGAGGAAGATGTTTCAATCTTCAACATATTTACATACGAGGAGTGGTGGTCTGATGTGTTGGGATAAAGCAGATCCCCATTCATTCCTAAGGGACAAACAAAGAAGAACATAAAAAGCACAACACAAGAATTTAAGTGGAAAACTCCAAAACCGGAGAAAAACCACGGACCGAGAAAATACCACTATGTGAAAAATTTTTACAATCACACAGAATTTCTCTCTCCCGACCCCAATCCCTACACTCTTACAAATCTTTGACTAATTCTCACATTTCTTCCCATTCTCACAACCGAGAATCAAATAAAGGAATTTTAACTAGAATCAAATACAAAGATTAAAGTGTACTTGATTGGTGCACCTAATATTGAGACTAGGGGCCTCCTTAAATAGATAAGGAGCCCCTCCCCTTTTCTCTCCCACTCGATGTGGGATAACCCACATCTCTTATTTTGATAAACTCCAACAATCTCCACCTTGTCAAAATAAAAGAATACAAATTGTCTTTACCAACAATCATTCTCAACCCGAGAATCCTACTCCACCATATGAGTAGACCACTTAGAATAAACCATTCTAAGAATTTCCTGCGGCACATATCGAAAACACCTGCTGATATTTATGGTGCTACTTCCAGCTCTTGGCTACCCCTGAAAGTTCATCAGCCATCGATATACATCCACCACACACCCTACATCACCTGCCAAGTCAATGTCCGTGTTCAAACTTGTGGACCAGCTAATATTATTACACCTTTTCCATGACAACTGAACATGTCACAAGGATCCCCAATAATATTAACTCAACATTCAGAACTGTTGCCGCAACAGCTCCTCCTTGACCAGAAACGTCACCATTGCTCCATCGTAAGCAATTACCGTGCCATTGCTCCACCGTAATTACCGCACCATTGCTCCACCCTGAGCAAAACCAGTCTGTACCGACATGACGTCGCTGCCTTTTTCCGCCGAGCTACACCAGGTTTGTCCCGAACTCTTTTCCTACTGAAAGTGTCCTCACTTGAAGCCGACTCTAACCTCCGGAATAAACGATGCTTTCCCCACTTGTCGGTTGACTCCACACCATTCTTTATCGATCTAGCGCCACCCGATACCAAGTACCACATCGCCATCTTCCCCGTTGAATCGTCGCTTCCCCACGCCACTAGTCATTATCGAAAAACCCGTTCCTTCAAACCTCCTTGAGCCGACATCCATGGAAAACCCCATGCCGCTGTTAAGCCAACTTCACCATCGGGAGTCCCAGCAATTCATATTGCTGCAGGTCCAAGAACTCCGCCACTGCTGACCTACAAATCCTACCCCTTGCCACGCTACTGTCGCCACAGTCCGGCGCATTTCACCGCAAGAAAGGAGATGCCACCGCATCCGGCTATTCTTCTGATCCCCTTGTGTCACCAGCTTTTTCCCACTTCTTTCATGTCACCCTTAGCCTAATGAATAACTCTCTTCCTCTCATAAAGTCTTTTCTGATGTGGAAGGTCAGACTATGTGCAACCACAGAGCATACTAAGAACTTTATAAGCACCCAAACCGAGCTTTGATACCACTTGTTGGGATAAAGCAGATCCGCATTCATTCCTAAGGGATAAACAAAGAAGAACATAAAAAGCACAACACAAGAATTTACGTGGAAAACTCCAAAACCGGAGAAAAACCACGGACCGAGAAATACCACTATGTGAAAATTTTTTACAATCACACAGAATTTCTCTCTCCCGACCCCAATCCCTACACTCTTACAAATCTTTGACTAATTCTCACCTTTCTTCCCATTCTCACAACCGAGAATCAAAGAAAGGAATTTTAACTAGAATCAAATACAAAGATTAAAGTGTACTTGATTGGTGCACCTAATATTGAGACTAGGGGCCTCCTTAAATAGATAAGGAGCCCCTCCCCTTTTCTCTCCCACTCGATGTGGGATAACCCACATCTCTTATTTTGACAAACTCCAACATGATGTTTGTCTTTTGAAGCTAAAGGGTGCAAAATCTCTTATTCATTTGTATCTTGGAGATGTACCACTTGCTAGGTTGTCGGACATTGCGTTGATTGGAAGTTTATCACGTCTACAGACGCTGGCGCTTTGTATAAATGAACGGATTCTTCCAGAGGTATGTGTTTTGAGTATTTTCTTTTCCTTTTTATTGTTTTTGTTTCAATGGTTATATTCTGTTTTCCATTTTTTAATGCTTGTGAATATAGGAATTTGAAGAAATAGAATTTCCTATGTTGCCAAGCTTGAAGAAACTAGTGTTGGAAGTTGATCGAAGCTGCGATAAAATCGTTTTACTCTGCTTCGTTTCCCTGCTGAATATTGCTCCTCAATTATGTGAACTCACATATAAGGTGAGTTACCTCTGCACTTGTCATCCAAATTTCTTAAGGAATTGTTTTGCAACTTTTATTCAACGAGTTGTGTTTCGATTTTTTTCTTATAGTTACCTTGGACAAAGTCTAAATTACAAGAAGGGGTGTTTCAAAGAATGGAACATCATCATCTTAAGGTGTTTGAAATAGAGTTAGTAGGCTATGATGAATTCGCAATTCCAGTGATTGTAGCAGATTGGGTGCTACAAAATGCATCATCACTTGAAAAGATGATTCTTAATAGTAAGATGGTTTTGTCTGGAAAATGCCTTGATGAGCTTAAACAGGCAACCTCCAAGAAAGTTTCTGGCAACCACCGTACGTGTCGATTCATTGATGGAGCTGAGTTGGTTGTCGGATTGGACATGGATGCAACAAGAAAGATAAAGCTAAGTTAGATGTGTTTTGGGAATGTAAAATTGACTCTCTAAGTTTTGGAACAATGAGTTTATATTACATTAGTAGTTGTAAATTGTAATAGTAGGCAGAAATATGATTGTATGATAATTTCTTCTTTGGCATTGGTAACTCCTTAACAGCATTTAATTCTGGAAGCTTCTAATGTTCGCGGTGATCTTCCAACAACCCGCGACGTTCTTCACCAAACAGGGCATGACAATGCGGAGAAACATAGGAAGCAAGTTCAAGATCCCTCCAGCTGCACTGCAGAGTCCATCATCATCCTAATGCCTTGTTATGACGTCTTCTTCCTCCCACTCTTCCGCCATTTCACAAAAGACCACAGGGGCATCTCCGTCATGCAGACGATGGGGATCGGCATGTTCCTGTCCGTAGCCGCGCTGGTGGAGGAAAGGAGGCTGCACATGAGCAGAACAGCAAAGGGCTGTCTGAAGATGTGGCCTTGAGTATATTCTGGCTGTTGCCACAGTATATATTGTTGGGAATTTCTGATATATTCAGCTCTGTTCTGGCATTAACACATCTTGATGTTCTAAGATGTCTAAGTCGGGACACCTTCCAAACAATCTTAATGCATGATAATATACAATTATACACTGATATTTGATTTCCTTGGGTGAAAAAGTTAATAAAATGACTAGTTATTGGGTGAACATTCCATTTCAATTTCTGGAAACAGCTAAGATTTTGGGGAGAGTAACATGGCCTTGCTTCAAATTCTTTTGAAGAGAAAAGAGGATAATGTAGTTTTTTGATGTTGGGAATTCTTTAATTTGCACGTCTTCCGGCTCGGATTCCGGATTCCCTGTGTCACTTTCGTACACCATCTTCTATGCTACCACGCGGATCGTCTCCATGATGGGGAAAGAGAAATCACTAAGACACTAACTCTCAACTTAACTATGTTAAACATCCACCAAGAAAAATAAGATACATTAGGAAAGGATTATATTTAATTATAATTATTCAAATCCATTAATTAAAAAAAAAAAACTTTTAGTACAAGCAAATACGGTGAACAAAAATCCCTGGATCGATATCAGTTCAATTTCATCGCTCATGTTCGAAGCAAAAACGGTGAGCATGTTTTCTGTCGTCATTACAGAACTGGAAAAATAATAAAAAGATGATATATAAAATCTTCATGAATGCGATGAAATATGAACTGCGGCTGTGAAAAGCCGAAAAAATAATGTTTTATTTTTTAAAAAAAAAGTTGAAGGACTATTAGGAATGGATTATGTTTAATGTTTTCTGTTTTCTTTTTTAAATCTTCATGAACGCGATGAAATAATGTTTTCTGGAAAACCAATGAAATTGAACTGATCTCGCAGGGATTTTTGTTTAAGGTATTTGCTTGTATTAATTTTTTCCCTTTTTAAAATTGAAGGATTTTTATTTAAAAAATAAAAAACAATTAAACATAATCCTTTTTTTAACATATTTTATTTTCCTTAATGAAATTTTTAACGGTGCTAAATTTAGAGTTAGTAATTTCTCCCTCCCCATCCTGAGTGGCGACGATCCAAATAACGGTTGAATAAAGATTTGAGATTGGAGCCGTATCTGAGTTTTTTAGAAAAATTATATTAATGTGTAGGATTAGGATCCGTGTTACGGATCTCACCCAAAACCTACTCTACTAATAAAAGGTACAACATTTAATAAACTTTAGAAAGTTTATCACTTTAGAAAGTGTTTGTAGGTTCTTCTATGTCAGCAAGTTGTTTTGTTGGTCACTTGAAGGAGAATTAGAAAGATAAAATCTTTCAATCATGATATGCCTAAGCTGTGATATCATCCAAAACTCCATAAAAATCACTTATTTTAAAGAATAGATGCTGTGGGTTAATGGTGGACCCCAGTCACGCATTAGCCAAAGATGTTTGATAAATTAAAGAGGTATAGGGAAGAACAAAAATTGCATTATCTCAATTCTCAAGTTAAAGTGCCCACCGCCCATACTCTCTCTCTCTCTCTCTCTCACTCAATCACACGCCCTCCCTCACTTGACTAACCGCTACCTAATTCTCTCTCATAAATTCTCTCTCATACATTCAGACATGGCAGTGAGCAACAACATCACCGCCATACTCAACTTCATCGCTCTGATGTGCTCAATCCCCATAATCACCGCCGGAATATGGCTCGCCTCCAAGCCCGACAACGAGTGTATCCGGTGGCTCCGGTGGCCACTCGTCTTCATCGGGATCGCCTTCCTGGTCGTGACCCTCACCGGCTTCGTCGGCGCGTACTGGAAGAAGGAAGGCCTATTGGGGGTTTACTTGGTGTGTATGTTCATGCTCATAGTAGTGCTTCTCGTCCTCCTCGTGCTCGCCTTCGTCGTCACGCGCCCCGACGGCGCATACGCCGTCGTTGGAATGGGTTTCCGGGAGTATAGGCTTGAGGGGTTCTCTTCTTGGTTGAGGGATCATATTACCAGCGACGATAATTGGGGGGGAATAAGGGCGTGTTTGGCTGAGTCGCAAATATGTCCCAAGCTTAATGATAACTATATCACTGCTGCTGATTTCTTTGCTGCCCATCTCTCTCCTATTCAGGTAAACCCCCCTTTTCTTTTTATTTTTAATCTCAGTTATGGAAAGAATGTATTTTTTGAATTGATTTGGGGTTGGATAAGTGAAGTTTTACCTTTGATGGGCAGAGAAACTGTGTAATCAATCAACTTTGTTAAATGATTTGGACCCACTAATGTAATTCTGTGATTAAGCTAATTTAGATAGTCAAAAAGGCTTCATTATGGTTTCTACCTAATGGTGGCCCCTCTATCACTCCAACAATAACATGTCACATGGGATGTAATCCTTGTCTCCACTTATCTGAGATCAAATGCAATGAAATATCATTTATTTGAGACCATATCTTGTTGAAATCTCACGAATATCTTGATTGATCATTAGTACTCTCTTATGTTGAAAACTTGGGCTGCACAATTGATGTATTCTTTTTCATGATATCATAAATCATTAAATTGGAATGACAAAAATTTGTGTACATGTAAAACTAATTTATTATTATATCCTTATGATTGAATATTTTCAAATCGAGTATACAAGAGATCAACTTAGGTCGAACTAATCCCATTATTATTCTGTTTACAGTCGGGATGCTGCAAGCCTCCAATGATATGTGGGTTCCAGTACGCTGGCCCCACGACGTGGAACGCTCCGTCGAACATAGCAGCGGATGCCGATTGTAGCATCTGGAACAATGATGTGAGTCAGCTCTGCTACAATTGTGATTCTTGCAAGGCGGGGCTGCTGGGAAACTTGAGGCAGGAATGGAGGACGGCGAACATAATTCTGATCGTGACGGTGGTGGTTCTGATTTGGGTTTATCTGATAGCCTGCTGTGCTTACAAGAATGCTCGAACAGAGGAGCTTTTCAACAGATACAAACAGGGCTGGACTTGATTCATTAGGTGGTTTTGCAATTGCTCTTTCTCCCACTTTTGCGCAAATCATGGTTTTCAACTAATGAGAATTTACTCTTTTAGTGGCCTTTTAGTGCTTTGTTTGTTTATCATTTTGTACATATTCCTTGTAGTGTTTTGAATTTTGGTGAGAGAATGAGAATAGGATCCCTGTAACTTTTTCTTGTATCACTCTTTCTTTTCTTAATATTAAATATGATGCCTTAAATTCCTCACCGTGTGATGAATGTTATGTTCTGAGTATGTATTAGTGGACATATTCTCTGTAACTGATACTAAAATTGAATGCTTCTATTTGATTGGCCAATTCGAGCCTTAGACATAATCCGACAAAAAATGCACTTCTAGTGGTGTATGATTGAGATTCAAGACAAAAGATATGATCTGAGAGAACTCTTGGCCGTTCTTTTCAATAAAGATTGAGATTCAATACAAAAGATATGATCTGAGAGAACTCTTGGCCCGTTCTTTTCAACTAGTTGTTAGGTTAATGTAGCATTTGATATAAAATCTATGTTCATAGTTTCTGGACTGCAAATTCTAGCGTTGGTATATCCCCAATACCCAATGGGATTTCATCCAATTCGTAGGGGCTTATAAGAACAAGCTCCTCTAGAACTGGGAAGTGACTGCTTTCTGCATTCCAATGTGTTAGACGACAGTAAGAAATGCTCAAAGATTTGAGGCGAAGGAATTCCCCATCCACAGGGTTCCATTGCGCTCCCATGACTGAGTTACTGCGTAGTTCCAGAACTTGAAGATGAGGCAAACCACCAATCATACTCAAATCTTCCCATTTTAGAAGGCAGTCATATAAGCACAACTTGTGTAGTGAACTCGGGAATGTGAAGCTCACAGCGAAAGACCGCCAATCTTGGCTCTCCTTGAAAAAGCAGGTGAGTGATTCCAATTTCTGGAAACGCACAAGATTGTTGGGATGGTAATCTGACCTTGATTGATAGTCACCCAAGGACGAATCTTCATACCGTAGTTTCAGTTCCTTGATGAATGGGATTTTTTCACACACGTCTTCACTCAACCTTAAATTCTTCACTGTGCAGAGTGTTTGCAGGTTTTTCAAAGCAAGCAAGTCCTTTTGTTGGTCACTCAGAGGGGGATCGGGAAGACAAATATCTGTGACCATGACATGCCTAAGTTGTTGCATTTTCCAAATTTCGCAAGGAGCAACAATTTCTGAGGTCATGGAATAATTAATGTTTGCAAGTTCCAGAGCAAGGATATTGAACAAGTAAGGCGGAGAGGTTTGGCAGTCGTCATAATTTGCTGATTATGAATCTCTGAAAGAATTTCATCCACCTCATTAATTACTGCTTTAATCCGATTTGACACTTTCAACAGTCTATATTCAGACGGCAACTCGCCGCCTTTGCACATCAGAGTACGGGTGAGTGCTGCTGATTTCAGAGCATCCAACATACCCTCACTCTCGTCAATGCTTCCATCAACTACGAGCCGATATTGCTTTATAAGTTGTGAAGCATCAACAGACAATGTAAAAGAAGTTATTCTCGGAAGCAATTTTCATGCATAGCTCTCTTAAAAGGTCATGAATGCTGCAGGTTCTAATTTTTCCATTCCATTCCCATTTACGAACTTAAATGAGGTTCCTGTCAACAAGATCCTTTAAGCAACCCTCTGCAACTTCTTCCAAAGTTTCATTCTGACTTGGCTTTAGGAATCCCTCTGCAACCCAAAGCTTGACTAGAGTAGGAACATGGATGACCTCGTCCGGAAAAATTCCAAAATAAAGGAAACACGATTTTAAATGAGCAGGCAAGTAGTTGTAACTCAAACATAATACATTAAACCACTGCTCTTCCTCCCTAGACACCAAAGATGTTATTTCATGTGCAACATTCACCCAGTATTCCTTCACCTGAGGGGATTTTCTGAGATGTCCCCCAATCGTAACAATTAGCAGGGGGAGTCCTCCGCATTTTTTCACTATATTTTTTCCAGTTTCCTCTAACTCAGGGGGACAACCTTGTTCTCCAAATGCCTTTTCACAAAACAGATTCCAACTTTTTTCCTCGTCAAGAAATTTCTTCGGAAGGCACAAAGAGCCTAAATGGTTGGCTACATCTGATTGCCTACTAGTCACGACAACTCGACTTCCATTCTTATTATCGGGAAAGAAATCCTTCACATCATTCAAAGCTTCCTTGCTCCAAATGTCATCCAGTACAACCAAATATCTTCTGTTCCATAAAACCTTTTTACGCAAAAGTTCTCCTAGTTCATATTCAGTTTTCTTATCTAATTCAGTGGTTGATTTTCCTCGGCATGAAAGAAGTTCTGAAAGGATTTTACGTTTACTGAAATCTTGAGACACCGTAGCCCAAACATAAATGTCAAAATGATGATGGATTATTGAATGTTCATAAACATGTTTAGCAACTCTAGTCTTACCAATTCCACCCATGCCAGTGATGGAGATGATCTGCAGACTGGATTGTTGTTTGGTGAGCACATCCAGAAGATGAGTCAACTCGTCATTAAATCCCACCATTGCATTCTTTCCAGCAGCAGCAGGAGGTGTGGAGTACGTGTGCAGGTTATGATCCTCGAATCTCCCTTCAGCTTTTGCCTTCACCACCATTTCCTTGACAGAATCCAAGTTTTCAATGGCTTTTTGCAGATCGGTCAAGAAATAGGGACTTGTGTTCCCATTGAGAGTGGTTCCAGCTTGAATTTGACCGACAACGTGAGATTCTATCACATCATCAGCCTCTTGAGCTGCCGATGCAATCAGGCTCTCCAGAGCTTCTGCTTCTTTGCTACGTCCATGTGGATAAAACTCCAGGAAATCGAGCAAGAAACACACATTCTCGTCAACATGTTCCATCTGTTTTTTGTCGAACGTAAAGGAGTGGTAAGAATGATTCTGGATCTGCTCGATATTGTTCATAACAGAAATTACCGCTGCATAAGCTGCCATTGATAGCCAGGGTAGATCTTCTTCAAAGTTTTCTCGAAATGAAATGGGAAAGAGAATTATAAAAGTTGATCTTCCTTCTTGCTTCAGTTATTGATGTTAAGTCTTGTCTTGGGGTTCCATGCTCCAGTCCCTGGGCCCCATCTCCACTCAAAAGGTTGGCTTCTTTCTATGTTACACCACACAAATAAAAAGTACTATTAGTAATTGTTGTGATACTTCCTTATAGTCTTGATCTTCAACAAGACACTTGATCAGACACACACACTTGATGTTCAATCTATTGAGAATTAGATCAACACACACACACTGAAAAACAGTAGTTATAAACTCAAAAAAACAAGAATGGAAGAAAGAATGCACAAGGGATTATAGTGGTTCGATCTTTATGATCTACGTCCACTTTGAGGGAAGATAGCTTGCTTTATTGATTGATGTTTACACGAAGAACAACTGATTCTAATGCTACAGAATCAGTCTTACAAATAGCTACAAAACCAGATGAAGAAGTAGGAAATGGAAACTGATGAAGATGATCACTTGTTGCAGGTGTAGTGTGTGAGCTTTATATATCAATTCCCATCTCATAACCGACTGTCATGTGCACCAATGGATGATCACAACTCACGTGCTTCTTGGCTAACCAACTTGAAGGAATCACATGCTCATAACTACCAAGTAACCACCTCAACAACCTAACAACCTAATGCACCTTCCACATGTGATCACAAACTGATGCATTGTCTTGTAGCTGATCTATTCGACTCAATATCACGTGTATAACTCATGCATCACGTCCATTAATCACCTCAGTCACTCAGCTTCACATCAACACTCCAAACATGCATGATGGATCAGGATTTACACACCATTTCTTCAACATACTCCACCTTAAATCAAGTATTCATCTTCAACTAAGCCTGCTACCTTCCCTCCTTTTGCTGCTCTTATTGAGCAGCACTTCAGTTATCATTACACATCCCAACTAAGCCTAAGCTTAGTTCAAACTTTGAACTAGGCAAGGCCTTAGTTAGACAATCAGCAGGATTGACAGATGTGTCAATCTTACACACCTTGACAGCACCACTTTCAACAAGATCTCTCACAAAATACATCTTAACATCAATGTGCTTTGTTCTCTCATGATAACCCTGGTGTTTTGCCAAATGAATAGCACTCTGGTTATCACAGAACACCTTCACTGTTTCTTGCTTCACTCCAAGCTCTTCAAGCATACCACTGATCCAAATTCCTTCCTTAATAGCTTCAGTTAATGCTACAAACTCAGCTTCAGTTGTGGATAAAGCTACTATGGACTGATGACTGGCCTTCCAACTTATAGCAGTTCCATAAAGAGTGAAGATATAGCCTGTTAAAGACTTCCTAGTATCCAAGTTTGCAGCAAAATCTGCATCAACATATCCACACAGCACCTCACTGTCTTGACTTAACTTCTGAAACTTCAAACCTTTACTGACAGTGCCTTTTATATATTTCATAGCCCATTTTGCTGCTTCCCAGTGTAGTTTACCAGGAGATCCCATGAACCTGCTCAAAACACTAAGTGTAAAAGCCATATCTGGCCTACAGCAGACCATACAATACATTAGACTTCCTACTGCACTAGCATAAGGAGTCTTGTTCATATTCATAACTTCTGTTTCAGTCTTTGGTCCTTGCTGTAGAGTCAACTTTACACCTTGTTTGAATGGAGTGGAGACTGTCTTACACTCATCCATATTATACCTTTTAATGACCTTTAACATATAAGCCTCCTGGTTCAGCACTAAAGATCCACTTATCCTGTTTCTGTCAATTTGCATTCCTAGGATCATCTTGGCCTCTCCAAGATCCTTCATGTCAAATTCAGCTTCCAGCATTCTCTTTACTTTCAAAATTCCAACCATTGTATGACTAGCCAACAACATATCATCAACATAAATAAAAGGTATGTAAACAGACCACCTTCCTCTATGAAGTATACACAGCTGTCATGTAGACTTCTCTGGAATCCACACTTAACTATGTATTCATCAAACCTCAAGTACCATTGTCTTGGACTTTGCTTAAGGCCATAGAGTGATTTTTTAAGCAAACAGGCTTTTGAACTTGAGTTTTGAAGTTCAACACCTTCTGGTATGGTCATGTATATCTGCTCCTCTAATTCTCCATGTAGAAAGGCTGTAGTAACATCCATTTGATGAAGCTCAAGATTCCATTGAGTAACTAATGAGAGAATGATCCTCATAGAACAATGTTTAACCACAGGTGAGAATATCTCATTGTAGTCAATGCCTTCTTTCTGTGAAAAACCCCTTGCAACTAATCTTGCCTTGAATCTAGGCTTTCCAGCTTCAACTGTAGATGGTTTCTTTCTGAAAATCCATTTACAACTCACCAGCTTCTGATGCTTAGGCTTCTCCACTATGTCCCAAGTGTGATTCTTATCCAAAGACAAGAGCTCTTCTTGTATAGCCATTAACCATTGATCACTATCAACACTACTTATAGCCTCCTTGTAATTCCCAGGTTCTAATGATTCAACTTCAGAAGCAGTATACAAAGCATAAGAAACAAGATCAGATTGGATGTATCTAGCAGGTGGTATAATTTCTCTTCTTTTCCTATCTCTTGCAAGATGATAAGTATTCTGACCTTCTAAGATGCTGTCATTACCACTACTAGACTTGTCAGGCTCCACCTGAGACTCAATATCATGATCAGAACTAGCTATAGTTTTCACCTTTTCAACCAGTGGCATTTTCCCTTCATCAAAAGAAACATCCCTGCTGATCAAAATCTTTTGTTGGTCTGGACACCACAACTTATAGCCCTTTACTCCAGAGGGATAACCAACTAATACACACTTCAAGGCTCTTGGTTCCAGTTTTCCTTGCTTTATATGAGCATAGGCAAGACACCCTATTACTTTCAAGCTACTGTAATCTGCAGGTTTACCACTCCATATTTCCTCAGGAGTTTTAAAGTTTAGTGGTGATGATGGACATCTGTTTATAAGGAATGCTGCAGTAGTAGTTAATTCTCCCCAGAAGCTTTTAGGAAAACCTCCACTACTTATCATACATCTGACTCTTTCAAGAATGGTCTGATTCATCCTTTCTGTTGTTCCATTTTGCTGTGGAGTTAATGGAACAGTTTTATGCCTTTTAACTCCTCTATCCTTACAAAATTGATTGAACTCATCTGACAGATATTCCAAACCATTGTCAGTCCTTAAACACTTCAACTTTTTATCAGTTTGATTTTCAACCTCAACCAACCACTCTTTGAACTTGGTGAAGGCTTCATCCTTGGATTTCAATATATAAATCCATACCTTTCTTGAATAGTCATCTATAAAGGAGATGAAGTATTTTCCACCCCCCCTTGTGATGTTCTTGGCAGGTCCCCACAAATCAGAATGAACATACTCCAATACAGATGAAGAGTTATGTTCACCAACACCAAATTTTAACCTCTTTGCCTTACCCATCACACAATGTTCACACTGACTCAAGGTAATTGAAGTGTGACCACATAACAGCTCTTGTTTAGCTAATTCTTGCAGACCCCTCTCACTTATGTGACCTAATCTTCCATGCCATAGTAAGGAATTGTCTATTTTACTAGTGTTACAAGCTTGAGCAGTGACAGTATTTCCACACAAGAAATATAGATCATGTTTCCTAATACCTTTCAAGAATACATCATTTTCCTTTGTGATAGTCAAACAACCATCAGTTGACTGAAAACTATATCCCATGGAATCAAGATTTCCAAGTGAAATTAGATTTCTTCTTAGATCAGGAACATACCTTACATCATGAAGCATTCTTACTGTACCATCAGAAAGTTCAAGCTTGACAGATCCTCTTCCCATGATCTTACATGTTTGATTGTTTCCAAGAAGTACAGAACCCTCAGTCTGATGTTTAAAACCTATTAACCAATGCTTGACTGGAGTCATATGGAAAGTACAACCAGAATCAATCACCCATTCTGAGGAGACTTCAGATGCAGTGACTGTCAAGACTTCAACAAAATTTGTAGTATCTTCTTGTGCAGGGGCAGTTTGATTTACCTGGTTTTGTTGACCAATTTCTTTCCCCTTTTCAATACCTTTTCCTTTGCTAGCTTTCCATTTGTAGCAATTCCTTCTCATATGGCCAGGTTGATTACAATGATAGCACTTCCTTACTTCACCTTCCTTGGCATGCTCTCCTTCCTTTCTGTTTTGCTTATTTCCATCAAAACCCCTCTTCTTCTTGTTATTTCTTTTAGCTTGATAGTTCTTCTTGACAATCAAACCTTCTCCTCCAGAGAACTGAGTGCTATCAGTTACCAACTGTAACTCTCTGGACTTGAGTGCTAACAACACATTATCAAACTTGATGGAACTCTGATTTCCATATAACAATGTATCTTTGAAACTCTGAAAAGATCTTGGAAGAGCTGTCATCAACATGAGAACTTTCTCTTCTTCTGATATCTTTTTATCAACAGTTTCAAAATCATCCATGATTTTGACAAACTCATCAACTTGATCCAATATAGGCTTTTCATCAGTTATTTTGTAAGCATTAAGTTTCTGCCTAATGTGAAGTAGATTTGCTAAAGTCTTGATCATAAACATGGATTCTAATCTTTCCCAAATTCCAATTGCAGTAGTTTCCCTAGCAACTTCCCTTAGTGACTTATCCCCCAAACATAGAATAATAGTAGAATGAGCCTTTTTGAGTACCTCATCATCTACTTGTGCTCTTGGAGGTCCAGCTGCTGATGGATCTTTAATGATCTCTGTCTTGACAGGTGGAGGTGGCTTCAATGCATCAATGAGCCCTTGTTGTGTCAAGATCACCTTCATCTTGAGTTTCCTGAAATCCGTTTTCTCAGTGAGCTTCTCAATGTCAAACCTTGTGGTGTTCATCTTCTCAGAATTCAGCAGCTGTGTTTGATGGTTTTGGTTCCCACAGACGGCGCCACTTGTTGTGATACTTCCTTATGGTCTTGATCTTCAACAAGACACTTGATCACACACACACACTTGATGTTCAATCTATTGAGAATTAGATCAACACACACACACTGAAAAACAGTAGTTATAAACTCAAAAAAACAAGAATGGAAGAAAGAATGCACAAGGGATTATAGTGGTTCGATCTTTATGATCTACGTCCACTTTGAGGGAAGATAGCTTGCTTTATTGATTGATGTTTACACGAAGAACAACTGATTCTAATGCTACAGAATCAGTCTTACAAATAGCTACAAAACCAGATGAAGAAGTAGGAAATGGAAACTGATGAAGATGATCACTTGTTGCAGGTGTAGTGTGTGAGCTTTATATATCAATTCCCATCTCATAACCGACTGCCATGTGCACCAATGGATGATCACAACTCACGTGCTTCTTGGCTAACCAACTTGAAGGGATCACATGCTCATAACTACCAAGTAACCACCTTAACAACCTAACAACCTAATGCACCTTCCACATGTGATCACAAACTGATGCATTGTCTTGTAGCTGATCTATTCGACTCAATATCACGTGTATAACTCATGCATCACGTCCATTAAGCACCTCAGTCACTCAACTTCACATCAACACTCCAAACATGCATGATGGATCAGGATTTACACACCATTTCTTCAACAGTAATAATTATGAGGATGTTTCTAAATTTAATTTTACTAGTAAAAAAAAAAAATCTTCCTTAAAATATTAAAGAGTACTATTATATCCATTTTCTTTTATGTAATTATTAGTAGTACTTTTTATATTTACCCCACTGTACATTGTTTACTCTTTTTAACCCTTATTAAAGTTCCTCTTTTATAATCTCCCGAAGTAAACTGAAAAATAATTCAAGTGTTAAAGAAGCTTAAAATTTTTATTATAGGGAATAGTATATAATGTAACAAATCAACCGTATTAAAAGTTAAAACTCTGTCTTCTCATGATGATCAGGCAAATATATTAACAGGGCAAATTGAATGAATTTAAAATAGGGTGGAGAAGTGGTACCTTCATCCAGATAAAAATCAATTGAAACTGTGGGAGTGGGAGAGGAATGAGAATTATACATTAATCCAAATACTAACTCAAGAAAAAAATAAGTTCCACTTGAAGGCCCTCATTCCCACAAGTATTCTGGTTGCTGAAATGGCTGCCAACATACTACTAACTCCTAAACGAATAAGCCCAAGTGTTGGAATTTCCCCGATGCCAGAAGGAATCTCATCCAATTTGTGTAAGGATCCAAGAAAAAGCTTCTCAAGAACTGGGAAGTGGCTTCTTTCTGCATTCCAACACATTAGCTCCTTGCATCCTAAAATGGTCAAAGATTTGAGGCGAACGAATCCCCCCTCGACAGGGTTTCATTCTGATCCCACGACAGAGTCCCATAGCAACTCGAAAACTTGAAGATGAGGCAACCAACCAATCATGCTCAAATCGGCAACCTACTAAGCTCAACTTCTGAAGTGAACTTGGGAAAGTAAAGCTCACTGGAAAAGAGCAAGTTAGTGATTCTAGCTTCTTGAAACGGCCAAGATTGTGGGGAAAGTAATGTGACCTTGATTTGCATTCCTTCAAGGCGGATGCATCTTACTGTAGTTCCATTTCCTTGATGTTAAACATTCTTCAACAGATATCTTCACTCATGGCAAAAGACTCTGATTTGGCAGCCGCAAAGAGTGCCCTCCCAACTACCCTCATCAGAACATCACTGCTCCGATAATCTAGCAATTTTTTGGACATAGCAAGGAAGCAAGGAATGAATTAAAAAAACAAAATAAAAATTGTACAAATTCTGATATCATTTTGAATAATTCGGATGGGAATCCAATCACACACTTCACAACACAGCCAATTTGTCTGTATTAAAAATAGAAATAAAAATAAAATCAGGAAAATTTTCGGTGAAAAAAGCCCCTAGAGTACATATTTCTCTACTGTTGAACAAGTGTGAAACACCCTTCCAGATATTAAGGAAGCACTATTACAACAGCTATATTTTTGTACTGGCTAGTTTTCTCAAATGTGTATAAATAGGATTGCCTTTGAACCTGTAAACTACACAACACAAGATCAATGAAATATTCATTTCCATATCTCAATCTCAATTTCAACATGGTATCAGAGCAGGATTAATCCTGTCTCTTAGCCCTTCAAATCTGTTCAAATAGAACATATATACCTCTAAGGTGTCCTGATTCAAAGAGAGGTTTAACCTCTCCTCTGTCATAAATCTATCAAGTCTGCTTACAGATTACAATTACACCTTAAAGGTGTTCTACTTCTAATAAGAGGTTTAATCCTCTTCTGATATTTATCTTCAGAGAACCTTCAGAAAATTGATTTCTGAAAAAGGTTCAAGCATTCAATCAAAACACCATTAAAGGTGTCTCAATTCAAAAGAGGTTTAACCTCTTCTTCTTTCAATCAAAACACCATTAAAGGTGTCTCAATTCAAAAGAGGTTCAACCTCTTCTTCGTTAAATCAAAACACCATTAAAGGTGTCTCAATTCAAAAGAGATTCAACCTCTTCTTCATTCAATCAAGTTTACTTACAGGCTCCGATTACACCCTGGTGTACTGTTCTAAAGAAGGATTGAATCCTTTTCTGAATAGGAGAGAGCTGTAAGCCTCTCTTCATCCACAAAAGGGGCTCCACCTTCCAGCAAAGCCCACAAGTTTTAGCAATCAAACCTTCAGAAACAAACAAAAAACCACCTGCCGGAAAAGCTGTTCCTCACTGGTCCGCCGTGCCTCGCCGCCGCCACTTCCACCCGCCGGGAGCTGCCATCATCTGCAACTCCCGTCAGCCGCAGCTCGAAGGGCTCTAGACCACCCACCGCCGCGCAACATCTGTTCCAGTTCTCGGACGCCGCTGCTGGATCGTGAGGGACTCGCCGCCACTCCACAGGGAACGCCGCTGTCCGTCAGCCATCTTCTCCTCCGTCAGCAGCTAGGATCCCGCCTGGAGCTGTCGACCGCCCGTCAACGCCGCACTGCTCGTTCGAGCGTCGCCACCCGCCAGTTTCTCGTCGCCGGGAATCGCGCTCTGTTCGCAGGGAACGCGCAGCTGCCGTCCGCGCTCAGCCTTTCGTCGCCACGCTCGTCGTGACTTCGAACGACGCCGCTGGTTCTGCAGCTCGCCGCCGCCTGCTGCTCCTCCATCTTCTGCAGTCCGGCGCTGCTGTGCGCCGCCGTCGGAGGTGAGGAAAGGGGCTCGTTCGTCGCGCACGGATCTGCTCAGCCGCCCGTGGGAGAAGGCCACCGCTGCTGCCCGTTCTGAACACCATCAGTGACGAGGAACGCGCCGCTGGAAGCGCGACCTCCCAGCCACCATCTCTGCTTGTCGTTGCCACCAGTTGTCGTTGTTGTTCCTCACGGAGGTCAGCCCTTGCCAAAGAATGCCGCACGTCCACCGATCATCGCTGTCGCTCGAAGCACGCCGGGAACGCGACGCTGCTGGTCCGTCGCTGCCGAAGGATTCCCGATCATTTATGGAAATGGATCAAGTTATCTTTTCTCTAAAAAGATTGACAATATCCTTTATTTACCATCTTTTAGTTTGAATTTATTATCCGTTAGTAAGATCACCACGGAATTAAATTGTCAAGTTATATTTACTGACATTGATGTTGTATTTCAGGAAAAAGTGACAGGACGAACTATTGGTAAAGGAGTTCGTATCAATAATTTATACCTAATTAATTTCCCTAGTATTGCTTTAAATGTTTTTTATATGTCCCTTTGGCATAAACGTCTTGGACATCCGTCCAATTCAGTTTTCAACAAAATATTTCCTAATTCGTCATATCATGATAAGTGTGATATTTGTTCCTTATCTAAACACACACGTCTCCCTTACACAAATTCCTCTTCGAATTCAAAATCTATTTTTGATTTGATCCACTCGGATGTTTGGGGTCCCGCTCCAACTACATCTCATAATGATTTTAAATATTATGTTAGCTTTATAGATGATTTTTCAAAGCATACTTGGATATCTTTACTTAAAAATAAAAGCGAAGTTTTCGCGACATTTCAGGAATTTTTTGCCTACGTCAGAAATCAGTTCAATAAGTCCATCAAAATTCTTCGAACGGATAATGGAACTGAATTTATAAACCTAAATTTTCAAAATTTTACAAAAAGTAATGGAATTATTCATCAAACCTCGTGTCCCTACACACCCGCTCAAAATGGAGTCGCAGAGCGGAAACATCGTCATCTTCTCGAAGTTACTCGTTCTCTTCTTTTCCAAAATAATGTTCCAAAACGTTTTTGGTCAGATGCTCTTCTAACCGCCAATTACCTTATTAATCGTCGACCTTCCCCTAATCTCAATAACCTTAGTCCCCACAAAATTATTTTTAAAGAGGATGTGGCTCTTGACCACTTACGCACTTTTGGATGTACGTGTTTTGTTCACGTTAATCGTACCGATAAACTTAGTCATTCTTCAGTTAAAACTATTTTTCTTGGCTACTCCGTACTTCAAAAAGGTTACAAGTGTTATGATCCTATTACTAAAAAACTCTACATTTCAAGAGATGTTACCTTTAATGAAAATGATCCTTATTACTCTATTGATAACTCCTCCATTGATACTAACAACTTTGTTTTTCCTATTTCAACTCCTACTGATTTTATTCCCTCTCAGGATCATCATGATTTGATCACTACGAATCCTAACGAGGATGATGGAAATTCAACAGGGGAAGATGAAACCATAGTCGATGAAGATGGTCTGACAGGGGGAGATCACATTCCAGTCGAAGACGATGCTCCGATAGGGGGAGATCAAAACCAACACCCAACTCGAACTAATTCACCTCGGAGATCTCTTTGACAAATCCGACAGCCTACCAAACTAAGAGACTATGTCACTAATTCGGTATCGTATCCTATCCAAAACTTCTTATCTTATTCCCATATTTCAAAAGAGCATCATGCTTTTTTAAATTGCATAAATCAATCTGAACCTAAAAACTTCGAAGAGGCTAATTGTTGTCCTACCTGGCGTAAAGCAATGGAAGAAGAAATAAAAGCTCTTAAGAAAAATAATACTTGGTCTCTCGTTCATCTCCCTAAAGGAAAAAAGGCAGTCGGGTGTAAATGGGTCTACAAAGTAAAATTCGATAGTCTAGGAAAAATCGAAAGATATAAAGCTCGTCTAGTTGCCAAAGGCTTCACCCAAACTTATGGAATTGACTATGAAGAAACATTCGCACCCGTCGCTAAAATGAACACCGTAAGAATCCTTCTTTCTATAGGCACTAATAAAAATTGGTCCTTTCATCAAATGGATGTTAAAAATGCCTTTCTACAAGGAGATTTAGAAGAAGAAGTGTACATGACTCCTCCTCAAGGTCTTAAAAATCCAGATTCTAC
Organism: Pogostemon cablin; assembly: GCA_023678885.1. Classification (NCBI taxonomy): domain Eukaryota; kingdom Viridiplantae; phylum Streptophyta; class Magnoliopsida; order Lamiales; family Lamiaceae; genus Pogostemon; species Pogostemon cablin. The sequence continues at coordinate 28,431,659 of CM043001.1, read as the reverse complement.
CCTCGTTTGCAAACTTCACAAATCCATTTACGGTCTAAAACAATCTCCCAGAGCTTGGTATTCTAAACTTAGTCATGCATTACTCTCTCAGAACTTTCAAAAAAGTTCAGCTGATTCATCGTTATTTACTCGTATCTCCTCAAATTCTTCAATTATTGTTTTAGTTTATGTCGATGATATTATTATTACCGGTGACAAGGAAACAGAAATTCAAGATATCAAGAACTTTCTCAAACAAACTTTTGATATCAAAGATCTTGGTCTTCTTAAATACTTTCTTGGAATTGAAATAGCTCACTCCTCCAAAGAAGGATTATTCCTTTCACAAAGAAAATACACCCTCGATCTCCTTCAAGAAACAGGTAAACTCGGTGTTAAACCCGCTAGCACTCCCATGGAAACCAATGCTAAACTCAATTCAGAAGATGGATCTCTCATTGAAGATGTGGGCATGTACCAAAGACTTGTAGGAAAACTTATTTATTTAACTGTTACTCGCCCTGACATTGCTTTTCCTGTGAGTGTTATTAGTCAATTTATGCAGGCACCTCGTACCACTCACCTAGCTGCTATTGATCGGATCCTCCAATATCTAAAATCAACTCCGGGACAAGGAATTTGGATAAAAAATAACAACGATGTAAGTATTCAAGGTTATACAGACGCGGATTGGGCAGGAAGCTTTGACCGACGATCTACTACGGGATTTTGCACTATGGTTGGAGGGAATCTAGTAACCTGGAAAAGTAAAAAGCAAAACGTGGTGGCTCGATCAAGTGCCGAAGTAGAATACCGGGCAATGGCATCAACTGCTAGTGAACTTACTTGGATAAAGCAACTACTTGAGGATATGAACATTCAAACCAAAGGAGCAATTCAAATGCATTGTGATAACAACGCTGCTCGCCACATAGCCTCAAACCCTGTGTTCCACGAGCGAACAAAACATATTGAAGTGGATTGTCATTTCGTTCGAGACAAAGTTCAAACTGGGATGATTCAAACACCTTATATTGGGAGCAAGGATCAACTTGCAGACATATTCACTAAAGCCTTGGACAAATCAAGACATAAGTTTATTCTTGACAAGTTAGGAGTGATCAACCCATTCACCCCTACACTTGAGGGGGAGTGTTGAACAAGTGTGAAACACCCTTCCAGATATTAAGGAAGCACTATTACAACAGCTATATTTTTGTACTGGCTAGTTTTCTCAAATGTGTATAAATAGGATTGCCTTTGAACCTGTAAACTACACAACACAAGATCAATGAAATCTTCATTTCCATATCTCAATCTCAATTTCAACATCTACGAATCGAGAGATTGAAGTATTTAAATCAAGAATGAGAATTAAAACCCTACTTCCGCGGGAAGGAGATGATGATCTACTCATAATAATAGTAAATTAATTTATTTATTAAATATTGTTTATTATTTATTTCTGTAAAGCCCAAATATAAGAATTGTTACAGCCCACCTTATGTGGGCTGATAAGTTCGTTGTATGTCTATCGGAAAAGCCCAACACTTATAATCCAAATTCAACATTCAAAAGTTGCTAAAGCTGAAATGCGACTAACGTATAAATCATACGCTCTCCGTCTCTTGTAAAGGAGAGTGTTTTTGCTTATTGCACTTGAATTAACCAGTATTATTATTTAATGTGTAGTAAGTAGTGTATATTGGGTTTGTGGGCCACATATTTAAATTGTATTAAAGGTGTGTGTGCCCCCATGTGTTTAAAAAAGAAAATAAACTCTTTTGATGAGAAACCTAAAATGGAAAATAAATCCTTTGAAGGGGATAGAGGGAGTATATTAAAACTTTTTTAGATGATGTTTGTTTTGGGGTTTCAGGAAAATGAAAATCATGAATAGTAATGTTATGTTTATTTTGAATTTTCGATATGGTAGGTTTTAACTTTATGTCAATGTGTAAGAATGTACTCCCTCCGTCCCAAATTCAAGTTCACGTTTACTGTAAATACGGAGTTTAAGAAAAGTCACTTTTTGACTTACTTTTGAGGGTAGTATGATATTTTTTGGTAATAAACAAATGATAAAGTATGTTATGTGTGTTAAAAAGGTGATGACAAATTTGAAATTAAAGTATGTTAGAGGGATATTAGTTTGTTGCTTTTTCCTTTTATGGAAGTGTGAAGTTGAATTTGGGACGGACCAAAATGAAAAGTGTGAAGTTGAAGTTGGGACGGAGGGAGTATTAATTTATGTAGAAAAAAAAGATGAGAGGAGAGATAAAAGAGAAAAATGTATTAATTAAGGAGAGAGAATGTAAATATGTATATATAGGAGTTATTTTGTATTAATTTATGTAACCAAAAAAGATGAAAGAAATAAAGAGAAAAAGTGTATTAATTGAGAAGATAGAATGTATATAGGTATATATACGGGTGATTTTTAAAATGTAGGTGTGGATTTTGAATTCTACTTCCGGAATTTCAAACCCGAAAACAAGCATCCCCTTAAAAGTTCTAAACTTTACAAAAGAAACTTTAGCATTTTTAGGTGATGTTTGGTTTGGGAATATGTGGGGTTTGAAAACCGTGAATAATCATTCTATGTTTGTTTTGGGTTTTAGGTAAGATATGTTTTAATTTTATGTCAAATCAATGTATTAATTTATTTAAAAAATTAAATGAGAGAGGAGATATAAAGAGAGAAAGAGTATTAATTGAGGAGAAAGAATGTAATAAGTATACATAGTGTGGTTTTTAAAATCTAGATGTGAATTTTGAAAATCAAAACTTGGGTTTAAAACCGTAAAACGAACATTTAGTCTTCCAATTTATTCTGCATTGACTTAATTTTTTTTAAATTATTATTATTATTTTATTTTTTATTGCTGTTCAAAGATATATACAATTTTGACATACATATGCACAATTAAGAGAGAGATATTGCATTCATCCAAACAAAGTGAAGTTGAAAATGTGGACAGGATGTATTCATCCAAATAAAAAAACAGAACATGTTAATAAATAATGCATGTTATGATGAGATTATTGGTTGGCAAACCCTCAACTTGGAGCATTTCCATGAATCTGTTTTTTTTGGAAAAAATCAACTTGCAGTTGAAGGCCCTCATTCTCGAGAGACTGTTGTTCCAAAAGTATTCTGGCTGCTGACATACTACACTCACTCAATCTAATGAATCCCAGTGTTGGTATTTCTCCAATATCCAAAGGGACCTCATCCAGTTTGACCAAGAATGAAAGAATAAGGTTCTCTAAAACTGGCAAGTGACTGCATTCCAATATACTAGATCATCACAGTCTCTAATGATCAAAGATTTGAGGCAAAGGAATTGCCCCTCGATAGGGTTCCATTCTGGTCCTACCACGGAGACCGAGCCTAGTTCAAGAACTTGAAGATGAGGCAAACAACCAATCATACTCAAATCTTCCCAAAGTAGACGGCAGCCTATTAAGCACAACTTCTGAACCGAAATCGGGAATGTGAAACTCAGTACAGAAAGAAAAGTGCAGGTAAGTGATTCCAATTTCTGAAAACGGCCAAGATTGGGGGGACAGTAATATGAACTTACTTCATAGTCATACGAGAGCACATCTTCATACAGTAGTTCCAAGTCCTTGATGTTGGGGATTCTTTCACACATATCTTCACTCAACCTAAAATTCAAAGTGTCTGTAGGTTCTTCAATGCAAATAACTCATTCTGTTGGTCACTTATAGGAGGATCGGGAAGAGAAATGAATATGACCATGACATGCCTGAGTTGTTGCATCTTCCAAATTTCACAAGGTGCGATGACATCTGCTCCAGACAGTAGTGAAATCCTTAATGTTTGCAAATTCCAGAGCAAGGATATAGTAGGAGGAAGGCAGAGAATATGCATACTTAAGTAAATATTTGAACTTTTGCAATGAAGGTATCGCAGGTTAACGTGCTGATTATCAGTCATTGTAGGAATTTCATAAACCTCATTAACTACTGCTTCAACCTCCTGCGACACTTTCAATAGTCTATATTCAATAGCTTCTGCTTCTTTGATACCTCCATGTGGATAAGACTCCAGGAAATCGAGCAAGAAACACACATTTTCATGAACACACTCCATCTGTTTCTTGTCGAACGAAAATGAGTGGTAAGGATGATTCTGGATCATCTCGATGTTGTTCTTAGCAGAAACTACAGCTGCATAAGCTGCCATCAATCGCCAATCGTTGACCTTCGAAAAGTTTGAGAAATGATAATGGAACAAGTTCCGTAGTTGCAAAGATTATGCGTTTATTTCTTACAATCTTCAACGTGATTAAAATATACTGTCCACTTGAATTAAGTAAATTATGATTTCAATTTTCATCGGTCGGCCTTGACTTTTGGATGTCACTAATTAGTTTTCCTCAGTTTTCATCTTTTTCACTTTAATTTTTTTAGTTTTGTTTTTCTTTCTAAACTTGGAGAGTTAAAACTGCTCTTCATGTGTAATTATTTAATTAATTTTTTGTTTTTACTTAATGATGATATTAAAAAAATCAATAAAAGTGAAAATAGATAATAAATGAAGATTGAAAAAGAATAATGCAGAGCATGTAAAAAATATAATTCTTTCAAATTTAAAATGCTCACTTATTTTATGAAAATAATTTTCACTCATAAAAAAGTATTTTACTAATGCTATTCATTTAATAGACTATACAGTATCACTTTTTTTTTTTCAATTAAAATATTATATAAAATTTATTTTGATAGAGTAACCTTGGAAAACAGGTATCACTTCCGTAATATATGATCAATTTTTTTTATTTATTTGAGTAGGTGTAGCCCTTCTTTTTTTTTTTTTTTGGTTCAAGACACTCAAATTGTAATCCAATCTTTACCACAAAATCAATAAAAATAATTTGAAAATGCATGGAGGAATGATACATTCATCCAAAAAAAGAAACAATTTAATGTGAAAATTACTTTATGTGAAGATTATTGGTTGACAAACCCTCAACTTGGACCATTTCCTTGAATCTCTCAAGTTTGATCTTATTCCTAAATATAATTTCCAGTTGAAGCCCCTCATTTTCAAGACCTTGTTGTTCCACAAGTATTCTTGCTGCAGAAATGGCTGCTGACACACTACAATTCATCAAACTAATAAACCCAAGTGTTGGTATATCCCCCATGCTTAAAGGGATCTCTTTCAACTTATCCAACTCATAAAGAAGCAACTTCTCTAGAACTGGGAAGTGCCTGCTTTCTGCATTCCAGTGAACCAGATCACCACATCCTGCAATGCTCAAAGACTTGAGGCGAAAGAATTCGCCCTCGACAGGGCTCCATTCCGGTCCTACCACGGATTTCCACTGCAGTTCCACAACTTCAAGATGGGGCAAACAACCAATCAAACTCAGATCATCCCAACGTAGATGGCAATGTTGTAAGCACAGCTTGTGAAGTGAACTCGGAAATGTGAAGCTCACAGCGAAACAACGTGATTCCGGGGATACAGGAAAAATGCAGCTGAGAGATTGCAGTTTCTTGAAACAACCAAGATTGTGAGGAGAGTAATGAGAGGTTGCATCACATCTCTTCAAGGAGTAAGAAGTGTAAAACAGATCCAATTCCTTGATGTTTGGGATGCTTTCACAGATATCTTCACTCAGCCTGAAGTTCATCACATGGGAAAGTGTTGTTAGGTTCTGCAACGGCAGCAAGTCGTCGTTTTGTTGGTCGGTCGATGGAGGATCAGGAAGACTAATGTAGGTAACCATGACATGCCTTAGCTGTGGCATCTTCCAAATTTCGGAAGGTGCAACAGCGTAACGATCGAACACTTTAAAAATCAATGTTTGCAAATTCCAGAGCATGGACATTGAAGAAGGAAGACAATGAAGTTGGCTACTAGGACTCCAACCTGAGAATTGATGCAAGAAATTGACATGAAGGTATCTTAGGTTGACTTGTTTCATTTCAATCTCCAGACAGCTTTCACCAACCTTACGCACTCTTCCTCTAACCTCCTTCATCACTTTCAACAGTCTATAATCGAACGACAACGCACCACCTTCGCAGATCACAGAACGAGTGATTGCTGCTGAGTTAATTGCAGTGGAATCTTTTTTCTCCACAATGCTTCCATGAACTACAACACGACGTTCCTTCATTAGTTCCGGAGCATCAACTAACTTCTTCACGACATAAAAGAAGTTCTTCTCCATAGCTATCTTCAAGCATAGCTCTCTCAAAACATCATGAATGTTGCAAGTTTTAATTTTTCCATTCCACGTCCATTCACGAACTAAAACGAGGTTCCTGTCAGCAAGATCCTTCAAGCAACCCTCCGCAACTTCTTCCAAGCTTTCAGTCTTACTTGGCTTAATGAACCCCTCAGCAATCCAAAGCTTGACAAGCATAGAGACAGAGATGTCCTTGTCTTCCGGAAAAACTCCCATGTAAAGAAAACACGGCTTTAAGTGAGCAGGCAAGTAGCTATAACTCAAAGATAATACATCTAAGCTCTGCTCAGCCTCCCCAGAATCCCAAATTAAGGTTATATCATTTGCAACATTCTCCCAGTATTCCTTCATTGGAGGTGATTTTCTAAGTTGCCCCCCAATTAGAACAATTAGCAGAGGAAGTCCTCTGGATTTTTTCACTATCTTCTTTCCAATTTTTTCTAGCTCAAGAGGACAACCTTGTTCTGCAAATGTCTTCTCACAAAACAGATTCCAACTCTTTTCATCATCTAGAAATTTCATTGGAAGGCACAAAGAGCTTAAATGGTTGGCCACATCTAATTGCCTACTTGTCACAACAATCCTACTTCCATTTTGGTTATCAGGAAAGAAATCCTTCATATTATCCCAAGCTTCTTTACTCCAAATATCATCCAACACAATCAAATATCTTCTATTCCATAAGAATTTCTGACGTAATAGCTCTCCTAATTCATTTTCAGTTTTCTGATCTAATTCACTGGTTGATTTTCCTTGGCATGAAAGAAGTTCTGACAGGATTTTTCTTGTACTGAAATCTTGAGAGATGGTAGCCCAAGCACGAATATCAAAATGATAAAAGATTATCGAATGCTCATAAACATGTTTGGCAAGTGTAGTCTTACCCATACCACCCATGCCGGTTATTGAGATGCTTTGCAGACTGAATTGTTGTCCGGTGAGCACATCCATTAGATGAGTCAACTCGTCATCAAATCCCACCATCACATTCTTTCCAGCTGTAAGAGGTGTTGAAGCAGCAGTAGGCATCGTGTTATACATATGATCTTTGAATCTCCCATTAGCTTTAACCTTCATAGCCATTTCCTTGACAGAATCCAAGTTTTCAATGACTTTTTGCAGATTTTCAAAGAAGCATGAACTTGTGTTCCCATTGAGTGTAGATCCAGCTTGAATTTGATCCACAACGTGGGATTCGATCACATCATCAGCTTCGTGAGCTGCAGATGCAATAAGGCTCTCCAAAGCTTCTCCTTCTTTGCTACATCCGTGTGGATAAGACTCCAAAAATTCGAGCAGGAAACATACATTTTCGTGAACATGTTCGATCTGTTTCTTGTCGAAGGAAAAGGAGTGGATAGGATGGTTCTGGATCAGCTCAATATTGTTCATAACAGAAACTACAGCTGCAAAAGCAGCCATTGATCAATCTTTTTCTAAGTTTTCAAAAAATGAAATGTGAAAGAGAACTGTAGCAGACTAGTAGCTGATCTTCCTTCTTGCTTCAGTCATTGATATTAAGTCTTGGGGTCCCATGTTCCCAGTCCCATCACCCCATCTCCACCCAAAAGGTTGATTTCTCTCTATTATACATACCACAAATTTTTTATAAAAAAAAAAGGTATTAGTAATAATTATTAGATGATGTTAAAAAATCGTTTCTTCCTTCTATAATCTTAAAAATGTAAGACTATCCATTTCATTTAATGTAATTGTTAGTATTTAGTATATTTGCCCCACTGTACACTGTTAAATTTTTTAACCCTTGTAAGAGTTTCTCTTTTATAAGCTGCCTTTGCATCTTACTTTTGGTTTTATACCCTTATTGTTTGTTTGTTATTTCCTGAAGAAAACTAAAAAATAATTAAGTATTAAAGGAGCATAAAATTTTGTATCATTAAGGAATAGTATAATGTAAAAAAACAATCATATAAAAGGTTAAAATTCTGTTTTCTTATGATGATCATGCAATTTAATAAAAGAAAATTAGAGGGCAAAATTGAATGAATTGAAAATAGAGTGAAGTGGTACACTCAGCCAGATAAAAAAATTTTAAAATGTGGGAGTGGAAAGGAATGAGAATAATACATTCATCTAAATACATGTCAATAAAATTTTCTTATGAAAAGATTATTGGTTGATAAACCCTCTGCTTGGACCATTTCCATAAATCTCTCTAGTTTTTTCTTTTCAAAGAAAGTAACTTGGAGTTGTAGGTCTTCATTCCCAACACTCTGTTGTTCCACAAGTATTCTGGTTGCAGAAATGGCTGCCAACAGACTACTAACTCCTAAACGAATAAGCCCAAGTGTTGGAATTTCCCCAATGCCAGAAGGAATCTCATCCAATTTGTGTAAGGATCCAAGATAAAGCTTCTCTAGAACTGGGAAGTGGCTGCTTTCTGCATTCCAATATACTAGGTTCTTGCATTCGAAAATGGTCAAGGATTTGAGGCGAACGAACCCCCCCTCGACAGGGTTCCATTCTGATCCCACCACAGAGTCCCATAGCAAATCCAGGACTTGAAGATGAGGCAACCAACCAATGATGCTCAAATCTTCCCACTCAAGCGAGCAACCTATCAAGCACAACTTCTGAAGCGAACTCGGGAAAGTAAAGCTCACCACAAATGACCTCCAATTTTGCACCACAGGAAAAGAGCAAGTCAGAGATTCTAGTTTCCTTAAACGGCCAAGATTGTGGGGAAAGTAATGTGACCTTGCTTTGCATTCCTTCAAGGCGGATGCATCATACTGTAGTTCCATTTTCTTGATGTTCAAGATTCTTTCACAGATATCCTCACTCATGGTGAAATTCATCACATAGGAGAGTGTTTGTAGGTTTTTCAATGCAAGAAAGTCGCTCGAAGGAGGATCAGGAAGACAAATATACCTTACCTTCACATGCCTAAGTTGTGGCATCTTCCAAATTTCGGAAGGCGCAACAACATCTTGTGGGGGCTGTATTGAAAGAATTAGTGTTTGCAAATTCCAGAGCATGGATATTGAACGAGGGAGACGGAGAAGTTGCCTGCCTGAGTGAACATGTCTAAGCTTGCAATCAAAGAATCGCAAGTTAACTTGCTGAGTTTCAATCTTTGGAAGAATTTCATTATACTCATTAACCACTCCCTCAACCTCCTCCAACACTTTCAACAGCCTATTTTCGAACGACAACTCACCGTCTTGGCAAATCATAGTACGGGTGACTGCTGCTGATTTCATTCCAGGGGAATCCTTTCTCTGGTTAATGCTTCCATGAACTACAAGACTACGTTCCTTGGTCAGTCGAGGAGCATCAACAGACTTCCTCACAATGTAAATAAATTCCGTCTCCATAGCTATTTTCAAGCATAGCTCTCTCAAAAGATCATGTATGCTGCAAGTTTCAATTTTTCCATCCCATTCCCACTTATGAGCTAAAACGAGGTTCCTGTAAACAAGATCCTTTAAGCAACCCTCAGCAACTTCTTCCAAACTTTCAGTCTTACTTGGCTTTAGGAATCCCTCAGCAATCCAAAGCTTGACAAGAACAGGAACATCGATGAGCCCGTCTTCCAGAAAGATTCCCAAATAAAGGAAACATGGCTTTAAATGAGCAGGCAAGTAGCTATAACTCAAATATAATATATCTAACCACTGCTCCTCCTCCCTGGATTCAAAAAATGAGGTTATATCATTTGCAACGTTCTCCCAGTATTCTTTCCTTGGAGCGGATTTTCTGAGATGCCCCCCAATTAGAACTATTAGCAGAGGAAGTCCCCTACATTTTTTCACTATTTTTTTTCCAGTCACCTCTAACTCAAGGGGGCAACCTTGTTCTGCAAATGCCTTCTCACAAAACAGATTCCAGCTGTTTTCGTCGTCTAGAAATTTCATTGGAAGGCTCAAAGAGCCTAAATGGTTAGCCACATCTGATTGCCTACTTGTTACCACAATTCTACTTCCATTTTGGTTATCTGGAAAGTAAACCTTTATATTATCCAAAGCTTCCTTGCTCCAAATATCATCCAGTACAATCAAATATCTCCTGTTCCATAAAATATTTTGACGTAGTTTTTCTCCTAATTCATTCTCAGTTATCTTCAGATCTAACTCACATGAAAGAAGTTCTGAAAGGACTTTTTCCGTACTGAAGTGTTGAGACAGCGTGGCCCAAGCACGAATGTCAAAATGATTCAAGATCAATGAATTTTCATAAACATGTTTAATAAATGTGGTCTTACCCATTCCACCCATGCCGGTGATCGAGATGATCTGCAGCTCACACGGTTGAGTTCTAGTGAGCACATCCAAAAGATGATTCAACTCATCATCAAATCCCACCATCACATTCTTTTCAGCTATAAGAGTTGTTGAAGCAGCAGCAGGTGTCGAATACAGGCGCTGATGATCTTTGAATCTCCCTTCAGCTTTAACCTTCATAGCCATTACCTTGACAGAATCCAAGTTCTCATTGACTTTTTGCAGGTTTTCAATGAAACAGGAACTTGTGTTCCCATTAAGAGTAGATCCAGCTTGAATTTGATCAACAACATGTGATTCGATCACATCATCAGCCTCATGAGCTGCAGATGCAATCAGGCTCTCCAAAGCCTCTGCTTCTTTGCTACCTCCATCTGGATAAGTCTCCAGAAAATCGAGCAGGAAACACGCATTTTCGTGAACATGCTCAATCTGTTGCTCGTCGAACGAAAAGGAGTGACAAGGATGATTACGGATCAGCTCGATATTGTTTATAACAGAAACTACAGCTGCATAAGCTGCCATCAATCACAAATCATTGAACTTCTTCAAAGATTTTCAGAAAAGAAAATGGCGTGGATTTTACTTTGATTTTGCAACCTGCTTTAGTTATTCATATGAAGTCTTGAGTTCCCACCTCCACTTGAGTCCTTTAGACCGTTGCCTTCCACGCGCACACTGTTAATATTTAATTTATCAACATTATATAGTGTTTTTATTTTTAAGAATAACATGTGTATTATTTATTTTAGTTTCATACAAAAAAAGTCATGGTTTGTTCCCTGAATGTTTAAACTTTTGAGTCCGGCCTTTTGCATCCAAAATATGGAGAACAAAATTCTTGCCTTAACATTTAATTTTTTGATTAACAAGTTTTTTTCTTTTTTCTTTTTAACATAGAGGCTTTAGCTTGAGTTTTTCCAACGTACAATACATGAGTAGTCAATATTACAGAAATTAAAAAGCATGGCACAATTTGTAGCCTTTATCACAGGGTTTAACACAATTATTTCCTCGAATTTTCAACTTTTAGTCTGGCTATGGCTTTCTTGCCTCCATTTATAAAAAGCCTCTACATGAGAAGAAAAGAAAAGAAAAAAAAAATGTCACTGGCTTATGCCTAAAAGGGCAAGGGTTTATATCCCCTCAAACTATTGTCTAAGAATTAAATAAGCACCTAAAGTATTTTTTTTTTTCAAAAAACCCCCTTTATCCTCTGACAATAAATGGTGTGTTAACAGTATTGCGAATTCTCGAAGGCTCTAGCGATAGAGAGAGGAACCAAACTAACAAAGTCGAGAACTTATAAGCCATTGATCATCCTTTTCATCTCAGCAGATCTCCTAGGATCCGGCTCATCAATTGCTCTCTCGGTTAGGACATGTTTGATTCGGCACATTGACTTGCGTACCTGTTTAATCATAATCAATTACGGTAAGCGGATCTGATTCAGAGGACCGAAAGTAAATGACAAGAGTTGAATATAGTTGTCACATTTGCCAGATCAGATGAGAAATTTATTATGTTAGATCAAAGCTTTTGTTATTTCAAGAAATATCAACTCCAGCCAGTGAAAAGAAATAACAAGTCTAAGAGGTTTGTGGTAATTTCCTTCAGACCTGAAGAACTCTAAATGCTATTAAACATGAAAACATGCCTAAGCAATAACCAAACCCCACTTCTTTAATAACATAAAAACTCCGACGCATTGTTATGTTTCTCGTAAGTTACTATGTCAGGAGTGTAAGGTTCTCTCTCGGAGACACTTAACTTGGGAGTAGGTGTGGCGTAAATCACATGTGACTTATATAGAATTTCTACTGAATATGATGATGCAGTAATCTGTGTACAGACACTGTGTCTATTATTTACTGTGAAACTAATGATGTCTGGGAGCAAGCAATGACAAAGTAACTGCAGATGCTGAAGGAAGTATTGGATAATGTCAATTCCTACTCAAAGAATTTTACACATTCATTTAGCCCATAACTAAAGTTAAATATAGCACACGAGGTAAAGTTATAAATTAAAAGAATGAATATCAAATAATTATGAAACAAAATCATGCTAAGCAGGCTACATGATAGTATAAAATTATGCACCATGGCTATTTAATTTCCTGCAGGCGACCAAAAGCTTAATAATTTGCTGACACACCTCACATATGTTTCTTCAGAAAACAAATAAAGAAAAAAGTAATACTACTTAATAACAAATAGACAACAGTTACGCTTGATATAAAAGTTGAGCTAGTTTCACGCATCTGGGAAGTTCAGGATGGTTATAGAGAGAGCCGGTCATATGTGAAATGCAGATATTCCACTTGAACAAGAAGTAGATGTACGTAATTATTAAGGTTCCTATTCACCAAATTTGGTCCATGTAGAGCAAATTTTCATTCACCATTCTCAAAACTAATGCTTTTAACCTATATGATGTGAGATGCCACAGTAACTAATTTACAATCACAAGGGATATGAGCAGCTTGTCGAAAGAAAGGAAGTAAATATAACAATCAGATTCACTGCCACTTAAGGGATTCTGCTATTTAATGCATCATCCTAAATCAGATTTAAGCTCACTGAAAGGAGAGTTGTGCATCTTTAAATTAAAACTTATATAAGGAGCAAAAAACAAACAAACAAACAAACAAAGAAAATGATGTGAATTATCTTAGCTTAAAGGGACCCTCAAAAAATGCTAGGCATCAACTCCTAAATTAACCAAGGCCATGAATAAACTATACAAAGCAAGCACTCAATTATCAACCAAGAAAAATCATGGATGGTAACTTTCATTATTAGAAAGTGTCTAGGGAACAAATAAAAGGTTAGTTTGAGATTGAATTTTTTTTTTAAATAAAAAGAAGTTAACATTGAACAAGAACTACACCTTAGAAACACGTTCAGGATGAGGAAAGCGTAGGTTCTGAGCATGGAGCATCTGCCGCTGAGTCATCAACATGTTCTTTTCCTTCATGAGAACATACCAGAGCTTATGGAGGTCATCCCAAGACTTGAGACGCAGTTCAGAAGCCTTCCAACTTCTACCTGAACAGAATATAATAAGCACCTTAACATTCGTCAAAAAACAAAGAGATATTAAAGAAATACCCGATAACAACACAAAGAGGTATTCTAGACAAAGATAAATAATCAACTATAGAACTAAATCAAAACATCCTTCTGTTAGGGCTCTATCTATTAAATTGCATAAAAACTATAAACTAAATATTGTGCAGACTCATTCCGTAATTAGTTGCAAATCCAGGTTTTAGTATTATGTAAGCAAGTAAGCAACCAGTATATACATCCTATCTTCACCTTTACAAATGCTAACATACTGCATTACAACCTAATTATTACCCATAAACCAAAAAACTTAAACCCCAGATAACAAATTTCAGGATATATCAAAATGGTCGTTTTCAAGTAGGCAGCTTAACATAATCACAATGCATTCATCTACATGAGAATAAAGCTACCGAATAGAATTATACAGTGGGTGGTAAAATAGCAACTGATAACCATGTAAGAAATAGTTCAACTACATAGAGAGGGTTCGAATTCTTCCATCAACTTCACTTCTCAATTCGCAAAAAGATTCAAGTTTTCCCTTACCATAAACGACAGGTGTGTCTTCATCTTGGTGTCGATCAGTCTCGAAGAACTCCTCGAGAGGGTTGCGCGGAGCAAAAGCAGCTGCAGCTGAAGACTCTGATTTGGCAGCTGCGAAGAGAGCCCTCCCAAATACCCTCGTCAGAAACATCACTGCTCCGAAAATCTAGCAATTTTCTGCAGAAAAAAATAAAGCAGGAAACGATTTAACAAAGCAAAACAAAAATTGCTCAAATTCTGATATCATTTTGCATAATTCGGATGGGAATCCAATCACACACTTCACAAAACAGCCAATTTGCCTGGATTAAAAATAAAATCAGAAAATTTTCAGTAAAAAATGCCCCTTCAGTACCTACTTCTCTACGAATTGAGATATTGAAGTATTTAATTAAATCATGAAATGAGAAAAAACAAAAAAATGGGTTAAACCCAATTAAAACCCCCTTCTGAGGGGAAGTGGCTGATGATCTATTGTAAATTAATTTATTTATTTAAGGTTGTTTATTTTTACAAAGCCCAAAGAAAAATTGAAACAGCCCATCTTATGTGGGCTTATATTTCGTTTTGTATATCGGAAAGGCCCAACCCTTATAATCCAAATTCAACATTCCAAAGTTGCTAAAGCAAACATGCGACTAAGGTACAAACATACATTAACTTTTTTAAAGTACTGAACTTTAGAAAAAAAACTTTAGCACCTTTATAGTCTTCCAATTTATTCTCCATTGACTTAATTTTTCTATTATTTTTATTGCTGTTTACAGATGTATACAATTTTGACATATATATGCACATTTCAAGAACTAACCTAATCCGATGCAGATTGGATGTATGAACTTGTAGGTTGGGTTATTAATTTTTTTATATAGTTTTACTTTCTTTCTTTTTTTAATTAGTTTTCACTTTTATTGAGTATATTTATCATCTATTATACAAATTTCTCATAAAACATTTTATTTGATAATAATCATTTTTATCCATTTGACAAAACTTTTTATTAATAATTATTTTTATTTTTGTTTTCATTATGTTTTTTCAAGTAACTAAGTCAAACGGTCAGAGACCCAATTAATATTTATATAAATATTGTCAAATTACTCTATGAGGTCTGGGATGAAGCACAAGACTATGATAATGACTTATTTTCATTTTTTTTAGGAAATTAATCAATTTGTTAAGAACACGAGTAATTTTGCCCCAAAATTTTGATTAGATTTTGCCCGAAAATATACATTGTTACTAAAATTGGTATAATTTGTCATTTTATTGACATATTATGAATATTCACATTAATTATACATTAACTAAATGAGATAATTAATAACTTTATTTCTTATAAGTTCATTGATATTGAATTTTATTTATTTACTACAATTATAATTAACTACTATCTATTCATGTGAAAGCAATGATCTTTTTTAAAGTGGGCTTTTATCATGGTCCAATAAAGAATCATTCAAGCACTTTTTTACTGTTTGTTGGGTTGTGAATATTCTATTAATCGAAAATGATGAGTATTATTTAGATAGGAATTATATCTAGAAATTTTATTTGTTTATTTAATCGGGAAAAGGTGTGACGACTTGATGTAAAGTGAATATATATTATGATTAAAGCAAAACCAGCTCATGTATATATAATTTAATAATTATTTTTATGAGAATATGATTTGTAAAGTACTATATATTATTTTCGAATATTTATGGTGAGTCCTTGTGAAAAAGAAAAAAACAAGAAAAAATGGGCACTAAATGTGTGTGTAGCCATCTATACAATTGTATTGTATGGTACTTGATGGAGGTCCCTATATTTTATAGGGTATATACATCCAAATGCAAACCCATGTTCTGTAAATTTGTCACTTTCTAATGTCCACTCCATAATGCATATTTTCAACATAAATCTTGTTCCAACTTTAATACTACAATTATAACATTAGTAGGGTTTATCTAATATTGAATGCTTGAGATATATTAGGATGAAATTCTCTTAGGTCTCAAATTTGAAACTTGTGAGTACAATCAACAATTGTAAAATCAATATTTGAAATGGGATCTCGCTGGTGAATGAGGAGTTCTTACCCACCAGTACATATAACAAAAAAATATTTTATAATATTACATGTAGATACAGAGAATATATAAATTTTGATAATCAACAATTGTAAAACTAGTTTATAAGCTAGAATTGGGGTCGCATAAACAATGGGTTCTGACTAGAGCGGTTAAACCAAACGAGTTGCTCGAAAGCTCGGCTTGGCTCGACTCGTTAAAGCTCGAGCTCGGCTCGCCTCGTGCTTACTCGAGTTGGAGTTCGAGCTCGTTTTATGCTCGTTTCGTTAACGAGCCGAGCTCGGCTCGATAAAGCTCGACAGTAATAAAATAATAATAAATTAATGTTAATAATAATAATAAATATTATTTAATTATATTAAATAATATTAAATATAATAATAAAGTAATAAAATTAGGGCTCGGTAAGGCTCGAAAAGCTTGATTCATTTTGATTAAAGAGTCGAGATGAGCTCGAGTTCGAGCTCGTGATAAGCTCGATAACTACTCGAGCCGAGCCCGAGTATGTGATACTCGGGTTCGCTCGACTCGTTTAACAGCCATAGTTCTGACCCACTAGTGCATTAAAGAAAAATAATAAAAAATTAATATAATATTGCATGTAGATACAAAGATAGATAATATATAAATTTTGATGTAGAAATTTGTTTATTGTTACATGGTGGAATTTAATGATTGCCGAGAAATTATATTAGTAAGTTATATTTGATGATATAATGACATTTATAATGATTTTCTATAAATATCTAAACATATTTCATTCATACCTAATTGATTCTTCATGAATTTCGTCATCAAGAATCATTCACTAGATATAACATAGCTCCCCATTTTCTCGAACATATCATTAAAGATTAAGAAAAGTGTTGTAAAAGATCAAGATTTCGTCCATCTTATCATTGATTAACAGATAAAAAAGTTGAAAAAGAAATTGAGAAAAAGGACAAAATCTATTAGGCCCCATTTAACCCACCATATAATGTTGTAGAGGTTAATTTATGCTTTTTTTAAGTGGTGACAACTTTAATTAATCTACCCTACAGAACTAAATTATTTATTAATTATTGATTTATTTATTTACATTTATTGCCCTAAGTAATGCTCAAGTTGGCTTGGTTGAAACATTATCAATTTTAATGCAATAATCAAATGCATGAATACAATTAATATAATATACATCGTACATGAATTAATAAGGTTTCAAAAGTAAGTTACAAGGACTATATATATAATGATGTTTATTAAGCATGTCACATGGAGTATAGTATCTATAAACAATTTTCTCTGAGAATTACACTTTCATATTTTGGGTCATGTGAGCATAATATTAAAAATTCTAATTAGCAACAATATTATTATAATTTTAAGAGTAAACGGAAGATAAAGCATTCAAGAATATTGATATGACATGAAAAAAAATAATCCTAAAAACTAATAATATTAAACTTTAAATCAAAACTTAAACGATTATGAGAATAAAAGTACACCACATATCTGAATTCATGTGCATAGTTAGAATAACCCAAAGAACTAATTTTGTGCGGTAATAGACTTATTTATCTAATTATATGATCAAAGTATCTTGATCACATGTAAAATATTAATGAATAATAGTGCACATAAATACAGCTGATAAGTTTAACTAGAAACTCAAGAGCTAAGCTCAGTTCGACTTAATAAAACTTGAGCTCAATTCGATTTGTGAATACTCAAACTCACCTTATGCTATTTTGGTAACGAGTTGAGCCATGATGAGAATTGAATATTTAATAGTAATAATTATAATTAATAATAATATTAATAATTATATTATTTAATTATAATATTATTTAACAATATAATAACTACATTAAATAACAAATAACAAATATATTAATTAAAAATCGACTTGATAAACTCCGATTCGTTTGCTTAAGGAGCTCGACTCGATTTGAAAATTATTCGAGCAAGCTCGAGCTCATTCTTAGCTAGGTTTGCTTTCCTTATACGCCGAGCTCGAACTAAACTCGATAATTATTCTAATCGAGTTCGAGTATGCACTACTTAATATCGTTCAATTTAAATAATAGCTTTACACATAAATAAGCTTTTATTCTGTAGAACTCATCTATCAATCACGACAAGGAACTAAACCTAGAATAAGATGATGACTTGACTTTCTTTCTTATTAGTAATATTTTTTTCCTTATTCTTTTTTCCTACAGATATTAATTGTGAACCTAATCTTTTTAGTTAAATCAAACTTTCAGATACCTAAAAAAAATAGGGTCAGAAACGTCTCCCTAATTGAAGATTGCAAATTTAAATTAATATATACAAAATGTGTCCTTTGGAAAGATTTATGACTTGAAAATACAGATCCATTTGAACTTTTGACAAAATGCCAATTTCATAGGGGCCTCATGCCTTTTTTTCCCCCTTAATTTAAGGATGAAGTATACTAATTTAAGCTAATTAATTAATTTAGGACTTTTGGGATTTGACTATTATTATATTTTAATTTTAATTTGGCTTCCAAATCCATGCGAAAGAACAGTATAGTTTTACTAGTTTCTAGAATGGATCCTGCCAATGTTTCGTCATCACATGCACATCTTGTGCTTATTTATAATCATGTTTATGATTAAATCTTCTGTGTACTTTACTAATCCTCTTATGTATTCTTATATATTAAAACAAAATAAGTTGTCAAATTTAAAATTTACAAAATGTGAATTGGCAAGTATAGGTTCATTAAATATTTATTAGTATATTTTACAAAATGTGAGGGGCAAGCCTATATATATTGAATATTTATTACATTTTAAAAAATATGAGACGATTCATTAGTCGTGGAGATTTATTGTTTTGTTATTCATTTCTTTATTATTTTTAATAAGTAAAATAATTTTATTGACATAGAATTAAAATAGGGAAAATATATTTTTTTGTCCGCTAATTTTTATTCATTTTGAAATTAGTCCATTAATTTTTTTAATTTTGAAATTAGTCCGTTAATTTTATAACAATTTTGAAATTAGTCCATTAACTTCATAAAATTCAACATTTTGGTCCTTTGACCTGCTATGGCAGGTCATTTGAATATTTTCATTCCAATTAATCTATATCATATTTTTATTTAACCAATTTTATCTCACTTTTTATTTTTCACTTTCGTATACCAAACAAACAATATTAATCTCATTACTAAAGTGGAGCAAATTTGACTAAATATTGATACTTCCTCCGTCCGCTCGAAAGAGGATCTTTTTTCCATTTTGGTCGTCCGTTCCAAAGAGGGTCACTTCCTTTTTTACACACATGAGATCCACACACACCCACTAATATAATTAAAATATGGGATCCACACTCCCACTAATACAACTACCCACTACACATTAAATAACAATACTTCTTAATCAACGTGCACAAAAGCAAAATGCCCTCTTTCGGGCGGACGGAGAGAGTATAATATAAATTCTTAGTGGAGGCTATTTTTTTAAATAGTATATATATATATATATATATATATATATATATATATTATATATATATATATATATATATATATATATATATATATATATACATATATATATATATATTTTACATATTTTTTATTTTTTAGAATAATCTGCTAATGACCTGTTGAAACGGACGATTTTTTTGAACTTGGTAAACATAATGGACAATTTTCAAAATTTTCAAATATAATGGATGATTTTCAAAATTCTGCAAATATAATGGACGATTTTCAAAACGTGAAAAACTTATGGACTAAATTTAAAATTAGGCAAAGTTAGCGGACAAAAAAAATCTATTTTTCCATTAAAATATGTGTGATGTCAAGTTTAGGTGTACTTGAAATTTATAATTTCTTTTAATTTAATAACTGACAACATTTAATTAGTAGGGTGATTTTAAGGAATTTGTAGATTCGAATCTAGCTAGGCAACATATTTTAAATTCTTATATATATATATTAAAATTTTTATTTGGATTGGACATAAATTTTGATTAAAGTTGAAAATTATACATGACTATTTTTTTTATGTTAATATATCAATCCAATTTATATTGGTACATGCATCTAAATAATATGTTTGTCTCATTATTCATCTTATTTATTTTTGTAATAAATTAGATCACTTAATTAAAGACTTAAAAATTGACGGTGTAAATAGAGGTAAATAATAGTATTTGTACTATTTTTAAATGACTAATGTAAACTATAAATATTGTTACTAAAATTATAGCTACACATTAATTTTGAAAATGTGTTTATTTTATTTTGAATTTTAGGTTATGTCATGGTTGCAGTGAAGATAAGTTTACTTTAATTATAGATGATGATAACTATCAGCTTCATCAATTGTATAGTGTGCTCTATGCACTAAATTTTCGTTTTGATATCATATTTCAAATTAAATATGATGTCTTTAAAATATATGTACAATATAACTGTCTTTTACATATTTTATGTTTTATAAGATTTAAGAATATATTTATTGATTTGAAAACTACTCCTCACAGTTAGTTAAAATTGATTAAATATGAATGTTCTTTCATTTCTACTACTCTTATTGAATTTTACTATAGGATGAAAGCATATGGTTGAAGAACTTGAAAATTTCAAGTTGATTAAGTGGTATTTAAATTTTAAAATATGAATTCTACCTGATATTCATAATCTTCAAGGTATTTCACACATCAATTAGTATACTCTATTTTGATATCATTTGATGATGCAGGGGAGGATCACTTCAACCTCATGATAGCAATATTTTCTATTTATGTGAAATAAATAGATCATACATGTTTTTTACTTTGGTTAAATTTATATATTTTAAAATATTTGTTTTTTGTTAAACAATAAGTTATTTTTTCAATTATCCTAAATTGATATGATTATTTTAGATTTAAAAATAATAAATAAATAACAAATATGATAATTCGCCGACGGGTAGACACTGTACTAGTTTTAATTAATAACATCACATATGATATGAAATATGATCTCTCTAAACCTACTTAGGGTGAATTAATGTGAATTAATCAATGTTCTAAACTTGTTACTAAAACACGATAATGTGTTACATGTGCATAAGGACATTTTGTGAATATGCAAGTCACTCATCATTATTTTTCTTTTATTATTATTTTATTTGAAAATGATCCATTTTCTAAATTTTGGACATCATTATTCATATATTACGTCTCTAATCATAATTATATGTTTGATATATAAAGGATATATCTTACGTGTAACATATGTGTGAGATGCAGCTTCGTATAACTTTAAATATGAACATATTTTAAATAAAAAGAAGATGGTAAAATGATTTGGAAATGTGGATCTTCAAAATATTTTTTACAAATAAAAAAATAATTATGTTAGATGAAACTTTTTTAAATGAAATTTGAGAAAATGGTAAACAGCACAAATTTTATTTATATGAAAACATCAAACTTTTTTTTTTTATTATAACTTCTAGATCAAGAGTGAAATTACACACTATAATATTATTTTGTGATATATATGATTTAATTTCGAGGATTATTCATTAGGGAAATTGAGGTGTAAGTTTCACGTAAAATTCGACGAAATTGAAAACTATAGAGAAGTGTCTATTTTATACTTCTTTGCTATTATAAATTAATTACCAATACATCACATTGAAATTAATTTTAAAAAACGACATAACACCCGTGATTATGAAAATTGAGTGACCAAACATGATATGATTGGAAAATAAAAATTAATGGTAGTTGGTTTGAGTGACATATTAAATTAGAAAGCTAATATAAGAGCAACACATCATTTTTTTTATTGTTAATTAATAATTAAACTACTTATTTCTATCTCAGTCTCTTTGCTTTGAATTCTACGCACATAATAGTATTTTAATTTATGTTGAGATATAAATATATCGATTTACACATTAGAAAGTTGTATCTTCTTAAAAAAAAAAGTAATTAAGTATTAAATATATATTATTTATATCAGGTAAATAATTATATGAAAGTCACAAATTGTTGAGGATTTATGATGACTAGTGAAGTAGATTTCTTGCCCAAATAAAATTTGAAATTTGAGAGTTAATTTTTCGACCATTAATTCTTGTCCAAACAGAGGTTTAAAGAGCACGATGAAGGGGAGACATCAAGAAAATCATTCTTTTACGAAAACACAAACGTTAGCTTAAAAATTTATTCAATTTGAGAGAGAGAAAAAAATAAAATAAAATGAACATGCAGTTGTACTGTTTAATTAATGGGTCTTTAATTTTTGTTTATTTATTTTAGCATTCATTAGCTAATGAATGAATATTTTAATATTTAAGAATAAAAGCCCACTCACTAAAATAAATCTATTTCTTTAAGATGTACATTCTTTTGGAATTTTCATTGAATTTATTAAATACTAGCATAATAAGTCTTTATGAAATGACACTCCATCAATCCATTTACCCCTCCCAAAAAAAAAATATTTTAGTAATCACTCAGGCATCAAGAGATAGTTAAGAATAAATAAACTATAATAGAATAAATATATAAATTTAATTAAAAATTAAGGGGCCAAACTATCAATCACTACATCTTCTGGGGTAAAAGTGTTAAAAAATGATAGTTGAGGGGGCAAAGAGAAATTCACTATATTTGTGTGAAGTAATTACGGTTGGGATTGAGATAAGCACGAAAAAGGCAAATCACCAACCACAATAAATATAGTACGGCAGTCTCCTAATGACACAAATAGCCCCCACATCCTAATTAATTCCAAACAGAATTCCTTCAAAAAAAACTTGTGCCAACTCACCACATGGCTTACATAGGCCCTATAACTTTCATCGATATACATACATACAATTCTCACCCATTGTGCTGTCACGCATATACACTCCTCACTTTACACAATTCTTCCAAATTATAAATAAATATATATAATCTGAGAAATGAAATAAATAAATAAAATGGTAAAAGGAAAATAATGTTGTCCAAACAAATCGTTATCTTAATGGTGCAAGTTGTAAGGGCGTGTTTGGGGAAGGGGATGAAAAGTATGTGTCGGTGTGCACTGTTTTGTTATCCCAAAGTCCAGTCTCACTCTCACTTTTGGGCATCCCAATATTCCTTTTTGAGAAAAATTACCAATTACTCAATCCCAAAAATCATTATTTTTATTTTTTTTAAATTTTATTTTTAAGCCCATAAATATTGACCACATCCCTCCCCCGTCAAATTTCAATTAAAAACTAGACGCTCTCAAGTCTCAAGGGTAAAATAGACTTTATATAAACAATTTACTTACACAACTCATATAAGTATAGGTGTTTTCCATTTTTTAGAGTTTATATACTTGTAAAATTTGTTTAGTGTGATGAGTAATGAAACATATGATGGAACGTAATAATAAAATAAATAAATAATACTAATAAGAGATGGATGTGTAACTATTTTACGTAGACAGTTGCATATTTGTAAACATTCAATTATTTTCGCGTTACGTGTCTTATTTTCATATCATATGAAATAAGGATATTAAAAGATTTAATATGATGTAATATTCAACCCACCTAGAAAAGATCATGCGACCATTTGTGCTATTTTCACGTACGTGGCTTCGTTTCCATAATCAATTAGGAAAACAATCAAATTTTCTCACTTGCGTCACGTGACTTCATTAATCATTTTCACAATATGAATGTAATAAAATTGAAGTTTATTTGAATTTTATATGGTGCTTTTAAGTAATTTATTTATATAAAAAATTTTTTTATTGTAAAGTGCTTTATCTTTGTATATTATACACCAATGCACTAATGAAATATTGAAGATTAATTAAATTTTATGGTGCTTTAAGTAATTTATTTATAAAAGAACAACTTATTTATTGTAAGGTGCTTCTTTATCTTTGTATATTATACACCAATGCACCAATGAAATATATATATACTCTTACTACATTTCAATTAACTTTTCATATTATAGTAAATAATTATAAAAGTTTGAAAATGTTACTGTTGTTCATTAATAACTTTTAAAGTAATAAATATTTTTAATAAAAAATAATAAAATAAATTAGATGTCTTTAAATGATATTACTATACTAAGAAGTTAGGAAGAAGACTTTTACTCTATAGTAGTATTTGAGTGAGATGAGAGAATGTGAAAAATATAGTGGTTAATCTTTAATAATAAACATAGTCTGATTTATTTAATACTTTATTATTCAGTTTCACATTTTCCAATTATCATTTTGCTATTTATTTAATAATAATAATAATATATACATCTAATCAAGTCCTAATACTCAAATAAATCGAACTCTGATAACATTAAAGATTATTTTCTAGTGGTCTCATGAAACTAATTCATAGCAAATTGCTCAACTTTCATTAATCAAGAGTAATTGTAAACAATATTATCTTGCATAGAGAGGGGATAGTGTGTGTTGGGGAGGAATTGCAGAAAAGGAAACAAACAAAGAAAGAGAGCATTAAATAAAACATTTAATTATGCTTTGCTGAAGATTCTCCTCTGTGCATGTTTGTTTTCTAACATTTTTTATGGAGAGAGGGAGCCTCAGAAAATTTATGAGAGAGAAGGGATTGGGGTTTGAGGTGTGGTGTGTGTGGGGTGTGGGGGAGGTGGTTTTTGACTGTAGTACAAGCTTTGCTTGGGCAGGTGCTTATTTTTTTCACATTTATGCAAACTCTTTTCCTTGCTCTTTCTGGACTTCCTTTTCTCAAACTTTTGTGAAAAATAAAAGAACATCCTCTCATTACCATTCTACAAAAATTTCTGCTTTTATTTCCCTTTCTCCCCTCTCTCTCTCTTTGCCCCTACTTTTTTTCTGCTGAAAACTTTTTTCTATAGGTGGGGTCTTTGATTTATTGACATTAGTTCACTTCAACATCCTCAATTGATTTTTGCCCTGTTGAAAAGCTTCATTAAACAATTAGGTACCTTTCTTTTCCACTTTAATCTGTTTTTTCATTTTGGTTAGCTCTGTTTATTATACGGGTTTTCTTGCACTTATGACACTTCCTCAATGCACCACACTCTCACACCTTTCTTCTGTTGCAGTTTCATTTTCTTAGCTTCCTTCTCCCTCTTACTGTGAACTGAAATAGGTGGGTGGGTGGGAGTGGTGTGGTGTCATTTGATGCATATTTATATCTTGGTTGTTGTTCTGTTTTTATTTGGTTTTAATTACTTGAATCTTATCTCACCTTTTCAGATACCTCTTAATTTTTTTTCTTGTTTCAATTTTGCAGTCCTTTTCAATACTGGAAGATTCTTGATCTGGGGTACCTTGCAGATTTGGGGCTTTTTCGTTTTTCTGCACAAATTTGCCATTTTATCTTAAAAAACAGTGTTTACTGATTATTTTTCTTTTTTCTTTTTATTTTTTAATTATATTTTGTAGATATTGAAGAGAAAAATAGTAGCAAAAAATGGCAGGAGGTGGAGCTCCAGCACCGAAGGCCGATGAACCTGCGCCTCACCCACCTAAAGATCAGCTTCCTCATGTTTCTTACTGCATTACTAGCCCTCCTCCATGGCGTTAGTATCTTATAAATTTGATAATCTTTTTTCACTTTTCTATTTATTCATTTATTATAATATTTCAGTATAAGTGGTTGGGGATTCTTTGAAATTCTTCATTCCCTTTTAGCTGGAAAATAAATATTGTGTGATTTAAGTTAGTCCCTTTCTTATCATACTTTATGTGTGTGTATATTCTGTGTCAATTATTTTTCTTGGTTTTGATAGAAAGTAAGAGGAGAATCTTGGGTGGACTCAGTTGTTTTCAGTCTATTATTTCTGATGCTATAAGTGACTGGAATATGGATTCTTTATGGTCAACTAGCACCAAATATATTCGGATTCTTGTGTAACCTTCTCTTTTTTCATCTGCTTTTCCAAATTGTTCTATTTTTGTAATTAACCTTTTGTTTTCAAATGTTGTTTGTTTTCAGATTGAATACACATTTTATTAAAGGGATTAAAGAAGTTATTGTTTAGATCCGATCTATTAATTTTCAGGTTTCATTGTAAATAAGTGGGGTTTAGTGTTCTTTTATGGCGGTTCTGGATGAAGAATATGGTCCACTGCTAATAATGATTTATGTTAGCCCTGAGTTTGGCCTCCATTAATTTTCATTGGTGTGGGCTCGTTCAACTTGGTGGGTGATTGTTAATTTTCAATGCGGTGTTTGGTGTAGTGCACAATATGATCCATAGTTAATTTGGTGTAATATTGAGTATATGTTATCCTATAATCACATACAGTTTTGTCCTTTTAATTATTGAGTTTTATTTGTTCTTAAGATATTTCCATGTGCATGAATTAAGTGTATGAGCTGGGAGTTTCTGACATTTTGAGGTCAATTGTTTTTCAGCTGAGGCCATCCTTCTTGGATTTCAACATTATCTAGTGATGCTTGGCACGACAGTCATCATACCCACAGCCCTGGTTCCTCAAATGGGTGGTGGAAATGTGAGGCATTTATACATTAATAATATTCAGATCAACTTCTGTTCCCTTTGCTAATCCTTTATCCATTGCCTTCCATTAGGAGGAGAAAGCCAAAGTTATTCAGACATTGTTGTTCGTTGCTGGGTTGAACACCCTTTTGCAAACATGGTTTGGCACCAGATTACCAGCTGTAATTGGAGGTTCATACACCTTTGTTGCGCCCACAATTTCGATTATCCTGTCCGGTAGATGGAATGACCCAGATCCTGTATCGGTTCGTGATCTAGACTCCATAGCTGTTGTCCCTTCATTTTATTATATAACAGTGGTCTCTGTAAATTGAAACAAATGAGTGCTATAGTTTTGGGGGGGAGTGGAGGGGGACACAAATTTCTTTCAACTTTCAACTATATATTTCCTAATAAGTGGTTCACATTTAATGGTCATGCAGAAGTTCAAGAAGATCATGCGGGCTACACAGGGTGCGCTAATTGTTGCTTCAACCATTCAAATAGTTCTAGGTTTTAGTGGTCTATGGCGTAATGTTGCAAGGTCTGATCTTCAACACTTATGATATATACATTCATCATGTAATTAATTCGAAGTAATGTTTATAGTGTATTTGATGCTGATCCATCACAGTTTATTATATAATACAGGTTTCTTAGCCCACTTTCTGCTGTTCCTTTGGTAGCTCTTGCTGGCTTCGGGCTCTATGAGTTCGGTTTTCCTGGAGTATGTTTAAGTCCTAACTTTCATGCTTGCATACACTTGAAAGGACTTCCATCCCTGTGTTATTGCTCGTGCATTTATCCAACTGACGTTACATATATTCTTTCTAAACTTGTGTTTGCTTTCTTTTGTTTGATGTTTAGGTAGCGAAATGCATTGAAATTGGGCTGCCACAGCTCATCATTTTGGTGCTCTTTTCTCAGGTAAAATTTGGATATTCAGCTGAGTTCTATCATTTTCTTTTCATCATAAATATTGTTGCATCATCAGTTACCAATAGCGATCCACTTTGATTAAGAATGTTATGTGTCCTGCAGTACTTGGTCCACCTCATACGGCCGGGAAAAAATATATTTGACCGCTTTGCGGTTATATTCTCCGTGGTCATTGTGTGGATTTATGCCCATCTACTTACTGTTGGTGGGGCCTACAATGGAAAGGCACCAAAGACACAAACAAGTTGCAGAACTGATCGTTCTGGACTTATTGATGCTGCTCCATGGTAAGCTGATAATTATTTATGGTGGTTGTGAATTCCTACAGTGTTTTGCTCTCTGCTCTTTCAAACAAGTAGTATGCTCATTGTTATATAAATTTAAGATGTGGTCCTTAACCTAACAAAGCAAAGTGCGTAATATTTACTCATTACATCAAAACCTTATGACTTGTTCGAATTAATTCTTTTAGAGGGGAGCTAGGGATGTATGCCACATGTGGAACTATCTATTAACAATGAATGGTTAATTAGTATCTATCATTCAGGATAAGAGTTCCTTATCCTTTTCAATGGGGAGCTCCTTCATTTGATGCTGGTGAAGCCTTTGCTATGATGATGGCTGCATTTGTTGCTCTTGTGGAGGTGAGATTTTATCTCGTTAACTTTTATCAGTTCTTTACATATTGTCAAGGGGTTGTCTCTTTTTTGGCGAGAATCGGGCTTGAGTTAAGGCCAACCTTTTTGCAGAAGAATTAAGCCAATTTACACGGAGGCAATAAGCCTGAAACAAGCCTCCTAATCCCTATTTAAGAGATGAGCACGCGGCCTGATTTTTACTCTTGATTCTTGTGCTGCATTTTTTTGAATTGCATGAACTCTAATGTGTTCTTCGTCTCTACAAGGAACATAATCATTCTTGTGACTTGGTTCTGATTTATGATTCTTGAAGATACACTTTAGATTCACCCTTGTTTGGCATCTTGATTATTCTTTCAGTACCCTTTCTATAGGATTAGGAAGTACAGAAACCTGATACGCTCAGAATTCTTTCCTTGTGTGATGCATTTGTTAAATTTTGGTGTAAAGTTTGTTTTCTTAGTTTTTATATTTTCATTTTTTATGCAGTCAACTGGTGGCTTTATAGCTGTGGCTCGATATGCCAGTGCAACCCCCTTGCCTCCGTCTATTCTCAGCCGTGGTGTAGGTTGGCAGGTAAATTGGCATCTTACAATCCTGATCGTACTTTACCTCATACACTTGTCTCCTTTCAATAAAATCAAATGAAGAGATAAAAACGTGAACTATGCCAAAAGGTTCCATGTCAATAATCTGATGGAAAAACTGCTATTGCTGCTCTAAAACTTGCTATGGCTGGTATCTAATCTACATACTCTATTGAGCTCCAAGGCAAACTGCTATACATGTGGTTAGGAAAACAGAGAAAAAAAAATCAAGTCTAAATTATCAAATGAGTTTCATCATATCATTTTTCTCTCTAAAAGATTCTGTTGAATTGAAGTGAATGCAAAAGATGAATGCTCACTTGCTCTTTGTACATGTGCCAGGGTATTGCAATCTTGTTGTCTGGGTTATTTGGAACGGCTAATGGATCATCTGTATCTATGTAAGAGCCAGGCAATCGATTTTGTGCATATTTATTTTCACGGATAATAATACTTATTCTGGTCACTCCTACATAGTGAGAATGCTGGCCTATTAGCACTAACACGTGTTGGAAGTCGAAGAGTTGTGCAGATTTCTGCTGGGTTCATGCTTTTCTTTTCTGTTCTTGGTAAAGTGTTCTCTTTATCCAGTACTCTTCAAAACTTCTAATATTCTCCCACGGGAATCTTGTGTTAACAAAAAAAAACACATATTCCTCCACAGGAAAATTTGGAGCAGTCTTCGCTTCAATACCTGCACCTATTGTGGCTGCTCTTTACTGTCTCTTCTTTGCATATGTTGGTGTGTACATCTATCATACTCCAGTATTTTTTAGCACCCTCCCTCGAATTTGATTTACGGGATGACTTGAACTTTCGTTTGCTAATGTGCGCAGGTTCTGCTGGTTTAAGCTTCCTTCAGTTCTGCAATCTCAACAGTTTCCGAACCAAATTCATACTGGGCTTTTCCGTTTTTCTTGGCTTCTCGATCCCACAATACTTCAATGAGCACACTGTTATTGAAGGATACGGTCCTGTCCACACAACAGGCAGATGGGTATGCACAATTTGAGATACTTGTCTTTACCTTAAAATTTGTAAAGGTGGCAATTGGCAAATCAGATCACCCTGAACAATGAGCAGATCCGGGTCGGGATGTGGGTCAAAATTGTTGACAAACTGCTGTTTCTTGACCCAACCCTGCCCACACGGGTCTTTTCTGGCACTTCAGAGAAGACCCGTGTGGATCCTATATTCCGGTTATCATTCAGAACAGGCTCAAATTGCCTATTCTTGAATGAGAGAAAATCTTATTCAAACTTAGCTTATATTGCTGCATTTCTTTCCACTTGCTCCTTTAATGTGTATTCAATGGTTTTTGGCAGTTCAACGACATCATCAACGTCCCGTTTTCATCAGAACCTTTCGTAGCTGGTATACTTGCATACTTCCTGGACAACACCCTGCACAAGAAGGATGGGCAGATAAGGAAAGACAGAGGCAAGCACTGGTGGGACAAGTTCAGATCATTCAAGACCGATACGAGAAGTGAGGAATTCTACTCCCTCCCATTCAATCTCAACAAATATTTCCCATCTGTGTAATTCCTATGTCCTCAAGGAGAAGGGATTTTCGTCTAAACTTTGCTCGATCGTTCGTTTAGTAGTTACAAAGCACCCATCACCATGACTATACCACTGTTCTTGAAATTGTGCCTTTTGTTACCTGGTA
This sequence comes from Pogostemon cablin, assembly GCA_023678885.1. NCBI lineage: Eukaryota > Viridiplantae > Streptophyta > Magnoliopsida > Lamiales > Lamiaceae > Pogostemon > Pogostemon cablin. The sequence goes on along the minus strand of CM043001.1, from coordinate 28,401,206 downwards.
ATATTATAGGTATAAAATAGCCAGACAATTTCAAAGATGCCTTAGATTATTTGTTTGTTGTTTCTGGTTTATTTTGTTGTAAATTTATTGGTTATATATGAAGTAGCATGATGCAAGTTTGCTGCCACTCAAACACACTTCTTCCAGTAAAGGAGTGCATTACTTGGGATTTACCTATTTTGTAATTTATTAATGCAGCTGGTGAAGAATTAATCCTTTAAATTTCATATGAACAGTAGTAATTAATAATCTATTATTAGTATTATCAGGTTTTTAATCAATAATTTTCATGAAGATAAGAAAAGACTTTTAACTAAAACAAACAGTCCTGAGTCCTGCTTGAGATGCTATGCAGAATCAAAACAGCCAAATCATTTGAGCATCACACTATTATAAAATAATGATAATTTTAGGTAAATAATTTATTTAGGAAAATTATCTACTTATTTGGCAGTATTTATATAAGAATATCTCACACAAGACTATTTTTATGTTTTCATAAAAATTATCATTTTTTATTAGATGTATTATCACTTTCATTAAAAATACTATAATTTTTTTATTTATATTAATTACTGAATATTTGAGTATTATTTTTTATTAAAATATTATGATATACATTTTACGGAAGTTTTCCTATGAAACGATATTGTGTTTGTCTGCTTATTCATCCGACACAGAACCCAAAATTTTTGTCTTAATCTTTACATTATTAAATTAATACTCTACTATTTGTTATATTTTAAAAACAATCACCTCTTAAAAATGATATACTAACAAAAATTTAGTGCAATTTTTTAAAATTAATAATATAGGGATGAAAGCTGTAAACCCACCCCAGGTTTAGGTGAGAAATATTAAAGGGAGGAAAAAAACAGTTGATTAAGGGTTTAAAAAGGGTTGAAATATTTAATGCAGTGGTAGTGACATTGGACCCACATCAAAGCTGGTTTCAATGAGTTTATATACTTGAAAAAGAAAAGGAGTTTCTTGCACACCGCCCATTTGTTATTTTCACACACATAATCTTACCAAGAAATAATTAAACATTTTTAAATATTTTCTTCTTGGCATTAAAAGCCATGTAGAAAATGGTCCTCAAAAGCAGCTCATATATATATATATATATAATCTCCCTAATTAATGTTCAACAGTTTATTTGCTTCATTTCTTTAGTCAAACTCCAGTTTTTTCTATTTAGTTTGAATCAAAACTACACATGTATGTATAAACTACTTTGCTAATGCTGATTTTATATTATATTACTCCCTCCGTCCGCCCCAAAGAGGGCAATTTATTTTTGGGCACGCGGACTAAGGAGTATTATTATTTAATGTGTAGTGGGTAGTTGTATTAGTGGGAGTGTGGACCCCATATTTTAGTTGTATTAGAGGGTGTGTGTGGGTCCCATGTGTGTAAAAAAGGAAATGACCCTCTTTGGAGCGGACGACCAAAATGAAAAAAAGACCCTCTTTCGAGCGGACGGAGGGAGTAATTAATATTAATTTTAAACTTTTCATCTGACTAATAATCCATTTTAAGGTGGAGAAATATTCTTGATGCTGAAATTTTCAAGTTCTAGTTACAAAAAATCAAAATGCATGAATCTAGATTAAACTCAGGGGCGGATCCAGGAAATTTTTTTCGGGGGTACGACATAATTATAAAAATATTACTCCCTCCGTAAGTAACATGTGTTTTTTGTATGCATAAATTAAGAAAAATTAATTTTTATATTTAAAGTTGCTTAGACGTGTGTAAAAAATGAGTATTTTAGATAATTTAATGAAAATATGTATAAAATTATTGAAATATGTGTAAAAAATGGATATTATTGAGATGTATTTCTACCATTTTTAGGAAAGTATATTTGTGCTGAAGCGGATAAAAAAAAGTGTGAAGTAATTAGAGGGATGGAGGGAGTATTTGATATTCAAAATCGTATAATAATTAAATAACACCCTAAAATTATAATTATTGTTGACATCATCTACTTTTTATTTGTAAAAAGCAATGTAAGACATTATTATTATGAGTTTATAGTGTAAATTTATTAAAAATTATGATAAATTGTTTATAAATTTATATTAATTAAATAATTTGGGATACAAATTAATTAATATATAACTATTTATATATATAAATATATATATAAAAAATTTTAAAAAGAAATTGGGAGTGGGGTGGGGGTGGGGGTAGGGGTAGGGGGGTTGGGGGGGTTTTGGGGTATAGCCGTACCCCCTTGTACCCCCCTGTATCCGCCCCTGATTAAACTATTACTTCCTTCAAAGAAAAAAGGATATTAATTCATACAAAGTTTTGTTAATTATGTAATTAAAAAAAAGTATGAAGTTAAATAAAATATAAATTCGTTGTAATTTAGCTGGGAAAATGAAATTGTAAAATCCTAGTTATTAGCCAACTTAATGGCAATAGAATAGAATTAAATTATATTGCTGACTGTGATTCTCTCTGTGTCTCTCCCACAAGATCTGATGGATCTTCAGAATCAATGACATTAAATAAACAATTGACCATAGCAAAGAGAGATCATTTATTGTCTCTAATTGCAAATTAGATTTTTATTCTCAAAACTCTATTTTAATAATATTTTTTTACTTTTCTTTATTGGGTGGAACTCAAATTTAGGCTGCCGGTTTTCTTCACAATGACGTAAAACATGGCACAATAATACAAAATTTTATTAAACTTGAATTTATTATTTTTTTTTAAAAAAAATCATTGTAATTTTGTTGGACAATAATAATATTAGTCTAAATTCGATATTGCTATACTGTGATAATAACACAGTAGCTTGTCACAATTTATTCACATGAATTCAAAAAAGAATTGCACGGCCAAGATGTCTTAATGCATGTAATAACAATTAAAATATCAAAAAATATATATTTATATTAAACAATAAATAATTAATATAAGAACATAAAATCACACAATTTTTTCTTCTTTCTTCAAATTTACAAATAATTACACAAATTACTACATGTAGATCCATTTCCATAAAAAATAAGATTCTTCTACAAAGCTGATCGAGATAATAAATTAATAATGATAGTACTAATATTTAAAGAAATTTTTAAAATTTGAAAATTAATTGTATTAGAAAAGAAAACACCAAAAAGCAACCTCTTCCATGCCCACAACAATGGAAAGAGGATGAAGGAAAAGGAAGAATAATGGTGAAAGTAATTAATTAGATTTAGATGGATGAATGAGACTTGGCTAGAGAGAGAAGTAAAAAACAAGTAAGATTTCTATTCTGCATCATTGGTCTACATCTTAATAATAAATTCTTACTGTCTACATATATGTATTCATCTCTGAATAATTAATATTGAAATAATTAAAGACAGTCAAGAGTGGCAATCAATTATATATTATCATGAGTAAAAAAATCATTGATCCAACCTCCTATCATGCTTTTATTTATTTTTGTCCTTTGCAATATTTATCTTAACAAGATTGTTTGTGTTTGCCCATAACTATATTTTTATTTTTGCACAAAGACAAAAGATTAATTCACCCATTCTACTTTGTTTTTAACTGACTAATTAATTAATCACGTGTGAAAGGATTTTATTCTCATGTCACTATCACTACCACCAGCTTAAACATTTATTAGGATGCATTATTTATCTGTAATTTTACAAATTAATACTCTATATACTAGTAGTTTGTTTTTATTGTTTCACTATTTTATATTTTTAGAAATGAATTAGATTTATTTGAATATATTTACTGAGATTTTGATATTTTTTAAAAAATTCACATAATTTATCTAGTCTAGTAGTTTAAAATCTTGAGTTGGGGCGCTGATGATTTGCACTTCAAAATTTTGTCATCATGAAACCATAATTGGGCTTTAGAGGGTGGAATTAACTCTTACTTGAGTTAACTAAATTCAAAAGTTAATATGTAAAGTTAACCTAGGTTAAAATCAAATATAAAATTAGGGTTATTTTGGGGTGCACTTGGTGCACCGGTTCACCCCCAAGTTTATAGGTAAAAATGGAGAGTGGGTAGTTTTTTTAAAAAAATAAAATTAATTATTTTAGTTTAATTAATGGTGAATATTAAATGATATACTAATCTAACTACTATAATTGTCTAGGTGCACGGGTACCTGGTGCACCTTAGTCGAACTCATAAAATTATTCCTTAACATTATTTCAAATCATGAAAAGATAATTAAATTATAGCACTAGACAATCATTAAATAATATTAATGAAAAACTTCTAGATTTGAGAATTGGCATAGAAGGTAAATTGCAAATAATACGGTTTGACAATGCTTTAAAGATTATTATTTTTTCATGTCAAATGCATGAGCAATACCTATAACTGTTTGCTTAATTAGTTAAAAGCATTTTCTTATAAAATAACAAAAAATCTAGAAACATTTATCATGTATCTTCTATGTTTATTATATTTCAATCACTTACCCAAAAATCAAAATTAAATGATCAAATTTAAAAGGTTGTAATGGGGTAGCTATTAATTTCAAGATAGAGTTAGAAAACGTAAAGGGAAGATAAGAATGAAAGTATGTCATTAGTGTAAAATAGGAATTTTAACTTTAGGACATAAATAAGATACCCATTAGTGATTATGGATTTGGATCCAAATCATCAATCCTAAATGATAATATTAATCCACTATGAATAGATATTTGCACTAATATGACCTAACTTTTAAATTATTCTTTCATTATTTAAATCAAGAAATAATTGATTGACCAATTATTAAAAATTTGTAAAAATTGAAAAGGACAGATTTTATTGAGGAAAAAGAAATAATAAAAAAGAATAGGACCACTATGAATTGTCATTCGTCTGATTTGAAGACAGAAAAACCATACAGAGAAATAGGCCCAAAATATTTGATTTGTTGTTCTCATCTTTAGAGATAGAAAAGAAACCAGTTGATCTGTTCTTCCTTGTTTGTTTTCAATTACCCAACTACCAATAATATCACCCTTTCTTATCTGCTTCATTCTATATTCTTTGATTATTGCCTACCCTTTTTCGTATTAATATTATTTAAAAAAATAATTATACTTTAATCTTTTTCTCTTTTATCTATCTTCTTATGTTTTGTTTTCTTCCCCGTACATATGTGCATAATTGTTATTTATTTATTTATTTTTAATATCTTATAATACGTATTGTGTCTGCCTTCAAACCTCTTTCAAATTTTATTTAATTTTGAATGTTTAATCTCAAATTTTCGTATTTAAATTGAAATAAAATCAAGAATTCAATTTGATGTTAGTAATAATTTTATATTTTGGTAATTTTTAGGTATTTTCCTTCTCACCCATTACATGACTCTTGTATGGGGGTATATCTCATTACCCCATTATATTAATAATACCACAAAATTTTGTTGTCCAAAAAAAATTATTTTCTTTTTTAATACTAATAAAAAGAAAATTTAAATTCTTATCCACATGAATGGATAAAAACAAACTTTGATTAAGATGTGAAATATTTTTTTTGTCCTATAATGAAACTAACTAAATAGACTTTCATATGGAATAATTTGGAATGTAATATTGTCTAATTTAAATTGAAATATTTAGTACACTGAGATGATCAGACTTCCCCTACAAAGAAAGATTGAAGAGGCAGTTGAAATAGTTTAAGAAGCATATAAATTTCCAAAATAAATTAAGGATAAAAAAATATGAATATATATAATAGTTGCTCTGAAAATATGTAAGGCCAAGAATTCAGGTGGAAGGATTTTACAGAAAACTTTAAATAGAATTGAATTTAAAGTATCATTCATCGCATAATAAATTATTGAAGGCAAAATATGTAAGGCAAAGAATTCATTCTTTGTAAAAAAATAATACTCCTTAATTTCATTTTATGCATAACCATGTTTCATGGAATAGAAGCTCTATATCTTGGAGGGATTGGTATGAAATATATATCTTTAAGAAGATACTAAAATAATTTAAGCAATCTTTGTGGTGATTTAATAACAAAGGTGCTATGAATATAGATGACCCAATAATACCATATATATTCTTATTATGGGAATATATAAACAAAAGATTATAATTAATGGTTACATATGATGGGAGTTGACTTGGAGATAGGTCATGTTGAAATAGGAATGCTTCAAATAAAAGCAATATAGTAGCACTAGACCCTTGTTGCATATATATGTCATACTCATAATAATTATAATACAATTCCAATAATTTCTCCTAATGCATGTTTCAATGATTTGACAATTTAATCTCTTTTGGACTATCATTCCATCAATTCATGCATATTCCCACTTTTGAGTAATTAACTACTAATGGTTTTCAAGGCATTCTTTACATTTAATTATTAAAATAATTAATTTCACCCAAGTATTAAATTACAAAAGTATTATTTTAAAAAATTGAATTAATATTAGGTGGAATGTTTTATTCTTCCTCCAATGTTGGGAATATGCCCTCTTTTTTATTTCTTTTACTGAATGTGAATCATCATGTATTGAGCCAAAAGAAGAAGAAAAAAAGTTATTTTATATTACTGTTTTAAAATTAATAAAAAAAGTGTTAATCCACACCACACAATCTTTGTCAACTAATTCATCCTAAGTTCCTTCTTATTTAATTCATCCTAATATCATTTAAAAAAAATACACACTAATTAATTCACAACATGCAATATGATAGTCTATACTTATATTCCTGGTCTTAAAAATAGATCCTATCCATATTATGGTAAGTGGTCCCGGCCCATCTAAACCGACCCGAGAATTGAAATGCTCTCTCAAAATTAATGTATGCGTATATTAACGCTCCAAATTTTTAATATACACCTCTAATAATTAATACATCTCAGATTAATTCCTTTTCAATTTACACACACAAAAAAAAAGAAAGAAGATCACCTACCGTACTCTAAACTAATTTCTTAATAGGAGTGTTCTATTGTTAAAACAAAAATATTTTATTCAATCAGTAAATCATAAAAAAACATTTTAAGTAAGATATTTGGGAACATAAATTATAAAACCTTTTAATAAATATACTAATACATATATTTATTAATTAATTAGGACTATTTAATTTAAATTAAATATAATGGGTGTATATAAAAGATTGGAAATATTAAAACCGTGGACTTGTTGGATATGTGGGAAGCAAAATTTGGTTAAAATAAGAAGGGGGAGGTGTTGCATATTATTGGAAATGGCAATAGTGAAAATGACAGGAATCCTTTAGTTCTTACAAAGCTGGTTGGGTATAATTATTTGTACCCTCCAATCAAAAAAAAAAAAAAAAGTAAATATTATGATTATATTATGGTATATTAAATGATTATGAAAGGTAAATGAGTAGCAAAAGCTTCACACGCAACAAACTACTAATTACTGCATGCCTACTCTTTACTTTATAAATATCCCATTTTTGGGACCTACGTCAAAACCACATCTTAATGTAATACTCTAATAAAAATGAGAGATCTTTAGAATTCAGGGCTATATTGAAGTAGAAATATTTTCACAGTAATCTTTTAAAAATAATTTGTTAAACCTTTTTAATTTGGAGCTACAATTTTGGATATGTCGCTCGAAAGTGTAACTAGTTTGGACTAATTTGACACATTATCAACTTCCTAACTCCTATTTATAAACTAACGCACATTGAAATAATAAAGTGTCATTTTTTCTCCATTGTTTTGTTACTTTTATATTTCTCTGAAATAAAGAATTAAAGATTCCCTTTCTCATCCTCTCTCTCTCTCTCGGACATCCTTCCCCTCTCTAATACCAGCCCCTTTTTAACTGTAGTTATTTTTCAACAAGCGGTTTTGGACAAATAATGTAAATAATGGTGAATTAGAATCATAATTGAATTAATTATTATATTAATAAAAACATATAATTAATTTTATTTGATCCTTATCCCAATTTACCTTCCAAGCACATCAAGACATGCATACTTCTTACATATATAATTTCTCATTATTTAGACTCTTTGATACGGTAAGGGTTGAAGTACCCCTTTACTTTAATTTCTAATAATATATTTTTCTTTACCGATAAAAAAAAAGTGTTCTATAATAGCAGGACGAAAGTATTAATGTCAGGAAAGTGATGTATAATCATTATAGATCACTTTCATATCATTAAAGACTTTTAACTAAAAAAATAAGAGTGATCGGATCTCTGTCATTAAAAATATTTTTTTCTTGTAGTGTTTCACATACACATTATTTGATTTTATTATCTTAACATTGAACCTTCTATATTTTTTTTAATGATATAAAAATATTTGTATCTCATATAAATACACAATATATATAATATACAAGAAAAAAACTATATTCTCAATATTAGATAAGAATAAGGTGATTTCTGGATTTTATTCCATTTCTATCTCCACTTCTAATACTTCTAATCGAGATAATGATTAACACCCAATCAATTAAATAAAATTCTATGGCTAGCTATAAATTTGGGGCGAAAACATCCTACCAAAAAGGTCTACACTAATTAATAAAAAAGCTCTAATCTTAGAAAACAAAACTAAAATTAAAATTAAAAAAAGTAACATACACACGTTCACCCACTGAAAATATTGACAACAGATCTATGATCCGAATGAATTCACGTGAGTGAGTATATACTAATTAAATTTGTCAGTAAATATTGGTTTTTTGATATCTTCTTAGAAGGTAAATATAATATCTTACACAAAGTTATTAAATGCAATATGTACTTTATATACAGTTTAATACAAGGAATATTAGGAGAATCATTATTATGTGCACGTGGTCATTATATTTCGTAACTTTTTCTACAACAGCTGTTTGGTGTAAAGTTTTTGGAACGTTTCACGAGAATTGAACTTCACACTCATCATATAAAATTATTAATCTAATTTAAATCCTATCATAACCTTACAAGATTGATTAATTTCTTGGAAGTAGTTTCTTTAATGGAGTTGAATGTGCAGTATTCATTTAAAATAAAAAAATATAGGAAAATAGAAATGGTGTATATATTATTTTACCTAAAGATAGATTAGATAGTCTCTTTATTGAGTCTAGTTTAAGGTGGAATTGGATAGACTTAAGCCGAGCCAAGGTTCTGCTATTGCTGAATTTCAATTTGAATCAAGCTAGACCTCGAGCTGATTTTGGATTTAAAAATTTTAAAAGCAGGCCTGAGTCGAGCTGGCTTGAATTCCTTGATTGAACTAGTTCATTTTCGAGCCTTTCTTTAGATTTTGGTATCTCTAGACCTTGGTATTATTTTCATAGTCTTAGACCCTTAGGTAATGTTTGGTTTGGAGTTATATAATGTTTGAAAATCATAAGTAGACATTTTATATTTATTTTGTGTAGGGTATGTTTTAATTTTATTTCAAATCAATGTATTAATTTATTTAAAAAATTAAATGAGAGAGGAGAATAAAGAGAGAGTTTATTAATTGAGGAGAGAGAATATATTAAGTATATAGAAGGGTGTTTTTATTATTGTGGGTTTTGAAAACCAAAAATTGGATTTAAAACCCGGAAACGAACACCTCCTTAAGGTGATGACTTTAACTCAATTTAGTGAAAAATTCAGTGATCAGGTGAGCTAGCCCACCCAGTTGGTGATGCATATAAATAAATTAATTTTAATTTCTCATAGATCTATTTGATAAATATAATTAATTTTAATTTCTCATAGATCTATTTGATACATATAAATTCATATAAATGCTTTTCATTTTAATTTACTTATTATAAAGCGTAGAAATCATAGATCCAATGATTAATATTAATCATTATTTGGTGCATCTAAACTTATCAACTGTATTTAATTACTAGCATATAAAACGTGTACAAAGAAAATAAAATGAAATAGAACAGTGTATTACTCTAATATGTAGTACTCCAGAGTGAAAATAAATTTTACAAATAAAAAATACTCCATAACAAAAAAAAAATAGAACTTAGGTAGCTAGAATCCGAATATCTGGAGCGGGTTGTGGTCACTTAATTGCGAAGAATAAAAGGTGGTGGGTGTGGCTATAAAGTTGCTGCTAAAACAATCCACCCCCTCCCTCCCCCCTCTCTCTCATCTCTCTCTCTCTCCAACATCAAAAGAAGCAGCAAAGGGTTTCAGACAGGGAATCATGGGAAACTGCCAAGCCATTGATAATGCAACTCTTGTAATCCAACACCCTAATGGTAAAGTGGACAACCTCTTCTTCCCTGTTCCTGCTTCTGAAATCATGAAGGCCAACCCTGGTCACTACGTCGCGCTCCTCCTCACCACCACCCTCTATTCCTCCACAGCCGCCGCCGCCACCAACAAGGACAACAAGAACCTCCCTCTTCGTGTCACTCGCATCAAACTTCTCAGACCAACTGATACTCTTGTTCTTGGTCATGTCTACAGACTTGTCACCTCTCAAGGTTAGTTGGTTTGTTGCTTCTCTCTCTTCCTCTCTCTCTCATGTGATGATTAATTTATTTTATTTTATTTTATTTTTATGTTAATTTTTTAATTTTTATGTTTGTTGCAGAAGTTATGAAGGGATTATTGGCAAAGAAGCAAGCCAAGATGCAGCAGCTGAAAAATGTAAATATGAGAGAGAGGAAATTTTCAGATTTTGAAAAAAATGATGGAAAGAAGAGCAATAATCAGGTGAGAATAATGTTTTTATTTTTTCAAGATTAATTAATTTTGTATATGCTTTCTTTCCCTACTTGTTTTTGTTAATGATTTTTCTGTACCTTATACTGTTGTGATTCCTATTCTTTTTCTTTAAATTTATGTTCTTGGAATAATTCAATTATTAGTTTCACATAAAGTTTTTGAGTAATAATTTTTCTTAGTGAGTTGGATTTAGAATCTTGAGATCTTGAAATCATACTTGATCACTTGTTAATTCTCTCCCTCAATATTATTATTTTTTTAATTTGTTTGCAGAAAGGAAAATTAATTACTGTACTAAAGAAATACAGATATCAGTCTTAATAAAAACTTTATTTTTTTCCCTGAAGGCAATTAATAAAATTTACAAAGTCAAAGATATTCCCAGAAATAAATGCCATATAAATACATATTTCAGAGGATAAGGAGTAGCATATTTCTTGGCCATACATCTAAATGTTTCCAATTATATTTTTGTCTCATTTCTATTTCAATTATTTAATTTAATTTATTACTCATACTTTATTTGGAATGCAGGCAAAGCAAGAAAGGCACAGGTCAAGAAACAACCCACAAGTAAACTCAGCTGCATCCACATCCAGAGCATGGCAACCTGCATTAAAGAGCATTTCTGAAGCTGCAAGCTAGTATTTATTATTTTATTTTTATTTGTGGCTTTAGATTATTGAATTCTGGAAAATACTTAGCTTAGAGACCCAATTTTAAAAAGAGAAAAAAAAAAAAGAAAAAAAATTGTATTACAGTCTGAACATGGGTACTGACAGCACTGTTCTAATGTATGAAAGAAAAGCGGATCCAGATGTGGAGAATATGTCTTGATCATGTTGTTATGCAAACTAGAAAATACTCAAATTTGCTAATTGCAAATTATGATCATATATAACCTAGTTTTTGTGTGTTACAAATTCCCTCCCCCACCCAATTAAATATTACTAATAATCATATTAATGTGGATTGATCAAGATTAATTGATTAATTGTTGGGTCTGAACTAGCATATGGAAAACCCTCCATATAAATGTTGGTATATATTCCAACACGTTTTAAAATTTGCGCCATTAATTAATACATGTAAAGCATAACTATTTCAAATGTGGTAAAAAATGTAATCTATACTGAAAAAATAAAAATAAAAATTACTGACCGAATATTTTTGCTGATAAAATCATAAATTTTATTATTAAATTAGATTATCAATAGATTAATAATAAAATTAGCTGATAATCTTTTGTTGGTAAGTTTTTACCAACAAATATTCAATTACATTGGTAATTATTTTTGTTTGTAGTTCGTTGTTAATAATTTTGATGACAATTTAGTACTTTATTGGAGTGTAATGATTCTGCTAGTAAATATGTAGTAATAAATATTATTATGTTGGCAAAATCATTATAAATCCGTTACTATTATAAAATTAGAGGTCGTTTGCTTGTGGGTATGGGATATAAAGATATTGTGTATAATGAGATTTGTTTGAGTTGTGATTAATTGTATTGTTGTTTGGTATGATGGAAAAATGAGATTTTTGATAACTAGGTATTAGTTATTTTATGTTTGTTATTGAGTATTAACAAATGAGAGAATAAGTAAAATGACATATTTACCCTTAGTGTTTTTGTTGTTGTTATTATTATTATTATTATTATTATTATAAAAAGTATTATTTTTATTATTAATTACTAATTTTAATTATCAATATATATTATTAATATTATTTATTATAATTATTAATTATTATTACTATTATTATTTATAAGTATTATTATTACCATTATTATTATTATTATTATTATGTATTAATAATAATTATTATTAATTAATATTATTATATTAATATTATTTATTATCAATTATTATTAATTAATTATTATATTAATTATTATTATCAATATATATTATTAATTATTATTATTAATATTATTTATTATAATTATTAATTATTATTATCAATATATATTATTAATTATTATTATTAATATTATTTATTATAATTATTAATTATTATTATTATTATGTATTATTAATAATAATATTATTAATTATTATTATTAATACTTTTAATTATTAATTATTATTGGATAAGGGTATAATGGTAAAATTACATTTAATACCTACGTATTAAATGGTGGTATTGTGCATTCCACCTATTGAGGTGGGATACACAATACCAAAGGAATGATATTATTAATATAGGGGGATTTTAATACATTTGACCAAGTATTATTAATACATTGAGACAAACGTGGTATTACGAGTTATTGTGTATCAATCCCCCTTAATACATGCAAGTAAAGGAGCACTTAAAAGAAAAATGTAATTTTTATTGAAACAATTGGTGATTATAAATCAATTAAATTCATTAAATTTTTTTATATTGCTAAGTATTTGTAAAATATAGAAGAAATGGTGCATGTATGAGTGAGACCAGAATTAAATTAAAGAAACACCTGTCACAGTATATGAAAAAACAAGTAGTTAGGGCAATCAATACTCATCAATAATTACTCTCATATATTAGCTGTGTCCTAAAAATGCAGTGCCTATTTTGACCATTAAATGTGCTTTCGAAATGTACACGCAATCTCTGGTAATGATTTGTTTAAACTTGAAATTATTAACTATCTAGTGTTAATGCATGCCATGTCCTGTATTATTTATTTAATTAATTTGTTTACTTTAAATGTTAGTAAGGAGAGTGAGTAATGATAATATTGATTAAAAGGAGTGATTCATGATTATATTAACACATTATTCAATCGAAGTTTTAATTTAGGGGTCATTCAATTTTAATTGTCACATGGAGAACTCAAAATCAGCCTGATAAGTGATGTAGCCAATAGCCATGTAGGAAAAATGTTTAATCTCAATTTAAATAAGCAAAAATTTGTGTGAGAGTGTAAAACTCAAGTCCTTACCTAAGACATTTTTCACTTTTATTAAATTGTTCGTGAAATAATTTATTACACTATTATTACTTTCATTAATTGATTATCATTTTTTGATAATAATTTTTAACACCTTTTATATATGTATAAATACTTACATAGGATGGTCTCACACTATAAATGTCCATTTAAATAATGTTCGTACTGCTCTCTTTTAAATGTTGCGTGAGATTGTATTAAATTGACTTAGGAATATAATGACAGAGAGGGACTCTATTGTGACAACTGAGACGGTTTACATGAGACGGATATATACTGCAAGGATTAACATGTTGTTAAAGTATGCTTTTTATATAAGTAAAATATATTAATTTATAATTAAAGTATGTTGATAGTAAATCATATTATATAATACTTTAAAAATATATTTAATTTATTATTTATCATACTTAAAAAAATACTTTAACAACAAATTAATATAATTTATATATATATATATATATATATAACAAGCACGAAATTATGGTCTCATAAGAGACATTGTCGATAAGAGAAAATTGATTTTTTTTTTAAAAATAATTAAATGGTCTATATTTTGAGACACATGGAGTACTTTATTAATATATATATATATATATAGTTAAAATTATTTATACAATTCTTTTAATTACATGTAATGAATCACGCAGTGATCAACTAGAGTAATAAAAAGAGACCACGTAGACGCTTCATTATTTATTTATATATACTAATATGTGTTGTGAAATATTTTATATGGACATTACTCCATATATCATTGAATAGGAAGAGAGCTTATTACTATGGTACCCTTTCTCTTCCCTATATAAAGAGTGAAGGTTTTGTACATACTGAGATCAACTTGAACGTTAATGAAATCTCTCTTTCCCCATATTTCTTTATTCTTCTCTTCTTCTTTATATTCCTGTTATTGTTCTTCTTATTAATAAGAATAGTTTACAACACGTTATCAGCACGCTCTAACCAATTGAGACTGAATTATCAACGTGAATGAGAACTATCAATTGAAGGAGACCCTAGAAAAGAATCGTGTCTTTTCTGCAAGGTATTAAATTTGTTTAATCACGAAACATGTTTATGATTTATATGGTCCATTGAAACATGTTTTTTTTATCATGCCTGTGATTAATTGAAACCAATTATTTTTCCGACAATTTTTTTTATTACACATGTATTCATATTGGGTTGTCAAACTCAATGTCACATACATTTCGTATAATTTTTTATGTTAATTTTTAATGTCAATATATGATTCAATTCAATGAATGTATTTTTTTTGCCTTGTATTACATGGTAATGTATTGATATAATTGAATTTTTTTCGTACATCTATATGATCAAGTTATGATATTTGTAGATCATATGTGCATCAATTTATGCCATTATTTGAAATCCGTGATTAAATTATTAATTTAAAATTTTTTTTCACAAATGATTTACCCCTACTATGCATATATCCATTTTTTTTCAAAACAATAACATTTTCCATTTAAAGATAATTATGGGTTTTGTATGGATGATATCCTATGGACTTGTGTTTCTTACAAGAATTGGAACCATTAATTAATTATCTAATTGCGTTTAATTTAATTTGGTCCAGAATTGGAATTATTAATGATCTAATTGCTTTTAAATTAATTTGATTGAAAAATTATGAATTAAATTCATATATTTGTTTCACATAGTCAGGGATACAAGTGGCTAATTGGAAATTATATCTTTGGATTTATATGGAATGAAATTTTAATTATTAATTATATATTTGAATTTATATGAAATGAAATTTTCATTATTGGAAATTGGATATATGCGCCAAAAATAATTGCATACTATTATTTTTTTTAATGATAGTTTATTAATACTATCAACTCAAAAAGGATGCACCTATTGAAATTAAATTCGAGGAATCTAACATCGATTTCTCCTGCATTCAATTAATAAAATGTTTGACATGGGAATTTGTTGAGCTGGCCCTTAATTGGAAATAATTATTTAATATGGACTCTAGATGTTGAAATCCATCTTGCATCCTGTGATTGAAGTGAAACTATTTCAAAAGTTGGAAATACTATTGCCTAGAAGGCTAAATCACTAATATTTTTTTGACATCATTCGAACAAAGATCTGAAAAATAAAGTATTTTAAAAAAAAAGATCTTGTTATCTTATGGCAATCCCTGAAGGATTTTTTTGCAAATTTTGATAATTATTCTTCTAGTTATATAATCTAATTAAATATATGATTTTCAAGATTTTTAATCTAATTGAATCTATGATTTCAAGATTTTTAATTCGTAATCGAATAACAATTTCAAAAGAATTGTATTAATTATATTCCAAACTTATGCCAGAAGCACATGGCATATTCCAAAAAAAAAAAAAAAGAATTGTATTATTTATATTTGGCATGGAAGGATAGAGAAAGAGTAAGAAAAAAATTATATTTGAAGAGTAAATTCATATTGGCCTCCTCGTAGTGGTCGAAAAATTTAAATTGATCTTATTAAGGGTCTTATCTAAATAGATGACTCACAATGTGATAAAGTGGTCAAGGTAGTCCAAGTTTGCCTCAAAATAATACTTATGCATAGAATATAAATCTCACTCAACAAGTAATCCAGCAGAGTAAAATTTTTATGGATGAGGATAGAGGGTCATTGGTTTTATATTTATCGCACACCAAATCACTTGGTTGTGGAATTTCAAAATTAGAAAAAATTTATTTGCCTGAAGCAAACAAAATATCGATAAAGTCAATGATGACAATTTGGGACTTAAGCTCGAAAATCATTGTGACCAAGTATAATTTTAATTTTTGAGATTGTTTAAAAAAGCTAGACACTTTAGCTATATTACATTACATATCTTTTAAAAAAAAACTTTATATATTTGCAAAAATATTTTTTAAAACATGATTTTTTTTATGACATTATATTTTTATTCTAGTGTTATATATGTTATTAGATTATACTATTTGTTAAATGATCTTGTCTAAATCATACATATCTTATAAGTAGATAGTTGGATATATATTGTTGTGATATTTATATTTGAAACCCAACAATTTTAAACTATGGCATGAGTAATTGGGTTATTTTAGGCAAATAGATGAGCCAGATAATTTAAATTCTTTTAGTCATGAGATATGAAATGATACTTATGAAGTTTATGTGGAATATTTATGGTATGATATTTACATACTAAAGTTGGAATTATTTCTCCTAATATGTTCCAAAGTTTCAAGGAGAAAAATTGGTCAAATTTTCTAATGTCATGACCAAAATATTTTATTGATGTATCCACTGAATAAATACATTCTTATTCATAGTGCACTAATACAAATAAAATTACATATGAAGAGCTCAAATATTGAATATTTGAGTTAGTCAATTGGAATGAATATCAACTGATAATATTAAAACAAAAAAAAGTGGAACATCTAATGTTTTATGTTCACACGCAGTGAATATTTTATTCCAACAATTAATATTTGGGGAATTTGGAATAACTAAACACAAATTCTGGCTCCTGCATATCATAATTATACCCCTTTACTAGTACTGCCCAATCATGGCCAGAAGCCTTAAACATTTTCCATCTGCAAAATTTGAATTGTGAAATTAATATTTTATATATCACCACCATAGCGTATTTCAATGGGCATTCTAATGATAATTATCCGTCAATTTTTATAAAGCCCGATATAGGGGATCAATATATTTTTTAGTATGCTAATTGCACATTTAATGAAATTATTTCACGGCATTAGGGGGAGATTTAAACCCAATATTTATGTGAATGCCGAGAAATTCTATTATTTTGCACTAGATTGACTGAACCAGAAGTTCAAAAAGATTATTAGTTCGCAATAACAAATAAACTGTCAAACTATCATGATGAAGTGACAAAGTCCCTTAAATTTATTATCAATGCACCACTGGAAGTGGAGTTCCCCGGGGACATAATACTTTAAATAATTATTTATCAACGCTAGAAGCGGGAAATGATTTATGATTTGAAAATTAAATATCCGCAGAAATTAATTTTAAGAATAAATAGTCACTTCAAAAATTATGAGAAGAGTTTGTTTTGATAATGAAAACTCTTTTCTATAGATATGTCCAGAAGACAAATACCCAGTAAATTCGTACGTGCATCAAAATAATCAAAATACTGGGTATGCAAAACGGCTAGATCCATACGTATTGGGAAATGACGAGGATCTAGTTATATAAATACATAAATCATTATAGATTTTGGGAGAAGAATATGAATTGAAACAGAAAGTTGTCGACAACACGTTTGCTTCTTTGATTACTTTTACTATTTTAAATAATAATCTGGATCCGGAACTTATATTTGATATCAAAGTGCCAGAAGCACAAATATTTAGTAAGACAGAATAAAGCATTGAGGTTGAGCTTAACTCGTTAAATATTTATTTGAATATTATCTGAAATGATATAAATATTTGTCCCAGAAGGACATATGAAAGATAACATGGTGATCAGTTAAAGCTCAAAGGGTTTTTTTTCTTTGCAGAGGCCCAATATATAAATGATAGATACTCTCCCATTATACATTACATCTCGCTACTTAATTTATATGACAGTTTTAATATATTTAGATATGCAGTAAATATACATCATTATGTGATATACATGAAAATCCTCGAAGGATTAAAACTTTTCAAATTGGATGAGAATAAAATATCACAACATATAACTATAATATTGGTCATAGCCAGACCTTGAAACAGTTAATATGGATATGCTATATTTTAATTTGTTATTTCTTCCTGAAGAAGAATGAAAAGTGTGTGTATATGAACGTTTTAAGATTGAAATGTATAAGAAATTTATATAAGGTAACACATGCAAACATGACGGATTTTTCAGAATGAAAGAATTTGGATAAACCAAAAAGTTGTCTCAACCTGTAGATTGAGAATATCTTACAGTTTAAACACCAGTTAATTTTTTTATGTTTGTTTTAGATGAATTTTCGATTTTCGATATATCTATTTATATTGTATGCCAATTGTCATTTTTATCCCTTGAAGTGGAAAACTAATGTCTATATACTTGAAGTATATAATGAGGATATTTTGGACTAGAAGTCCCTCCATTCAGTGCTTTTAAAGCACATGTTTTCTCATAATTGTATCAGGCCTGATATGCACTTATGATGAACTTGCTAGCAAGATTTTATGACTCTCAGACAAAGAGAAGTTATATGAAATTAAACATATCCTCAATTATCTCGTAGATACAAAATACTATTAGTTTATTTATAAGAAACCAACGTGACATTGGCATATTGATTTGAATGTTAATTAAATGATCCCCATAATGTTAAGGTTTCAAACTGGTGTAATAAGATTGTTGATATAATAAATATATAGCCCACAGGACATGATGAAAGACTAATATCCCCAGTCTTTTATAAGACAATAAATTATGTGTTGCATGGATGAATAATTAATATATTATGCGAGACATGACAAATTTAGATGCTCTAGAAGAGCAGTGAGTATTACAAATATATATAACATTTGCTCATGTAAATTATTTATCATTGTTTTGTTTACTCCCAAATTATATTTTAGTATGTCCTTGTAGTATTGTATTATCTAGACCAGAAGATTGTCATTTTCAGGGGAAGCGGTAATTTCTAAACAATCCAGAAGATTAAGTTCTGAAGACTAATAGTTGTACTCTTTTTCCCTTTACTAAGTTTTTTCCACTGGGTTTTCTTAGTCTAAGGTTTTTTTTAACGAGGCAACTAATGCAATACATCAAAATCATAAGATCTGCACTCTTTTCCTTAACTAAGTTTTTTCCTAAAAGGTTTTCTTAGTTGAAGGTTTTTAATGAGACATGCAAGCTAAATGTCTTGGGGATGAAATAACTTCTAAATAATCCTGAAGATTGGTCCTGAAGACCAAGCTGTACTCTTTTTCATTAACTAAGTTTTTTTCCTACAAGATTTCCTTGGTTGAAAGTTTTTTAATGAGGCAACTAATATGAAATATTATGAAATGATAAGACATGTACTCTTTTCCTCGACTGGTTTTTCCCACAGGGTTTTCTAGCGAGGTTTTTAACGAGGCACGCATATGATATCGTAATGTCCAAGGGGGAGTGTTGTGAAATATTTTATATGGACATTACTCCATATATCATTGAATAGGAAGAGAGCTTATTACTATGGTACCCTTTCTCTTCCCTATATAAAGAGTGAGGGTTTTGTACAGACTGAGATCAACTTGAACGTTAATGAAATCTCTCTTTCCCCATATTTCTTTATTCTTCTCTTCTTCTTTTTATTTCTGTTATTGTTCTTCTTATTAATAAGAATAGTTTACAACAATATGGAGTATATATAGTATATATTTTTTTTAAAGAAAATTAATTTCTCGAACAATTATTAATTAAATGAATTCTAGGAGGGGGGATGGGGGGAGAGGGTGGGGATGATGAGGCCCAAGTCACATCTATAATAATGAACAAAATGATGTAATTGCATATTAGAGTATTTAATTTTCACGGCCTATTCCAAATATATATATTTCGTAGTACTCTACTATAATTACTTAATTAAATAAAAACTATTCTAATGAAAGTTCGAAATAAATACAAACAATATCAAGTTGATGGAAGAATCAATCACCAAAAAGCCTACAAAATCGTGCTTTATGGTCATGATATGATATATAAAAATGACCATTACTATAGTTAAGTAACTAATACACAAATTAGTTATAATATATAAGATAATAATTTTTTAATTAATCCTCTAAATGGTCTCTAGTGCAAACCTACTACTCCTAAAACCCCACCACACTTTCTGAATGCTACTTTTCAGAATACTTTGTAAAAAAATATTAATTCCTTTTCAGATGCCAACCTTGGAAAAGATACTTCAAGAAGAGGGAATGATTAGATAGTGCATTCTGTTAATCACAGAAAAATAATGATTAAGAGTCGAAAAACAACTTAGGAAGGGATGCAAATAAACATATATATATAAATCATTAAAATGCTACATTTTGACTTGCAATGATCATTTTAGCAGCCATCTTTAAGTTGCCATGGAGGAAGAAGTAATCATTCATCAGAATCTGCATGCTTATTCAACTAGATAGAGTCGAGTGAGAATATATATTACAAAATTTTATTATTATAATTAAAAATAAACTTGTGTGAAATCATTTCAAATTGAGACTATTTTACGCTTTTCTTTTTCAGTTATTATTTTTATTTATGTTATCATTTTTCTTTTAAAATGTTGTCATTTTTTATTTATACTATATATTATTAATAAAATAATTCACAATTCTATTATAACTTTTTATCAATTAAATATCATGTATAATATTATCATTAATAATTTTATGAGATTGTTTATTTGGGGTGCATTTTGAATAACATCTTCACGTTTTATTATTTAAGAAAAAGGGAAGAAGTAATGATTGTCACTAACCCATGAGGCAATTAGATCCTTCTCTACTCTTTAAAAAGTATGACTGCAATAAAATTAAATTATTAGTAATTAAAAGTAGAAGGAGCTACTTTTTCTTTATTCTTTCGTCACTTTCTGTGGAAAAGAGAGAGAGTATTAGAGAGAAAAATCTTCAAATTCATAGAGTTTAAAAGATTTTCTTTCCTCCTCTTTTTTCTTTTAAAGATTTCGAACCAGAGAAAGAAAGGAATCTTAGGTGCAATCCATAATGGTTACTCTCTCACTCTCTTCCCAAGAAAAATTTAAATTAAAATGAAATTTTATTTATTTATTTATTTATTTAAGAAAAAATCTTATTATTATAACTTTACTCCTCTGTCCCACAAAAGTTTGTATGTCTTTTAGGTACGAAGATTAAGAAAAGTAATAACTTTTAGGAGTATTATGATATTTTTTGGTAATAAATAAAATGATAAAGTATGTTAGGTGTGTTAGGTAAGGGTGATTTTTTGTAAATAAAGTGTATGGAGAAGTGTTATTGTGTTTAACTTTTTGCTTTTTTAGGAATGTACAAACTTTTGTGGGACAACTCAAAATAAAAAATGTGTCATCTAAAATGGGACGGGGAGTACCTCATATCCAATATTTAGTGTACCGTACAAATAAAATCACCTTAATTATCATCTATATATTTAAGTACATCTAATTTCCTCCTTTATCTAGTTAACAAAACTCTTATTTCTAATCAATTTGTGTGATTTTTCCACGTCAACGGTTATAGGAATGGATCTGTTTATAAAGCTATTATTAATTTTTAAAACTAAATTAAGTTATTGATTTTTTTTAATAACAGTCTATTTTAGTAATGAATAGTACTCCCCCACTCTCATGAAAAGGGTTGTTTTTACTTTTTTATGTGGATTTAATAGTATTAGTATTTAATGTGTAGTCGGTAGTTATATTAGTGGGATTGTGAGCCCTATATTTTAATTGTATTAGTGGGTGTGTGAGAGTTCCATGTGTGTAGAAAAGGAAACGAGACTCTTTGGGTGAGACACCCAAAATGAAAAAAATGGAATTTTTGGGTGGGACAGAGAGAGTAAATATGATATAAATTATATTATACATTTATCTGAAGTGTTATTTAAGTTAAAATTTAAACCGTATTTTGTGGTTTTAATTTCTTGAGAAATACTCATGTAGGTTCGTTTCATAATGAAACGAATAAGTAGTGATAATCAAATTAACGAAAATTGATAGGGGTTGAATAGTTAGAAAGGATGTGAAAAGGAAAATTCATAGTGGTAACAATTTGTAGTATATATAAATAAAATAATATAATTAAAAAGTAATAAAATCTCTAACAAAAAAAATTATGAATATGTAAGAAAACATATCAGTATTATTATGTAAGACCATTGTGTGGCCTTATTTTCTTCGTCACTTTCTCCTAATGGGCCTATAATATTAGATTTAATCATCTAAAATTAATTTTCATCTCGACGGTGTAAAGTCAACGGGAAAATGCAAACAAGAATGTCAAGAAAAAGTGAAAGGCAAAAGCTCCTGCGCTCCGGAGACACGGAGGGATACTACTACCCTATTCCTCTATATTCTATTTAAACCTATGTATTGTGCTAAGGGTTTAAATTATAAAGGGTACAGAAATTGCAAAGGAACACGAATCTAAATCCGTGTGTTCGGGCGCACAAGAGACTCACTCAAAACACGATATAATTATCACACATAAAAAAAAACCTGAAGTACAAAAAATTCACCAGCAAACCAATCATCTTCAAATTAGTTATATATATATATATATAAATATATATATGAACACGTCGAGTGTCGGAGGGTTTGTTGCTTCGAGTTCGACTGTTGCCTCCCTCTGCAGCTCGGAAAAACCGAATTTCCCGATCCGACGTCTGTTTCGTATGTAAAAGGTCTCCAAAATCACTTTACTCTGATGTTCCATTTTCCTCTATGGCTTGATCTTGCTTGTCTAGTTGGCTGAAGTTGCCTTTCTGCTTGAAGAGCTGGCTATGATGATGCCTGCAGTAGAGCCGATGCTCGTGGGCGACGTAATTTGACGGGCTTATCGTGCACCCTCCATGGCTGCACTTGAAACAAGCTCTATGATACGACGTGCAATCAACTGCTATCTGTTAATAGTAGAGGACATTGAAAGTGTTAGACCAGATCATTGAGCATTAAGTTTGATAAAGAGATGTAAATAAGTTGAACGGAGTCGAGTTGATACACAACACAGCTCAAGCTCGACCACAACTTGATTTTCCAAGCTTGAGCTTGAATCGGCCTAATTATAAATTAGGAAGGCTTCACATGGCTGGATTTGATTACTTTCGTGTAAATATACAAAAATATTAAGGGTAAAATTGACTTGATCACTTCGAGTCAAGTTGAGATTTTGAACTGATCTCGAGTAGTTCATAAAATGGCTCGACTTGATTACATTCCTACTTTGAATTTTCTTATTATAGTTTCTTGTAACAAGTACCTTTTCGAGGGGGTAAACTTTTTTGTTGCAAGCAACACATTTATCTTGAGTTCCTGCAAACATACTCGAAACTTTGCTATTTGAATTGCCCAATTCAGCTGATCGATCGAGTCTAGCAGTTCTTGGGGCCCCTGTGAATAACATGATGAAATGGATGATATAAAAGGATTAAATTCCAAGAGAAGTGAGGATCGATTCAGCTATGTAATAATGACCTTCAAAACTTTTGTCGAGGCTGCCGGTCATCTTGAACAGTTGGTCAAAATGAGGTTTGCAGTATAGGACCCCTTCATAGGAAGAGTAATTACTCAGCTGCATCAAGACGATGAATTCGATTTATGATTTTAAGCTGTAGTAATAAGACAAGAAAGAGCTAAACACACTGATGAATGAAACTAGAAGAAGCACTTCACTAAGTCAATAGAAGCATAAAGTAAAAGAGTAAGTTTGATAAATGAGGCAAAATTACAGAACAAAATCAGGACAGTCGCCTCGTGACTTCCAGTACCAACTACCAACCATACTACTCAGGAACTATACTATAAATTGGCAATAACTGAAGAGATAACATGAAATCGAGTTTATCAAAGATGAGGAGCAGAGGTGCTTGGAAGACAAATTGAAAAAAGATCATGTTATCCAATCATTGATAATGATGTTCAACAATGTGCAACATTAATTACAGAGTAAACTTCATGTATAAAGGTAGACAGAACTAATTCTGATTTTCGTTTCAGGAACAACACGATCTTATCATCAGGATTCGGGTGCTTACACATGATGATTTGGAATACATTGTGGCTATCTTCACCTGTTAACTAGACATAACTAAGATATATATTGCATTGATAATCTATTTATGAGATAAAGTATTTAAAATAACCCATCTGAGAACTCTACAGAGCAAAGATAAGAACGGAAGTGAACAAGTAGATGCTGAAGAAAAGAAACACTGGAACAGATACAATAGTAGAGCAGAAGTATAAAATTCAAATATTTGAACTAAATACTAGGATTGAATGCAGAAAACGTATGAATCTAATAGAAACAACATGGTATAGCATCATAGATTATCGACCAATAAACATAAACATGAAAAAAACAGTTGTTCGTTCATGTTCGAAATAACTACACTTAAAGGCAAGTTCTTTGGAAGTATCTGATGCCATTCAGATAACATCAGTTAAGTTTGTGTAGGTATGATTATAGAAGCAACTTTCACTGATGATCAAATACACCCAAACTATTAGCAAGATAACCAATTAACCCATTCTTCCAGATTCTCAAATATTCATACAATCAAAACTACTACAACGTAGTCATTGAGAAGCACTTGAAGATCTCCGCATCCAAGTTTGAGAGTCTACAAAATTTATTTTTCAAGAACTATAACCCCAGAAAAGTACGAACTTCAAATAATCAGAACCCTATCCATCAAAAACCAAGCAAACAAATCTATTCCGTTCCCCTTTCTAACCCACTCCAACAATCCAATAACAGACTAAATTTTTTTTTTTAAAAAATAATCACAAACTAGAAATCATCATCAAGCAAAACCCTCATCAGAAGCCCACAACTCTGACCAAGCATCGACATTAATCTTTCAGATAACATCAAACCAAACATAAAACATTAAAAAATACCACAAGGGTGGTGATAAAAATCTCACCTTTAGAGTTCCTTTACAGTGGTGACATCTAAAACAAGCCTTATGATAGACTTTATTGTCAGTAGTGAGTTGATCCACCAAGTAAACTGTTTTCTCACAGATCCTGCATTTCTGGGTCGTCCCTGCAAAAGTTGCCATATTTTCTTGATTTCTCTCAACTCCCTATTTTTTCAAATCTGGGATCTTCGATCTTAGATTTGAGAAAAAAGAGCAGTTCAAAGAAATTCAATGGTTCAAATATTAACTAAAGAATTGATTCCGCCAACCTTGTGTTTAATAGTTAACTGAGTGATTTACAGGTCAGCTATTGAGGAAAGTACTGCGTTGCCGATGTTTGACAAATTTTGAGATTGTGTGTAGCTGTCCACACGGGAAGCTTTTATGGGACCAATTTCAGTTTAACTTATTTTTTGTCTTGAAATTATAAAGTCCATTTGTTATTTTTTCTAACGATGGGATTCATGAAATACTTATTATTACTTAGATATTGGAAAATTACACTCTTCAATTTATTATTTAAATTTATATAATGATTTTTTGCTCTCCAAAAAGGTAAAATCAATTTTTATAATTTAATGAAATTAATATTACTTCATCTTTTTATGTTTGAAAAAGATAAAACAAAAAACATACAATAAAGAATTTATTGAAGATCTATTAGCTTGCAAAGATGCTCAGTAAAATTTAAAGAGTATATTAGATGTTCTTACTTCTCACAATTTTTATTTTGAGGGATCGTTATGGATAGATTAATGTATAAATTTATATAGATTGCTTTTTAAGTTCAATTATGAATAATAGAGGAGATTTAGGTTTAGGGTTTATCAGAGTTCAAAATTCAAGATTTCAATGTTTTGTTTTTTGTTTTTTTTTTTCTTTTTTAAATTAAGATTATATAATCAATTCCTTATTTTAGTTGAGGTTTAATAAAATCACAGCAAAAACTATTGTATATGTGTTGTTAAGGTTCAATTGGGTCAAACCCAACCCGTAACCCAAGATACTTCTATGTAATTGAGCACTGAATCATTTAACTCCTATATTTTATGTCCCTAACCCTATTGTATACTTCCTCCGTCCCTTTGATACGTATCTATTTTTCTATTTTGGTCCCCATTACAAAGTATCTATTTTCCTTTTTGGATTGATGTGACTCACAACCACTACACATGACTCAACACTTAACACTAATACAACTACCCATTACATATTAAAATATTATTTCTCTCACCTTACTATACATTAAATTATTATACTTCTTAATCCACGTGCAGAAGGCAAACGAATATCTTTCAAGAGGACGGAGGGAGTATGTGTTGTTAAGGTCCAATTGGTTCAAACCCAACCCGTAACCCAAGATACTTCTATGTAATTGAGAAATGAGTCATTTAACTCCTATATTTTCTGTCCCTAACCCTCTCCATCTCATCGCTTTCTAACACTTTCTCTCTCTAACATATAATATGTGATGAATGTTTTCTCAACACACAATTAATCTCCAAGTATGAAGGATGTTATTGTAGCTTTGATAAGCGACCAAGTTATATTTCTCGAACCCACTGGACGGATTATTATCAATTTAATTATAATCTAACTTATTAAGACTATATTGACAATAAAATTATGGAATTAATTAACAACTGAACGAATAATTAAAATGGCAAATAAATAGATAAGTAGTAGAGATTAAATGAAGGTAAACAAGTGAGAAATTAGGTAGTTCTTCGGGCCATCCAGTTTCACTCCTTAATTTTTCTTTCGTGTATCAATATCCGACTCTGCCTTGTGGATTATGGACGAATCACTAAACCATGCAAATATACTCTATAGACACAAGTAAATATGCGTGTAATACGTGTGAATAACCTGGGAGTAAGAGATATAATTCACCCCCTTTCTAGGTACTATCAGTATCAATTATTTTCCGTGTACTAAGTGCTCTAACCGATATGATCTCCCTTTATAGGTACTATGAAATTATTCTCTTTATCCTACTTATTAACCCGAACCAGATTCAATTAAGAAGTATTTATATAAGATAGTTATAATGAAGCTTCGGAGTCCCCTCATTTAGAATCATAACATGAAATCCTATTCAGCAGTGAACACACTCAATCAATAACCAAAATATGTATTCAGACTCTACATAACAGCTAATGATGCATAAAACAACTCTGACTAAGAATTAATAAAGCATAGTCTTATATAAAATAAACCACAAGTAGTGTTGTACGGAGTATACATATGAAAGTTCAATTAAATCGTAAAACCTTCATAAACCCTAGAACTACCGAAGCGGTCCTAGCCCATGATTGATCTAAGAACAATCATGGTGGTTGGATAAATCTTACCCATAGTCTTGAAAATTACAAGATAAATTAATATGTGAAGTAAACCCTAGATGTAGGCGTCGTCGCGTCTCTCTCCGTCTTGAATCTTCACTTGATTTCCACTTGATTCGACAGACGAATCTCTCTCCACAACTCCTCCGGATGATGGTAGGGTTTGGATGCGGTGAATAATGAATGACCTTTTCTTTGATGTGCAATGCCTTCCTTTTATACTTGTCAGCTCTCCTTATGGACCTTGGATGAGTTTTTTAGGCGAAAACACATACTGAAGGTGTAAAAATATAGATCCAGAGATATTTCGTGTGACGGTTCGACCAAAGCCCATAGTCGAATCATTAATATCTTGGTTGAACCAGCTTGTAATAATTCTACAGATGGCTGGTTTGACTCGAACCACTTGTCGAACCACAAGCATCGGG
Source organism: Pogostemon cablin (assembly GCA_023678885.1). Lineage (NCBI taxonomy): Eukaryota > Viridiplantae > Streptophyta > Magnoliopsida > Lamiales > Lamiaceae > Pogostemon > Pogostemon cablin. The sequence goes on along the minus strand of CM043001.1, from coordinate 28,373,159 downwards.
GTCGAATCAATTCATCACCACTTTAGGCATTTGGTTCGACCCTCATGGCTGGTCGAACCAGGTCATCGTGGTCGACCACTCTGTAACAAAACTGCAGGTCCCTGGTTCGACACGAACCAGTGGTCAAACCACTCGTGTCTTGGTCGAACCAGATGCTTACACTCCCTTTTTCTGATTCCGAGCACTTCTGTTTTGTTTTCCTTCGAAAATATGTTCAAACGGTCTCAAACGCACCTGATTCATGACTTTCCACAACATATCTCGATTTATCTCGACATAAGATCAAATCACACATCATTATCACAGAAATCAGAGCTCAAATTACTTGAATTTTCACTCTCATCAATCTGCTTCTTTCTTCCTCAAATTTGCTTCCTCAGCCGTGTCCCTCTATCGCAGCGCTGGGCTTCTTCCTCAAATTCTCTCATTCTCTCTGCCTCCACCTCTCCGTTACATTTGAGATCTTCCGAAAAAGTCAATGATTGTGTTCTAGTTGTGAATCCACGCAAGTGAGTGGATTTGATTCGAAGAATACAATTCTTCGAAGATTAAAAGTTTTTATGTTCTTATTTTTATAATTTCTCATTTTTTTCACATACGTTTGAAGGTTGTAATTAATTGGTTATTCTTCATATCTCCAATTTATGCTGATCTTCATGTCTTGTGAAAAATACAAAGATGGCTGTTCGTATTCAATTGATTTTGATAATTTTACAAGATTGTAGAAATGGGGTGAAAACTGCATTAATTCAATAGTGTATATATTTAATCATATAAATGTATTACGTTTTATTCTAAAATGTATCATTAACTTTATACATAAAAACTGTATTAAATATGATTTTTAATATAGTGTATACTTTTATTTTAAAATGTATCATTAATTTTATATATAAAACTAATATAATATAAAAACATTTACTCATACAATATGAGTCTAAATCAATCCTCATTTTTTTAATTTGACATTTAATATAAAGAATATATTTATGAAAATAAATATATACATTACTTAGTTAAAATGTATACAATATATACATTATTTGTATTAACATGCATCACAATCTACACCCAAAATCAACTACCAGAAACAGGTCCATGGTTATAAATGTATAGATTGAGATAAATAATTCAACTGATATATGGTGTAGTGAGAGAGATGAGATAGAGGAATGAATGACAAGTCGACGGAGTGAGGGAGGAGACTGGAGGATTGAGCGAGAGAGGCAGTGGTGTGAGGGAGGTGACCTTAGATCTGACGGAATGAGGAAGGAGCCAGACTGCGGCGGCACAAGAGGCGGAGCATGTATATTGGAAGAGAAGAGAGAGGAGGCGGTGGACTGTGACAGGAGGGAATGAGGAGGAGGAGGAGGACCAGTGACAGGGGAAGGAGGTGGCGCAACCGAGCGGGCAGACACATTGAGAGAGAAGAAAAAATGGAGAGAGAGAGAGAGTAGAGAGAGCACGGATTGAGAGAGAGGGATGACGATAATTTTGGAGTGACTCATTTAATTATTGAGTTGGTCTTGCGTGTCCCCAGGGATACACCGTGAGCCTTTAGAATTTAGTATTATGGGTAAGAGTATATTATTTTATTCTAAATAGTATACACTTTAATTAATAAGGGTACACTATCTTGTTATAAAGGGTATACACTTTTCATTAATATTTTTTATTTTTTTTCAAAAAATAAAATGTATATATATTTATACTAAATGATATATAATTTAATAGAAAATTTTAAAGGGTGCACCTGCCTTCCTTCCGGATGTATATAAATTTTTGCCTTAATTATTTTAGAATTAAATAGTTGACACATTTTTTTAAATGGATATCTACTCTAAAATCACATCATAAAAATCTTACTACTTACCTTTTAGAAACTTCACATCATTTTTACTCACACAGTCGCCCATAACTATTCACATTAATTTGATATAATATTAAAATCTATTATACTTAAATCTCCAAAATAAATATAAATTAACACTATTTGTTAAATTTATTAAGTTGAACTAATCATAAATCCATATTTTTTATATTTAAATCCAAAACAAATATCACCCTAAAATTGAAAAAAAGACATTGTTCATTCTTAAATTATAAATAAAAGTTTTAAGTATATACTTTTATTCAAATTTTATATTAATATGTTATAATTAATAAATAATTTTTTTATTATTTTATTAAAATTACTCATCTTATATTTTGAAATATTTTATTAAAATTTATATTAATAATTGCGTTTATTGTTTTGTCACTTTTGTGCATTTTCATCATTCAAGTATAATAATTTCAATTTCTTACTCTTTATCTTGTATTTTGTCATATAATGAGTTTAAAATATAAATAGTTGAATACATTTTCATTTTATTCGAAAATGTCTTTCCTTCCATGATACGTTGATAGCATAAGATTTGTGGAACTCAGAAATGTCTCAAAATGATTAGAACATTTATTTTCGTCGCAGACTGAAACCTTTTAATTTTGTTCCACTTTTGTTTATTAATTTTGTTGAATAACTTTTGTAAAAGCACCTGTTCAGTCCAATGAAATTAGAAAATTTTAAAGTAAAATATGATTATTTGGTGATGATTTAAAAGTTATGAAATTATTTTATAAAATTAAATTTCTTAAAATTATTTTAAATAAAATAAATTTGTATAAGATTGTTTTGATTTTAAACTCACATATAATTACATGTGTAATAGAAAAAAAAAATCCTAATACTATGCTATGTTATTAATTTTTTCAATTAAATAATACTGTATCAAATTCCCAATACTAAATTAGAAAATATCCAATACGCAATATTTAATTCCTTTACAATATTAATTAATTAAAATAAATTAGATCTTATTTAGAGTAAATTGAAGTTACATGATATAACATTTTATATTAAAGGATACTCACCTTAATTAATAAAGTGTTAAATTAGATCATATTTGTCATGGAACGTCTGTTGTAAATAATGATATGCTCACTCCTCCAGATGAATGTTAGTGATTGGCAATCCCTCGTTTTCTACCATCTCCATCAAACGTGATCTCTTCTCTCCCGAAAAGAGAAGTTGAATTGCAAGCTCATCATTCCCATAACTCTTTTGCTCTTCCTTTATTTTCATTACCAAAGACAACTTACTGCAAATACATCAGAGATATTGAATGACAAAAACTGATATTGCTAAACGTACCGCAGGTTTACGTACTCCATAAATGAATTATGTTCAATTTATGCTTACAGTGCATCCTTAATTAGCCTACTAGCTAGTTTCTCTTATAAATGTTTGCAGATTCCTGCATTAATTGTTGTTATGCCTCCACACCTCCAAAAGTAACTTCTCTTTGTAAGCCACCATTAAACATATAGCTCTCTTTAAAGATCATGAATGTGTGATTTTCCCATTTGAACAATGTGCACTAACTAAATAAAATGAGATTTCTATCATAAGATCCTTCAAATAATCCTCTACAGTCTCTTCTAGTTAAATCTTCCTTTTAAATCTACAGGGCATAATAATCAATTTTCTATCATGAGATTTTTTTTTTAAAAATTCTTCTCTTTGTAATTCACTTGTTGAAAATCTTGATTTATTGCTTGATTTCATTGAGAGAGACAATAATTCTGATGGAGGTGTTAGCAAAGAAGCAGAAAATTTAAAGATCCAAATCGCATTTGCAGCTCACGAGGCAGAAGTTATTGAATCCCACGTGATGGATCAAATTCTTACCGGATCTGGATCCTCCGAACTTGGCCCGCCTTTCACTCCACTGCAGAAAGTAATACAAGACATGGATTCAATCAAGGAAAAGGTTCTGAAGTTTGAAGAGATCACTAATCAAGAAAAGCCCACAAATTCAATCTGTGCAGTTAAATCAACATCAGTTACCACTGCAAAGAGTGGCATGGTGGGATTTGATGATGAGCTGCTGAAGCTTCAGGATGTTCTGACAGGACAACAATGGAGTCGACAGATCATCTCGATTGTCGGCATGGGTGGTGCAGGTAAGACTACTCTAGCTAAACATGTTTACGAAAGTTCTCTCATTAAACAACAATTCGACATTTGTTCTTGGGTTACAATGTAATACCCCGAAAATTAATTACGTGAATTATTTGAGGCCCAACCCTTAGAAGCCCTATACAAGCGTGAAACCTGTCCAGCCAATTATTTAATTTCAGCCGTGTGAATGAGAGAGTATCAACATGTGATCCACTTTCCTTATACATGAAATTCTTCCTGCCCAAGAAAAATATTATCAAATCTCGTCTCTTTTCAACGAAATATCTTCCCTGCAATCAAATTCAAAATTTGATTGATTGTTCTCTTTATTAAGGAAAGGTTGACCTCTCCTACGCGTTATTTGTTTGGAGAGATTGCCCAGCCATCCAAGTATAAAACTGAATATTTCTTTATTCTTTCACGATACTCACAATTACAACCACCGGCAGCACTCACACGAAGAGAGAAGGGTAACAATGCCTTCAATCTCTTTCTTTTTCCTTTCAATTCCATTGATCCTATTCCCTTAAATCTTCTACTCTTATCCTATTTGGATTTTATTATCATATTATGTCTTGAATAGTAACGTATAGATGAATGATTATAGGTTTCGAAAGGTCTGATCGCGACGCTTATTACTCGAATTCAATACTTTTACGTGGTTGAAAGGTGGGGATTTCTCTCATCTTATATATGTGAAATATTTCGTATGTGATAGTTTATTTTTAACTGGAATATTATCATCTTGTTATGATCTTGATGTGGATTATGTGAATCATATGTGCAATACGGGTTGGGACTATTGTGGTGCCTTGCTATTATCACGGGTAACGAATCGATGTCGTATCTTAAAAGTCACGGATAAAGGACCAAAAAGGTGCCTTATCAATATGTCAGGAATGTTTTGTAAGTAAAATTTAAATTATTGTATATGAATTATTTTTACTTGTATGAGCATGGGTAAAGATTTTCACTGAGCGTGTGGTTGCTCACCCCAACAATCTACCTTCCTTTCAGATTAAAGCGCGGCGCTAGCGTACGAGCGGGGGTGTGTCGAGCAAGAGGAGACTATATAAAATTGCTAATAAGTTCGCTGCCCTTATTTCATTCTTATCTTACTCATGGCATAAAAATTTCGGAAAAAAAAAAAAAAACAAATCGAGCTTTGCGATTGCATACTCTAAGTTCCTTTTTATTATGTCTTAAATTTGAATCATCAGACTACATGGTATTTTGTGTTATTCGAAATTATTGATGACTTGTGATGTTGGTTTTCTTATTACATACAAGTTTAGTGTTGGTATCATACGATGGGAACTTGAAATCATTTGGATTATTTACAATAAATTAGTACCATATATATATGCTACTGATTATCAATTTTTCATATTTTTGGTTACTGTTGGTTTTGTGAAAATGGGACGAGATTTGGATTAGTCCTTTTTCGAAAAATAGGTGGGATCTCATATGTTTCATTGCTTCCGGAATATGGATTAGTTACGAATTTTGTTACGAATTATTAAATATTGGTTTGTTGATATTGGGGGATGCCAAATTTAATTTCGTTACTGATCTCTTAAGTTTAATGTGTGTATATAATTGTGTGTGTATGTAGTATAGTGGATGCACTATTTCTTTTTAGTTAAGTTTTTAATTAATAATTGGTTATTCAGTACATTAAAACTGAATTGGCATTTTCATTTAAATAAATAAAATTTCAAATTTATTCGTGGGCCAAGTTGAGATTTTAAATTATATTGCAGAAATTTGCTTAAACTTACAGAATCTATTCTTATAAAACTTTCCTTTATTCTGCTAAATTTTCATTTTTGTTAATTTTTTGTTGCATGATAGGTTTTATTTATTTATTTATTATTATTATTATTTTAATTTAATTGATTAGTCCCGTGAGTTATGAATTTATTTGTTATAAACTTGGAAATAAACTTGTAGTCCTTTTCCTTAAAGGCTTTTTGCTAATTATTCTTCTTAAAATAAAATAGCAAGAACTTATAGGACTAAATTCTTATTGAGTTCTTTATATTTGCCTTAATCATTTAAAGTTTAATGAAACTTATGGGACTTGTCCCTTATTTTTAAATCCTTTATCTTAGGATACTCATTTATATTTTTTATTCAATAACTAAAATATTTTATCAAGCCCTATTTAATGCCCTATTTAAAAAAAATATATATATATATGGGAATTTCTTTATTGAGAAAATTGGGGTGTGACAGATTGGTATCAGAGCAGGTATGCGATTCTGCATACTTGTTCAAAAGTTTTCATTTAATTCCGCATATACATGAGTTAATTGGTTTACATGATGTAATTGAATAAAATTTTTAATAAAGTCTCTTGCTACGCATCCACCGAGTACGACGCCCGCTACAATCAAGGTACGGAAGTATTAAAATTCTTAATTGGATTACATGTGAAATTTAAATGTAAGTCATGATTATATGTGAACTGTACGGGTTATATGAAATTTTATGATTTATTATGGGGTTAGAAATTTTTTTACAATTTAATGTTAGCAAGTATGGTTTGATCACATTAAACTACATATCTACTATCTTGTAATAAAAAAAAAAAAAAACCATACTGTATATGCTGTAATTACAAAAATGGGTATGGAAACATATTATATTAAATAATTTGTTTCTAACTATACATATCACCATACTCACTCCCATACGTAAGCTTTACAACATATATTTCGCTTTTTTTTTAATTTAGCTATTACTATAATATTTTACTTTTATGTTGTTCTAATCATTCTTCTAAATCCCAAGCTCAACAATGAAATGAGTCATCCCTTTGCTCTATATTTTTTTATGCGAAACAATATGACAAGTAGAAGAATTTTTTTACGTTAGATGAATGGCCTACAACTACAACAAGCTTATCGTAACTATAATCGTGATGTCCAACACGACTTATCTACCCACATTGCTTACATGCTACAATTATGGAGACAAGTCAAGGATGTTGGTGAGGGAATTACCGACTACTGGGCTTGTCTGAAGCTGATCGACACGCTACCATGGGCTTGGAAGGACATTGCCAACCCAATTTTTCGGAGTGGCTTACGATACACTATTAATTCTCCTGTACCCCAAACAAGCTATGCTCACTTCACCCTACGTTTATTCGAGCGAGTAGTTCACTTGGTACCACCTGAAGGACCTTTGACTCAATGGGGAGAGATAATGCACGAGGACTACTATGCAGAGGTTGGACCTGTACTCAACAATGGAGATTCCGAAGAAGAAGACCCTGAGGAAGATATGGGAGAAGATGATAAATAAGTGAAGTATGCGAATGTTGGTTTTGATATCCCATTTTGAAAATTTTAAATAAGGTCCCGTATGTTAGGGACAAAACCTTTTATTTCATGATTTACCTATTTACTTTATGATTTGTGGATTTGAAAATAATTATTCTCTTAATGATGAATATAAATTTTATTATTTTGAATTATGTGCCTCTATCATGTATTTGTTGCCCGAATAATGTGATGATATGCAATATTATTTTAATTATAGATTATAGATTCTATCTAATAAAGTACTAAAAAATTATTTGCATTGAAATTTGAAGGATGCCTCCCCGAAGAGACGCACAAAATGTTCAAAACGCTCCAAATGCTGACCCCGATGCTCATACAAAGGTAGTGCACGAGTTTCGTGCAAACCACCCACCTGTCTTCAAAGGTAACGAAGGACCTGAGTACATGGAGGAATGGATTCGATCGCTTGAGAGGACTTTTCGCCTCTTAAAATGTAACGATGAACAGAGGGTGCTCTGTGCATCCAACCAACTGGCTGAGGATGCAGACCATTGGTGGGACGCGTATTGGGCCATGAGGCCAAACGAAAACAGAGACACAATCACTTGGGATGAATTCAAGGCAACCGTGAAAGCAAACTACTACCCTCAAGCTCACCAGGAAAAGATGGAAAACGAGTTTTACAATCTCAAGCAAGGAAGTATGACGGTGATCGAGTACGAGCGGCGGTTTAATCAACTGCGCCGATCCGCTCCACAATTGGTAGACACTGAAGAAAAACGGGCAAAGAAGTTCCTGGGTGGACTGCACCAAGACATACAAGAGAAATTGTCCGCATTGCCCGATATGAATTATGCTGATACATTTATGAGGGCGCAAAAGATCGAAGCTTGCATGCTAAAGAGGCGAGACAATAACAAGCAGATGGAGAACCCCAATAAGAGGAAATGGGAAGGTTCTAGCCAAGGAAGGAATAACAACCGTAACAGGCAGACAAGGCCGAACAACAATCCGGCTGCAAATGCACCAAGACCAAAGCCGCTTTGCGTGCAGTGCGGAAAGAATCACTATGGTGAATGCCTCAGAGGACAGGGTAGATGTTTTCGGTGTCATGAAATGGGTCATAGAGCCCAGGATTGCCCAAAGCCATCGAACTACAGGCCTGACACTAGGGGACCGCCTGCGGGAGGAAACGCGAGGCAAACCACTGGAGGGCAAGGAAGAGTGTTCGCTATGGATCAAGCTGAGGGAAGCAAAGACCCTAATGTTATGACAGGTACTTTATTAGTGGGTAAATCCCAAGCTTTCACTTTATTTGACACTGGTGCGTCGCATTCTTTTATTTCTGCAAAGTATTGCAATAAGATTTATTGTAAACGAGTCAAGAGTGACGAACCTCTTGAGATAAGTTTACCATCGGGAGAGAGAATCATTGCGCATTCCTTGATAGAAAGAGTAGAGGTATGCATTGAAGGAGTAGATTTTAGTGTCAAGCCATATGTTTTGGATATGCACGGATTCGATATGATTTTGGGGATGGATTGGCTTACTTATCATCAAGCCAACATCAAGTGCAAGGAACGAGAAGTGGTCCTGAGAGAACCAAGATCCGAAAGAGAAATCGTCCACAAGATCAAGAGTGGCGTCATACCAAGAGTCTTGTCAGCCGCAAAGGCTGCGAAGATGCTGAGGAAGAAATCCTGCCAAGGGTTATTAGTCAACATAATAGACCCCAGTGCTATGGAGATATCACCGAGTGACATACCAATTGTACGTGATTATCTCGATATTTTTCCGGAGGACTTACCAGGAATACCTCCCAACCGTCAAGTGGAGTTTTCAATAGATTTGCTACCAGGATCAGCACCAGTATCCAAAGCTCCTTATCGAATGGCGCCCATAGAACTACAAGAATTGAAGGTCCAGCTACAAGAGCTCTTACACTTAGGACTCATTCGTCCAAGCGTATCACCATGGGGAGCGCCTGTCCTTTTCGTCAAAAAGAAAGATGGATCGATGAGGATGTGCATTGACTATCGAGAACTTAATCGCTTGACAGTGAAGAACAAATATCCTTTGCCCCGAATTGAGGACTTGTTTGATCAACTACAAGAAGCAAGTATATTCTCCAAGATTGACTTGAGATCAGGATACCATCAATTGAGAGTGAAGGAGTCAGATATTTCCAAGACTGCCTTTAGAACTCGCTATGGGCACTACGAGTTCGTCGTAATGCCTTTTGGGTTGAGTAACGCCCCTGCTGTGTTTATGGATTTGATGAACCGAGTTTTTCATCCATATCTTGATCAATTTGTCATAGTCTTTATTGATGACATTTTGGTGTACTCGAAGGGCGAAGCACAACATGAGGAGCATTTGAGGATAGTGTTCGAGACACTTCGAAATGAGAAGCTCTACGCAAAGTTCAAGAAATGCGAGTTTTGGTTGAATCAAGTCACATTCCTTGGGCATGTGGTGACATCTCAAGGAATTGAAGTAGACCCCTCAAAGATTGAAGCTGTGAACCAATGGAAGACGCCTACAAATGTACAAGAAGTTCGTAGTTTCTTGGGGTTAGCAGGCTATTACCGAAGATTCATTGAAGGATTCTCGAAGATAGCCGGTCCAATGACACGTTTGACTCGCAAAGGAGAAAAGTTTATCTGGTCTGAGAAGTGTGAAGAGAGTTTCCAAAGGTTGAAACATGACCTGACTACAGCACCGGTCCTAACCATACCTAACCCAAATGAAGAATTCACAATCTACAGTGATGCATCGAAACAAGGGCTCGGATGTGTATTGATGCAACATGGGAAGGTTATCGCTTATGCTTCAAGACAACTAAGACCACATGAGGTGAACTATCCTACTCATGACTTGGAATTAGCGGCCGTGGTTCATGCGCTGAAGATTTGGCGACATTACCTTTATGGAGGAAGATGTACAATTTTCACGGACCATAAAAGCTTGAAGTATTTTTTTACGCAGAAGGAGCTCAACATGAGACAAAGACGATGGTTAGAATTGGTAAAGGATTATGACTGCTCAATTGAATACCATCCAGGCAAGGCTAATGTGGTAGCCGACGCCTTGAGTCGAAAAACCAAAATGGAACTCAATAGTTTGCATATTAAGCAAGAAGAGTTGATCGAAGATTTCGCCAAGATGCAAATTGAATTTGTGATATCATCCTCCGGCACAAGGGCGATCATTGCAGCATTGGAAATCCAGCCAAGTCTGAAAATGGAAATAAAAGAAGCTCAAGAGCAAGATCACTTTTTGCAAGGAATGAAGAAGAAAGCACGAGGAGGCGAATATAACGGCTTCAAAATGGATAACGAGGAAGTGTTGACACTCAATGGAAGAATATGTGTTCCAATGGTGGAAGAATTAAGAGAGAAGATTTTAGGCGAAGCGCATGGAGCTCCATACACCGCTCATCCTGGAGGAACAAAGATGTATCAAGATTTGAAAGAAAGATTTTGGTGGAGAAGCATGAAGCGAGACATCGGATACTTTGTTGAAAGATGTTTAACTTGCCAACAAGTTAAGATTGAACACCAGCGGCCAGCCGGAAAGCTTAAACCACTCGAGATTCCCGAATGGAAATGGGAGCAAATTGCCATGGATTTCGTAGTGGGTTTGCCAAGGTCTTCAAAGGGAAATCATGCCATATGGGTCATCGTTGATCGATTGACCAAGTCAGCTCACTTCTTACCAGTGAAGATGACATTCAAAATGGAGCAGTATGCTCAACTGTACATTCAAGAAATAGTAAAACTACATGGTGTACCAATTTCTATAGTGTCCGATAGAGATGCACGCTTTACTTCAAGATTTTGGGAAAGTCTGCACAAGGCCATGGGAACAAGATTAAATTTCAGCACCGCCTATCACCCGCAAACCGATGGGCAATCCGAAAGAACAATCCAAATTTTGGAAGATATGTTGAGAGCATGCACACTCGACTTTGATGAGGCATGGGAAAAGTTTCTACCTCTAGTCGAGTTTGCCTACAACAATAGTTATCAAGCGACCATCAAGATGGCCCCTTATGAAGCACTCTATGGAAGGAAGTGTAGATCACCATTATATTGGGACGATATTGGTGAGAGGGCTGTCCTAGGTCCCAAAATGATAGAAGAAGCAGTGAACAAGATTAGAGTCATTCGAGAAAGAATCAAGTCTGCCCAAGATAGACAAAAGTCTTATGCTGATCAAAGAAGAAGAGACTTACATTTTGAAGTTGGAGACCATGTGTTTCTAAAAGTGGCACCCACGAAGGGCGTCATACGATTTGGACGAAGAGAAAAGCTAAGGCCCCGTTTCGTCGGACCTTTTGAAGTTCTTGAGAGGATTGGGGATCTAGCCTACCGTTTGGCTTTACCACCCGAGTTATCCTCCGTTCATAATGTTTTCCATGTCTCAATGTTGAGAAAATACGTGCATGATCCTAATCATGTGATAAATTTCTCAACATTGGAGATTGCTAGAGACCTATCATATGAAGAAGAACCTGTGTCGATTTTGGAGCGAAAGATACAAAAGATTCGGAATCATGATGTGACACTCGTTAAAGTCCAATGGAGTCAACACACGGAAGATGAAGCTACATGGGAAAGAGAAGATGAAATGCAAGCAAGATACCCATCTTTCATGTCGGGTAAGACATTTATATTATAATAGAATTTCGAGGACGAAATTTTTATAAGAAGGGTAGAATGTAATACCCTGAAAATTAATTACGTGAATTATTTGAGGCCCAACCCTTAGAAGCCCTATACAAGCGTGAAACCTGTCCAGCCAATTATTTAATTTCAGCCGTGTGAATGAGAGAGTATCAACATGTGATCCACTTTCCTTATACATGAAATTCTTCCTGCCCAAGAAAAATATTATCAAATCTCGTCTCTTTTCAACGAAATATCTTCCCTGCAATCAAATTCAAAATTTGATTGATTGTTCTCTTTATTAAGGAAAGGTTGACCTCTCATACGCGTTATTTGTTTGGAGAGATTGCCCAGCCATCCAAGTATAAAACTGAATATTTCTTTATTCTTTCACGATACTCACAATTACAACCACCGGCAGCACTCACACGAAGAGAGAAGGGTAACAATGCCTTCAATCTCTTTCTTTTTCCTTTCAATTCCATTGATCCTATTCCCTTAAATCTTCTACTCTTATCCTATTTGGATTTTATTATCATATTATGTCTTGAATAGTAACGTATAGATGAATGATTATAGGTTTCGAAAGGTCTGATCGCGACGCTTATTACTCGAATTCAATACTTTTACGTGGTTGAAAGGTGGGGATTTCTCTCATCTTATATATGTGAAATATTTCGTATGTGATAGTTTATTTTTAACTGGAATATTATCATCTTGTTATGATCTTGATGTGGATTATGTGAATCATATGTGCAATACGGGTTGGGACTATTGTGGTGCCTTGCTATTATCACGGGTAACGAATCGATGTCGTATCTTAAAAGTCACGGATAAAGGACCAAAAAGGTGCCTTATCAATATGTCAGGAATGTTTTGTAAGTAAAATTTAAATTATTGTATATGAATTATTTTTACTTGTATGAGCATGGGTAAAGATTTTCACTGAGCGTGTGGTTGCTCACCCCAACAATCTACCTTCCTTTCAGATTAAAGCGCGGCGCTAGCGTACGAGCGGGGGTGTGTCGAGCAAGAGGAGACTATATAAAATTGCTAATAAGTTCGCTGCCCTTATTTCATTCTTATCTTACTCATGGCATAAAAATTTCGGAAAAAAAAAAAAAAACAAATCGAGCTTTGCGATTGCATACTCTAAGTTCCTTTTTATTATGTCTTAAATTTGAATCATCAGACTACATGGTATTTTGTGTTATTCGAAATTATTGATGACTTGTGATGTTGGTTTTCTTATTACATACAAGTTTAGTGTTGGTATCATACGATGGGAACTTGAAATCATTTGGATTATTTACAATAAATTAGTACCATATATATATGCTACTGATTATCAATTTTTCATATTTTTGGTTACTGTTGGTTTTGTGAAAATGGGACGAGATTTGGATTAGTCCTTTTTCGAAAAATAGGTGGGATCTCATATGTTTCATTGCTTCCGGAATATGGATTAGTTACGAATTTTGTTACGAATTATTAAATATTGGTTTGTTGATATTGGGGGATGCCAAATTTAATTTCGTTACTGATCTCTTAAGTTTAATGTGTGTATATAATTGTGTGTGTATGTAGTATAGTGGATGCACTATTTCTTTTTAGTTAAGTTTTTAATTAATAATTGGTTATTCAGTACATTAAAACTGAATTGGCATTTTCATTTAAATAAATAAAATTTCAAATTTATTCGTGGGCCAAGTTGAGATTTTAAATTATATTGCAGAAATTTGCTTAAACTTACAGAATCTATTCTTATAAAACTTTCCTTTATTCTGCTAAATTTTCATTTTTGTTAATTTTTTGTTGCATGATAGGTTTTATTTATTTATTTATTATTATTATTATTTTAATTTAATTGATTAGTCCCGTGAGTTATGAATTTATTTGTTATAAACTTGGAAATAAACTTGTAGTCCTTTTCCTTAAAGGCTTTTTGCTAATTATTCTTCTTAAAATAAAATAGCAAGAACTTATAGGACTAAATTCTTATTGAGTTCTTTATATTTGCCTTAATCATTTAAAGTTTAATGAAACTTATGGGACTTGTCCCTTATTTTTAAATCCTTTATCTTAGGATACTCATTTATATTTTTTATTCAATAACTAAAATATTTTATCAAGCCCTATTTAATGCCCTATTTAAAAAAAAAATATATATATGGGAATTTCTTTATTGAGAAAATTGGGGTGTGACATACAATATCACAAGAGTACAATGTGACAGAAATCTTATTACAGCTACTGTCTATCCAAGGAAAATTCACTGATGAAACAGAGGACGGATTAGGACACCAGTTATATAAACATTTATTTGGTAGACGATATCTGATTGTGTTAGACGATGTATGGAGCGTTAATGTTTGGGACAAACTGAAGTTTTTCTTTCCAGAAAATGGTAATAGAAGTCGTGTTGTGCTAACAACTAGGTTGACAGAGCTGGCTACCCGGTCGGGGTCTTCGTGAATTAATGTTAACTTCTTAGACGAACATAAAAGTTGGGATCTGTTTTGTCGAGAAGTATTTGGGAAAGAAGAATGCCCTCATGAGCTAATGGGAATCGGAAAGAAGATTGTTGAACTTTGCAAAGGACTCCCATTGTCCATAATTGTGATTGCAGGGCTTCTTCAGAAGTCACATAGGACAGTAGAGTATTGGCAAAATATTGCAGACAATATAAACTCAATTCTCAATTCAAAGGAAAATGGACAATGTTTGGACGTATTGTATTTGAGTTATAGTCACTTGCCTGCTCATCTGAAGCCGTGTTTTCTTTACATTGGAACTTTTAAAGAAGGCAGTGAGATTCGTGCCTCCGAAATCACAGAACTCTGGATTGCGGAGGGATTTTTGAAACCGAATGGCGGACAGGTTTTGGAAGAGACTGCGGATGACTATTTGAATGATCTTATTGATAGAAATCTTGTTTTGGTTAGTGTGCATATGGCTCGAATGGGAAGATCAAATCTTGTAACATGCATTAACTTTTAAGAGATTTATGGCAATGGGTGGCTAATAAAGAGAAATTCTTTAGTGTGGTGAAGGTGAATAGCATTCAACGTGGCGTAGATAGTGAACGTCCCCTCATATTTCATGACAACTACCAAGTCTCTGATTTAACATCACTTGATCATTCGCCGATTTGTAGTCAGGTTGATGTAGTAAAGTATAGGTTGTTGAGAGTTTTGGAAAGGAGTGTTGTTCCTTACCACATACAAGCTGAGTTGTTGCAGAATCAGAACTCCAGCCCTTGGTTTGATTTACTTATGCCTTCTTCAATATCTCTGTTTTGGAATCTGCAGACATTGATTATTGAAGATGTTGAGTTATTGCATTGTTCTCTAACGTTGGAAATCTGGAAGATGAGACAGCTTAGGCATCTTAAGGGCCCTTGGATTTTCTCCCTGATCCTCCTCAGAGAGACGAAGATGATCACTTGGTTGTTTTGCAGAACTTGCAGACATTTGCAACTGTAGTGAATTTCAGGTAAAGTGAGGAGGTCTGTAAGAGGATTTCCAACATCAAGAAACTGCATTTGTTGTACGGTAGTCGCTTGAGGGGGTATGAAGATGGCTCATTCGACGATCTTCAGAATCTTGGATGTTTGGATAAACTTGAATCATTGAACATAAGATGGCGCGAGAAATGGAGAACTTCAAACAAAAAGGTGTAAAGCAAGGCATTCTCCAGATCACTAAAGAAGTTGTGCTTAAGAGGAGAAATCTTTGATTGGGAAGATTTGTCGATGATGAGTGCTTCGTTGCCCCAACTAGAAGTTCTCAAAGTGGAAGCCCCTCTCAGTGGTGGTGAGTGGAGTTGTGCTGAGGGTGAATTTCTTCGACTGAAATTCTTGCAAATTCAAGATTTGAGTCTGAAGTACTGGACTTTAGCAAGTGCCTCGTATTTTCCAGTGTTGGAGAAGCTCGTTCTACATATATTTGTGGGAGTTGAATGAGATCCCTCCGGAAATACCAACCCTTCAACTTATTCAATTGTTGTATTGCTGTGCTCCTTTGGTGATTTTAGCAATGAATATGAAGGAAGAACAAGAGAGTTATGGGAATGTTGGCCTTCAAATTAAAGTTATGATGCTACCTGAGGAGGATGAGAGGTTGAGGGAGATGGTGGAAAAAAAGGGTCTGTCAATCAATAATATATATGGACTAGTATAACTCCATGAGGATTAATCTTTAATCCTGTCTTTATAGTATGCATTTTTAACATTAGATATATGTTAAAAGAGTTGTGTTATGCTCTGAGTTGAAATTCGGAGTTAGATTAGTTTTAGATACGTTTGGATGTTCAATCCCAAGTAGGGGTGGCAATTCGTGTTAATGGGTTGGGTTTCGTGTCGACACGATAGCGACACGACACGATAAGGGTAAACCCGAACACGACACGATAAGAATTCGTTCCAACACGACACGAACACGAAAAATAACGGGTTGACACGACACGATAACAACACAATAAGAAAATAAAAAAATAAAAAAAATAAAAAATAATAATTAAAATAAAAAAAAATTAATTAATATATTTTTAAATTATTAATAAGTATTTTTATCATATATTTTTCTAATTTTATATTTATATTGGGTTGTTAACAGGTTATTGGGTTGTTAACGGGTTAATGAGTCATCTGTTATATTAATCGTGTTTAACGGGTTGACACGAACCCAACACGAACACGCACGAAATTTTCGTGTCCTTATTGGGTTGACACGATAATGACACGAACCCAATAAGACCAAACACTAACCCGCAATTATCGTGTCGTGCTCGTGTCGTGCTATCGTGTCGTGTCGGAAATTGCCACCCCTAATCCCAAGTGCCACTCATACCACTAGGCAACATACACTTAGGGATGGCAATTTGGGCCCGCCCCGATTGGGCCGGGTCCGCCCCGCCCCGCACAGAGAATGGGGCAGGTCCGCCCCGCCCCGTGTACGGGCCAGGTCGGATCTGGGTCCTAGCCTCGCCCCGGCCCGCCCCGCCCCTAAAATATAAAATTTTTTATTTAAAATATTTATTATATAATATAATTTATTAATTTATATTAAATATTATACATACATTTTTATTTAACTTAAATAAAAAAATCATATATAGGAATTATATATAACTATTACAAAATATTTTATTACAATATTATATATATCATTGAATATATAATGTAATAAAATAATTTTAAAAATGAAAATAAAGTTTAATTATTTAATTTAAAATTTAAATTTACTTCATTTTATTTTAATTTAAAATTTTATATTTGAATTTATTATAATTAAAAAAAAAAACGGGCGGGGCGGGGCGGACCCGCTCCGCATAGGGACGGGCACGGGTCCTCAATAGCCGACCCGTACCGGGGCGGGGCGGGAAAAAGGGGCACGGGGCGGGGCGGGCCACCTAGGTACCCGGCCCGATCCGCCCCATTGCCATGCCTACATACACTAACACAGAAATTTAGATAAAATTTCAAGCATAGTTGGCCAAAGTTTGTGTGATCAATGCCCACAATTTAGACATTTGGTGATTGAATTAATTTGGGAAGAGACAGAAAATATATTTCAGAAATCTCAATCCAAATACATACATGAAGACAAGAAATGGCAAGCTATCCATCAACTTGAATAAGAAGACCATCATTCCCAAAATTGAGTTGTTCTTCCTTGATTTTCATAGCTGAAAGTAGCAGAGACTCAGTGCACCGTTTCAATCGAATAAGTTGGAGTGTTGATATCTCCCCGAATTTTGATGGGATCTCTTTCAATTTCAACAATTCGACGAGGATGAGAGTTTCCAAGACTGGAAAACACGAGGGGCTGTCTAAAGTCCAAGATTCCAGATTCTTATCTTCAATTTGGAGGAACTTCAGGCGAGTAAATCCCCCTTCAACACAATTCCTCAGTATCCAGTTCTTATGTAACCATCCGAAAGGGTCTCTGTGAAGCTTGAGAGCCTGTAGTTGGGGCAACGAAGCACTTATCATCGACCATTCTCCAAGCATGTGGCTTTTCAAACATAGCTTCTTTAGTGAAATGAGCTTGGGAAATGCCTCCTTCGGCAAATCAAGCAAAGTGTTATCTGCACACATGATCTTTAGTGATTCTAATTTTTCTAAACGGCCAAGATTTTGAAGCATGTCATGATGGCGCCCAGTAATTTTAAATCTCTCCCAGAAATAGCCATACCTTAAGCACAATATCTTGACGTTGGGAATTCTCTTACAAGCCTCCTCGCTCAACCTGAAATTCACTACTTGTTTGAGTGTCTGTAAGTGTCTCAAAGCACCATCACTCGGAGAAGGATCAGCAAGAAAGATCTCATCGCAATCTAGATGCCTGAGCTGAGTCATCTTCCAAATCTCCAATGGTGCATCATCAATCAGCATACTAGTTTCTCTTATAACCAATGTTTGAAGATTCCAAAACAGGGATATTGATGGATTAAGAAACCTTGACCATACAGGTTGGGAAGCAGCAATATACCGTTGGTTGACCTTCAGAAATTCATTTTCCAAGGACCTATAAGAAACTTCAGCTCTCAACAATCTACATGACTTAACCGGTACCCCAAACCAATAACGTGACAATATCATTGAACGAGCATGTGATGCTGATCGCAGAGCTTCAAGGTCCCGATTCATGAGACGACGAACACCATCCAAACCTTGTGGTAAGATTTGCCGCCACACCTCCAAAAATAACTTCTCTTTATAAGCCACCATTAAGCATAGCTCTCTTAAAAGATCATGAACCCGACAAGATTTGATTTTCCCATTTGAACTATGTGCATTAATTAAAATGAGATTTCTATCAATAAGATCCTTCAAATAATCCTCAGCAATCTCCTCTAACATTTGTACACCATTTGGTTTCAAACACCCCTCGGCAACCCAGAGGTAGATAACTAGGGAGACACGGATGGCACAATCTTCTGGAAAAATTCCCATATAAATAAAACATGGTTTTAGATGAGCAGGCAAGTGAGTGTAACTCAAATATAACACATCCAAACATTGTCCCTTCTCACTTGATTTGAGAATTGAATGTATGTTGTTTGAAATATTCTGCCAGTATTCTACAGTCCTATGTGACTTCCGAAGAAGCCCCCCAATCACTACAATGGACAACGGAAGTCCTGTGCATTGTTTAACAATATCCTTCCCAATTCCCACCATCTCAAGCGGACAATCTTCTTGACCAAATACTTCTCGACAAAATAAAATCCAACTTTTATGCTCATCCAAGAAATTAATTCTAGTACAAATAGAGCCCAACTGGGAAGCCACATTAGACAACCTAGTAGTTAGAACGACCCGACTTCCATCACCAAAGTCCGGAAAGTAGAACTTTATGCTATCCCAAACCTCAACACTCCACATATCATCTAATATAATCAAATATCTTCTGCCAAATAATCTCTTATATAACCTTTCAGCTAATTCAGCAACAGTTCCAGTAGTTAAAGAAAGTAATTGTAAAAGAACATCTCTCACATTGTAATCTTGAGAAATGGTAGCCCAAGCACGCAAGTCAAAATGATGCATAATGACAGAATCTTCATAAACATTTTTAGCAAGTGTAGTCTTACCTGCTCCACCCATACCAACAATTGAGATGATCTGTAAACTGGATTGTTGTCCGGTGAGAACATCCTTAAGTTGATACAACTCATCATCAAATCCCACCATACTAGTACTCTTTCCGGCTGTAACAGTGGAATTTGGGGATTTCTATTTTTATATATTCTTAATCAAATGCCTTTATACTTTTACTCAAATTAATTACTAGTTTATTTATCCAACTATAATATGTGTGAATTTATACGTGCTAGTACAAAAATCGTGCATAACACTGATCAATTAGTTGTTTTTTATTTTTTAATTTGTAATTATAATATTTTGATATACGATAAGATTAATGACTTACAATTCTCATTTTTAAATTATATTTATTAAAAATTTTGACTTTTAATTTTGCAGATAAAATGTATATTTTTAAATTCAAATATTTCAAAGGATATTGTTGGAGTACAACATAATACTCTATCAAAATTATCACTATGAGAATAACAAAATGTAATTTTATCATATATTGTTAAGCACCTTCCTATACACAACACTGGTTGTAGATCGGCAAACTTTGTCATCATCATCTAAGCAAATTATTTTCAAACCCTTCCTTTCAAACCCTTCATACTTTTAACTCTTGATATGATAATATACAATTGTCCATAAATGAATATGGATTTAGGAGGTATACACTCACTAATGAAAGTGATTGACCTAAAAAATTTAATAAAGGAGAGAAAGGTGGAATAAAGTCAAATTATATTAATTATTAAAAATTATTCATGAAAAGTAAATTTTATTAATTATAATCATAATTAATAAGAAATCAAAATATAATGGAGAATTAATCAACTATTATTATAAAAATAAAAGATGATGGAAGGTGGAACAGAAAGAGAAAATAAAAAAAAAATTAAAAAATAAAAAAATTGTGTGAATCTTTTGATGCCACACCGTCATGTAAAAAACTCTTCAAATATTATTATAAAGATAAAAGATGACATAGTATTTCATTATCTCCGATCCTTTAACCATGAAACTTCTTAATTTTCGATTGTTTCATTAAATTTTAGTAAAACAACTCAAATACAATAATTTCACACTACACCCTAATTTTAAAATTATCATTTTTACCTGATGATGCATAACGTATTTTTTATTTATTACTACCTCCTTCCTTAAAATCATCTTCACATTTACTCTGTTTATACTAATAGAAGCCGCATGCGAATTGGAAAAGCCATGATGATTCTTGATTTGATCCAGATAATTCATGAGATAACATATGCTGCCACATCACTCATATGATGTTGTTGAGTCTTTTATAAAATTTAGCAGTTTACATCAAGTTGACGTTGATTTTTCAAGATTAGCGTGCATGTAGGTTTCATTTGTGACGTATAAAAAAATTTACAAATAAATTTGAACACAACATGCATCCAGCACAATAAAAAGGTCAATTGAATGGAATTCTAATCCTGCAAACTAAATTTTAAATTCTACACAAAACTGCTATGGAAAAAAGAAGAAGAAAAGCACAATGATGGAAGTTAGGAGACAGTGAATTTTGCTTTCCAATTGTCCAGAAGTTGAAAATTACTGATTGACAGCCCCTCTTTTTTTACCATCTCCCTCAAACTATCAGCCACCTCACCTGACATCCTGACTTGAACTAGAAGCCCATCATTCCCATAACTCTCCTGTTCCTCCTTTATTTTCAATGCTGAAATCGCCAAACACTCAATGCAGTGTTCCAGACGGATGAGTTGAAGTGTTGATATTTCTCCAACACTGGATGGGATCTCCGTCAAGTTCAACAATTTGAAGACAAGCTTCTCCAAGACCGGAAAACAGGAGGCACTTTCTAAACTCCAATAATACAGGTTACCATTACTAATTTCCAGTACTTTCAGGCGAACAAAGCCCCCCTCAACGCAACGCCACTTGTGTTTGTCGAAGAAAGACCCTCTCAGCTTAAGTACTTCCAGGTGGGGTAACGAACCAACCACCGTAGACAAATCATCCCAGTGAAAATAGCAGTCTTCTAAAGACAACTTGTTTAGTGAACTGGGGAATGTGTTCTCCAGCTCACTAATGTAAATTCGTTTTGTCTCCGAGCAGCCAATGTTTAGGGACTCAAGTTTATGAAACCGGCTAAGGTTTTGGATTGTCTCATACAATCCATCATCATATCCCTTCCATATATCGCCGTACATCAAATCCAACTTCTTGATGTTGGGAATTCTCTTGCATGCCTCCTCACTCAATCTGAAGTTCACTACTTTTCTAAGTGTCTGTAAGTTTCTCAGAACAACAGATTCATCGTCTTCGCCGCTCAGAGGAGGATCAGGAACATAAATTTGAGAGCCCTTTACATGCCTAAGTTGTGCCATTTTCCAAATTTCCAATGGTGAAACAGTTCTCCTGTTACGCCTTTTGATGATCAATGTTTGCAGACACCAGATGAGGTGCATTGAGGAAGGAAACATGGAGCCATCCCAATTAGCATAATAAGAAATGTACCTCAAGTTCACCAGCTGATGTTCAGCTTCTGTGGACCAATGAAATGCTCTTTTCAAGACTCTCAATAATCTACACTCATCAGGCACCTGCGACACGTTGCATAGCAGTGACCGGGCAAGTGAGGCAGATTGAAAGGCTCTAAACACTTCGCTGTTACGAGAGCTTGAAGTCGTGTCATGAAATATGAGGCGGCGCTCCCTGTCCATGTCTTGTCGTACGCTCTGCACTCTCAACTCACGAAAGAACTTCTCCTTCTCCCCTACCCTTAAGCACAACTCTCTTAAAAGATCATGGATGCGACAAGATTTAATTTTTCCATTTGATCTATGCTCACTAATTAAAATGAGGTTCCTATCAATAAGTTCCTTTAAGTAATCTTCTGCAGTCTCTTCTAACAATTGTGCACCATTTGGTTTCAAAAACCCCTCTGCAACCCAAAGTTCTGTAATTTCTGAGACATGAATTTTATAGTCTTCTTCATAAGTTCCCATGTAAAGAAAACATGGCTTTAAATGAGCAGGCAAATAGCTATAACTCAAGTACAAAACATCCAAGCATTGATCTCTTGAACTGAGAATTGAGTTTATATGTCTTGCAACACTCTGCCAGCATTCTTCACTCCTACTCGAATTTCGAAGAAGCCCCCCAATAACAACAATAGACAAAGGAAGTCCTTTGCATTGTTTAACAATGTTCATCCCAATTTCAACAAGCAGAGGAGGACAATCTTCTTCCCCAAATACATTTTGACAAAATAGATTCCAACTGTTATGCTCATCTAAGAAGTTAATCCTAATGCAGAAAGAGTTCATATATGTAGCCACATTTAACAACCTAGTAGTTATAACTATCCTACTTCCAGTCCCATTATACGGAAAGTAAAACTTGATACTATCCCAAACATCAGAAGTCCACATATCATCTAATACAATCAAATACCTTCTACCTACTAAACTTTTATGCAACAATAATCCTAATTCATCCACCGCTTCATTAGTAAATTTTCCTTGGAAAGAAAGCAGTTGTAAAAGGATTTCTCTCACATTGTAGTCTTGAGATATGGTAGCCCAAGCTCGCAAGTCAAAATGATGCACAGTGAGAGAATCCTCATAAACATTTCTAGCAAGAGTAGTCTTACCCATACCGCCCATGCCAACAATGGAGATGATATGTCGGCTTGATTCTTGTCTAATCAGGACATCGTTAAGCTGATACAACTCATCCTCAAATCCCACCATCGTACTGCTCTTTCCAGTGGTAATGAGAGCTGTTGATGAAGCAGCAGGTGTTGAATTTGTGGGCTTGTAGGAGTTGAAATCTCTCTGTTCTTTAATCTTGTGAACCTCATTCTTGATGGATTCCATATCTAGCAATACCTTCTGCAAACCAAACAAGCATCTACGACGTAATCGAGTGAATTGGGAGGAGTTCATTTGGGTCTGCAGTTCTCCTACATCCTCTTTGCTTTTTTTAGTTCCATCAGAATCATTTCTCTCCACAAAATCAAGCAAGAAATTGACATGATGTAATCGAACATCCAAGATGATTTCAGCAGATCCAGGAAGAATTTGATTTACTATGTGGGATTCAATGACATCTTCAGCCTCTTGAGCTGCAGATGATATTTGACTCTCCATCTCTTCTGCTTCTTCTTTGCTAACACCTCCATTAGAATTACAGTTCTCAACAAAACTTAGAAAGAAATCAATATTTTTTCCAAGAGATTCAATCTGGTTTTTGTCAAAAGAGGTGGAAAAGTGAGGATGATTCTTGATCTGCTCAAGAATGTTCATCAGAGATACAAGAGCTGCATAAGCTGCCATATCTCTAGATTCTAAATGCTCTGATCTGAGGCAAAAAATGCACCAAGTAAAGGAGTAATAATTTGAAGCTAAGTGTTGGATGGATGTCACGCCTTTCTAAGTTAATTAATTAGTATAATTTATTTATATTTCTGCACCTGAAAATTCGTTCCTTAATTAACTTTATCTTATGTACTGGAAATGCATAATTTAATTAAATTTATTTTCATTTGGAAAACTTTTCCGACAAGATTTTGTCGCCATGCATAATAAATTAAGAAATAAATTAAGTGAATGGTTAGGTGGATGCTTGACTGGTCAAGCAAGAAACAACAGTCATAATGATAAAAGGATATAATATGAATCACTAATATAAAGGATCGAATCCCCACCATAGGTAGAAACATGTTAAATATGATCATCAACCTCTTAATTAATTAAGTACATAATTTTTATATGATTTTAGGTTATAATATGAATCACTAAGCCATTTGCATCGAAGTAAATGTAATCTTTTGAATATAATCTTTATATGATTTTATGTTATAATATGAGTTATAATATAATTCATTAAGCCCTTCGATTTGATGTAAATTCACTCCTATACGAGTTATTTCTAACAGGAGATTTTTTTTATTTATTTTTTTCTGAAATTATTGGAGATCTGAATATAAATAAAGAATCAAATGTTTCGCTAAAGTTTAAAAATAAAATTTACATTTTCTGTCAAAATACAAATTACTAGCATTTATTTCCTCATAATATTTCATTAACTATCAACTTGAATTAGAAGGCCATTATTCCCAAAATTGTCTTGTTCTTCTTTTTATTTTAATCGCTGAAATCACCAAAGACTTGCAGCAATTAGTGAGACGAATAAGTTGGAAGTGTTGGTATTTCCCTGAATCAGATGGGATGTCAATCAAGAACCGCAAATATATGAGGTCGAGCTTCTCCAATACAGGAAAACAGGACGC
Source organism: Pogostemon cablin (assembly GCA_023678885.1). Lineage (NCBI taxonomy): Eukaryota > Viridiplantae > Streptophyta > Magnoliopsida > Lamiales > Lamiaceae > Pogostemon > Pogostemon cablin. The sequence continues at coordinate 28,348,312 of CM043001.1, read as the reverse complement.
ACTTTCTAAGCTCCAAGATACCAAATTACAGTATTTAATCTGCAAGTATTTCAGTCGAAGAAATCCACCCTCAGTGCAGCTCCACTTCTCCTCACTGAGGAGATCTTCCAGCTTGAGAACTTGTAGTTGGGGCAATGAAGCAGTTATGATTGACAATTCATCCCATGTGAAGTTGTCTCCTCCTAAACAGAGTTTGGTTAGTGAAATGAGTCGGTGGAATGACTTCTGCATCAAATTAGCCGAAATTCGAGTGTAGCACTGAATTCTTAGGGATTCAAGTTTTTGTAAGATGCCAACATTATGGAGATCTTCATGCAACTTACCGCTATATCCCCCCTCAAAACGGCCATATGTTACGCCTAATCTCTTGACGTTGGGAATTCTCTTACATGCCTCATCACTCAACCTGAAATTCCTTACACCTTTGAGTGTCTGTAAGTTTCTCAAAACAATGGAGTTATCATTCTCATGTCTAAGTTGCATCATCTTCCAAATCTCCAAAGGTACATCATTAATTAGAAGAATGTTTGCAGATTCCAAAAGAGGGATATTGACGGATGAAGAAACCTAGTGATATGCTGTCGCGGGCGTACCAAAATATAATTTATATTTCCAACTCACACTTATAGGTAGCATAGTAGTAAGTAGGGTCGAACCCAAGAGAGTATAATGAATCCTAATTAAATTAAAGTGTTACTAACATATGAAATAAATAAAAGGGGGGTTTTGTTTGTGAAAAATTGATAAATACTCAAATAATAAATCAACTCAATATTTAAATAACAAAGTAGATGAAAATTAATATAAAATTAACCAAGTGATAAAAGCCTAGTTTAGGATGTCGATCCCCTCCCGTTTACTAAATTAATTAATCATACGAATTAAACATCTAGCCTAGTGCACAAACTCAAATCCCTAGATTGACGGTACGACCAATCAACCCGAATGTTCTTACGTTCATCAACTAGGGTACGACCACTAAATTGAACTATCTACGAGTGACCCTATGGATTCGAACTCGTAGATGCATTAAAACTCTAAACATAGGATTACTAGGCTACGAAATCCGGCTAGGTATCATACAACCTAGATTTTATTACACCTAGAGGGAATTATCTCTATTTGTTACTTAATCCAATTCCTACAACAATTACGGATTGTAGTTCATAGAATAACAGTAAGCAATTAAATAATTAATCTAGTTGATCAGGCCAAAATAATTATTAAATTACTATAGGAACATCAACGCATGTAATAAAATAAACTTGCACACAAGATTCAACATAAAAATCCTAAATAATTAAATTAATAATTCAACGGGAGGTTCACGAATCCTAAACTAGAAAAGGGGATTAGCCCCGCATGTTCATAAGAAAAACGAGATTAAAATATAAAATTAAAGAACCGATTGATGTCTTGATTATTCTTCAGCTTCACGCCAATCTACTTCCGGAGAGCGTCGATGCTTCACGTTAATTATTCTCTCTTTATTCTCACGTTAATCTGTTGTAATATATCGTGTATGATGCTCTCCCAAAAATAGCGTGTATCTGTTCCCAAAAATAATTAATAATATCCCATAAATATCTATGTCTTGATCCTTAAGTAATCTTGATCTCTTTCCTTATCTTTTCTCTTCCTAAAATATCTCAAGGATCTTTTCTTTTCTTGTTGACTAATCTATCGTGCCTTCTCCACAACATGGGCCTGACTTGGGCTGATCTCTTCGCTGGAATTTAAGAGACAATATGAGAATATGTCCAACAACACTTTCCTTATTTATGCTGAATTTTCGCAGTCCCTTCTGACACTGAGGGGGTCAGTGTCAGTCAATTTGGCAGCAACGAATTTCCTGCACAAAACAGCCGGTTTCACATCAATTTGTATCATTAAAGCTCCAACTAACCAAAGATAAGATAAGTCAATTTAAACACCCAAATTAGCACATAAAATAATCAAATAACCATGAATCCAACCAAATAATTGTGCTAAAATATGACTCATCAAATCTCCCCACACCTAAACTTTTCTTGTCCTCAAGCAAATCAAAACCATAGAGAATAGAAAACCAAGGAACATCTACCAAGACAAATGAAAGTTACACACTTCAAGAGACAAGCAACCAATGAGCATTCGGAACTAACTGAAACGTGACACTTCACCTAAAACTTGCAACTTTCATGGCTTCAAAATTTTCAAAATTCCATGGCCTCACACAGATTCACTCAATAACACTCATATGTATGATCTAGGTAGCAAGTTCACTCAAAAATTGAACAAGAAAAGTCATTACCATAGGCTTGCTCCCAAATCAATTCTCCACCAATTTTAGATGAATCATATGCAACAATCAAAGGGTCTTCGAGTGGGTTGTAATGGGGCTTTAGGTCAGGGTAAGGTAAATAAAGAGATAAAAATGGCTAAATGCATCACTTCACAACATGTGATCTCTACAAATCAAAACATCCATGATTACCCCTTCTTTTCATTTTCACAACACCCTTTTTCTTGCACTAATAATCTCCCCACACCTGCTCCTTTCATAGACTAGGAACAGCAGGTGTCACACTTACAAGAATCACTGTTTCTTTTTTTTCAACTTCTCTCTTTTTTCTTTTCACGAAATTTTTTTTTTTTCAAACTTCTTTTCTTCCATTTCTTTTTCTAACAGACCCCCTTTTTTTTCTTTTTATCATCCAACCTTCCTTCCTTTTCTTTCTTTTTTTTTTTCTTTTTCTCCTTCTCCAATTTTTTTTCTTTTTTCAACTCCTCCTCCTTCATCATCAATCCAACCACAAAGTACTTTAACAAGATTCACACATTGCAAAGTAATGAAGGGTTCAAATGGAGAAGTTTAAGAAAGTAATGGGAATTTAAGGTTCATTTATGTGCTCATAATCCAAAGAAAAGGCTTAGGCTCAACGTGGCTTCCCTAAAGTTTTCATATTCAGGTGGGACAATTTAAGCCAAAAAGGGTTAATCCTAAGTGCCCTTATCATTTTATCACACACAACCAATCACATGATCTTGAAATGCATTCAAAAGAGCAAGTTCTAGAATGAACAATTCAAATTCAATGCACTCAAGAAAGAAATTCAATAGAGCTTATAGATGATAGCTCGTTATGGCTCAAAAGCTCTCAAAAATCGGGTATATTTGCCATGAAATTCGAATAAAAATCAACCACTACAATCACAAAAATTTTGCAAAGATTATCACACTCCAACAGTTCCTAAACATCATAACTACCCCCTCAATCATACGTCACGCTCATCACCTCGATAGATTATATTCCTCAAATTATCCAACTCCATATCAACACACAATTCAGAGGACAACAAAACTAAACAAGACACAAGATATTGAGCAACTTTATACCACTTTTCTACCCCAAATATCATATAAAATCCCTCCCCACACTTGAACGGTTGCTTGTCCCCAAGCAAAACACAGTATAAGAAAGACTAAACATGTAATTGGGTAGAGTACACCTGATTCAATTTTGGGTAGAGCTTTGACCACGATCAACCCTTGCAATTCGTATCACAGCTGTTAATCACAACAGAAAATTAAGAGTGAACAATCAGACAATTTATTAAAAATAAAATAAATAAAAATAAAAATAAAGCGAGAAAATTGGGTTGCCTCCCAATCAGCGCCTTTATTTATTGTCGTTGGCTCGACTTAGGTGAGATGTATCTTTCAAGTATGTGAAATTTTGTTCCACTCCATCCTATCGACCTCAACAGTGCGAAACCCCTTATGATATTCCTTGAGTTCATGGTTCAGCCTCAAGAACGAGGACTTCAAGTGTTCGGGGAACACTTTCAACTCTAGCTTAGGCACTTCACCAAGCTTTTCTTTCTTCAATTGATTTTCATGCACTATCATGCTTCCATTTGCAATGATGGTGCCAAAGTTATCCTTGCGAGTTAGTTTAAAACAATCCTGCACCAAAGGCTCAACAACATTCATAGCAAAAACTGAATTAATGTCTTTAGGAGACTTCACAGACAATTTAACAGAAGCTACATCTAAGGTGCTTGGTCTCTGAGAAGAACTATGCAAAGCGTTGACATAGTGATTCAGCTCTTCATGATCACATCTTTCAGTATCCTCCTTCATGATTCCATGATCAATTACTGTGTCTAATGCATCCCTACTAGTGAGTTCAAAGTGTTCCTGGACTATAGGCTCAATATTACTCACAACAGAAAGCAGGTTAGCATCATCAGGATATTTCATAGTATCATATATGTTAAATTTGATGATCTGCCCATCAAATTCCATCGTTAGAGTACCTTCACTCACATCTATCTTAGTGCAAGACGTGTTGAGGAATGGTCTCCCTAACAAAATAGGAGTGGAATTTGATGGGTGGTCATTCATTTCTAACACATAAAAATCAGCAGGGAATATTAGTTTATCTACCTGAACAAGAACATCCTCAATGACTCCATCTGGGTATGCCTGGCTTTGATCAGCAAGTTGGATGACAACTCCAGTCTTCTTCAACTCTCCCACACCCAGCTTCTCAAACACTGATCGAGGCATCACATTGATGGATGCTCCAAGGTCCAACATGGCTCTTTCCACTTTACAACTCCCAATCTGACAAGGAATTACAAACATACCCGGATCCTTGCGCTTCTGAGGTAACATTTACTGGAAGACAGCTGAAACGTTTTCTCCCATCACCACTTTTTCATCTACTTTCAAATTCTTCTTATTGGTGCACAAATTCTTCAAGAACTTGGCATATCTCGGAATCTGCTTAATTGCCTCAAGAAGAGGTAAATTGATCTGCACTTTCTGAAACAATTCAAGTAGCTGCATATCCTTCTCAGTGGTGTCCGACTTCCATATTATGCTTGGAAAAGGTAAACGGTTAATATCAAAAGGAATAGGGTCAGAATTTTTATCCTGATTTTTTTTCGACCTTCTGACACTGATGGGGTCAGTGTCAGTGTTACGTTTTTGAACATCAGATTTTTTAGCCCCAAACTGATCAGTCTGATCCTCCACTATTCCAGCAGGTATTTCATCATCTTTTTGCATGTTTTGGTCAGGCTTTTTGGGCGGTGCAACCTCCTCCAACTGTTTCCCACTCCGCAGGGTGATAGCACTCACATTCTTAAGATTAACCTCCGTTTGTGAGGGCAACTTTCCACTGTTTTGAGCTTGCATTTGGCCTACAGTTGTAGCCAATTGGGTTACTTGATTTTCCAAGTTTCGGATTGACGATTGAGTTGTCATCTTCAAGTCCTGAAAAGATGACTGTGTCATCTCTTAAAATTTAAGATTGCTGGCAGCCAACTCTTTCATCATCTGCTCAAATGAAGCTCCGGAACTTGAACTACCTAATTGGCGATTTCCACCATCTTGCGGGTAATTTTGTGGCCTATTCACAACTCTCTGCTCTTGAAACTGTTGTTGCCCCCAATTTCCTCCTTGTCCACTTCCATACCTGAGATTAGGATGATCTCTCCAACCCTGATTGTAGGTTTGAGAGAAGGGATCATAGGGTCGCCCCATGGCGTTTACTTGCTGCTCACTAGGTGTAACCCTGCAATCAAGAGTAGAGTGGTCGTTAGTTAAACAATATTGACAGGATGGTGGGTTTACCTCTTTTCCTTTAGCAAGATTCTCCACAGCAAGTGTCAACTTATTCAAAGTTTCTTCCAACTTAGAATCATGGACCTCCTTTACTTCTCTAACTGATGGATCACGTGTGCCAAACTGTTGAGTGTTGGCAGCCATGCTAGCAATCAGGTCTCTAGCAGCAGTAGGTGTTTTCATCATGAATGCTCCACCGCTAGCAGCATCAAACATGTTTCGATCCATGATCGACAACCCCTCATAGAAGTACTGCAACAGCAACTGATCGCTTATCTGATGCTGGGGGCATGCTGATGTGAGGCGTTTAAACCTCTCCCAATACTCATGCAGACTTTCCCCATGCAACTGACGAGCTCCAGATATCTCCTTACGCAATACAGCAACTCTAGTGGCTGGGAAGTACGTTTGGAGAAAAAGCTTCTCCATTTCGGCCCATGTATTTATCGATCCGGGAGGGAGGTAATACAACCAATCCTTCGCCATGTCCTTCACTGCAAAGGGGAATGCCCTAAGCTTGACCATCTCCTCCGTCACTCCGGTTGGTTTCATGCTCATGCATACAACCGAGAACTCCTTCAAGAATTTATGCGGATTTTCACCTGAAAGACCATGAAAAGCAGGAAGTAAGTGAATCAATCCTGATTTTAATTCAAATACGGTATTTCCAGTAATTGCAGGAAAGTTAATGCATAATGGCTGATGGACTATGTCCGGATTTGCCAATTCATTCAACGTTTTTTCCTCATTTCCAGCCATGTTTTCCTCTTCCGACTCAGAGTCTACAGTATCTTCTTTCTCCAAATCAGAAAATTCAGAATTCTCCTCTTCAAGATGAAGTGGACCAGCTGCAAGTTCGGATTCAGTAAGGTTTTCTGCGGTTTCGCCAATGGACGAACTTGTTTCCTTCTTCTTCCGGGACTCCTTTCTCAACCTACGGGCAGTTCTCTCAATTTCAGATATGTATTCAAGCTGTTTTTTACCTGAAGATCGAGTAATCATCCACAGAAAAAGAAATTTCAAAAACAGGGCCTTCTGACACTGATGGGGTCAGTGTCAGTGTAACTGGAAATTTCGAAAATTCCAGAAAAATTCGAAAAAATTCCAGAACCTGTAACAATGCAAAATAATGTCAGAAACACAAAAAATTTAATAAAATTCAATTTTACTCCCCGAGCAAACAGCGCCAAATTTGATATGCTGTCGCGGGCGTACCAAAATATAATTTATATTTCCAACTCACACTTATAGGTAGTATAGTAGTAAGTAGGGTCGAACCCAAGAGAGTATAATGAATCCTAATTAAATTAAAGTGTTACTAACATATGAAATAAATAAAAGGGGGGTTTTGTTTGTGAAAATTGATAAATACTCAAATAATAAATCAACTCAATATTTAAATAACAAAGTAGATGAAAATTAATATAAAATTAACCAAGTGATAAAAGCCTAGTTTAGGATGTCGATCCCCTCCCGTTTACTAAATTAATTAATCATACGAATTAAACATCTAGCCTAGTGCACAAACTCAAATCCCTAGATTGACGGTACGATCAATCAACCCGAATGTTCTTACGTTCATCAACTAGGGTACGACCACTAAATTAAACTATCTACGAGTGACCCTATGGATTCGAACTCGTAGATGCATTAAAACTCTAAACATAGGATTACTAGGCTACGAAATCCGGCTAGGTATCATACAACCTAGATTTTATTACACCTAGAGGGAATTATCTCTATTTGTTACTTAATCCAATTCCTACAACAATTACGGATTGTAGTTCATAGAATAACAGTAAGCAATTAAATAATTAATCTAGTTGATCAGGCCAAAATAATTATTAAATTACTATAGGAACATCAACGCATGTAATAAAATAAACTTGCACACAAGATTCAACATAAAAATCCTAAATAATTAAATTAATAATTCAACGGGAGGTTCACGAATCCTAAACTAGAAAAGGGGATTAGCCCCGCATGTTCATAAGAAAAACGAGATTAAAATATAAAATTAAAGAACCGATTGATGTCTTGATTATTCTTCAGCTTCACGCCAATCTGCTTCCGGAGAGCGTCGATGCTTCACATTAATTATTCTCTCTTTATTCTCACGTTAATCTGTTGTAATATATCGTGTATGATGCTCTCCCAAAAATAGCGTGTATCTGCTCCCAAAAATAATTAATAATATCCCATAAATATCTATGTCTTGATCCTTAAGTAATCTTGATCTCTTTCCTTATCTTTTCTCTTCCTAAAATATCTCAAGGATCTTTTCTTTTCTTGTTGACTAATCTATCGTGCCTTCTCCACAACATGGGCCTGACTTGGGCTGATCTCTTCGCTGGAATTTAAGAGACAATAAGAGAATATGTCCAACAACACTTTCCTTATTTATGCTGAATTTTCGCAGTCCCTTCTGACACTGAGGGGGTCAGTGTCAGTCAATTTGGCAGCAACGAATTTCCTGCACAAAATAGCCCGTTTCACATCAATTTGTATCATTAAAGCTCCAACTAACCAAAGATAAGATAAGTCAATTTAAGCACCCAAATTAGCACATAAAATAATCAAATAACCATGAATCCAACCAAATAATTGTGCTAAAATATGACTCATCACCTAGACCACACAGGTTCGGAAACAGCAATGTATCGTAGGTTGACCTTCTTAGTTTCATCTTCCAAGGACCTGTAAGAAACTTCAGCTCTCAACAGCCTACATGACTTAACCGGTACCCCAAACCAATAGTGTGATAATATCAGCGAACGAGCATGCGATGCTGATCGCAAAGCTTCAAGGTCCTGATTCCTGAGGTTAAGCACCCCATCCATGCGTTGTGGTAAGATTTGCCGCCACACCTCCAAAAATAACTTCTCTTTATAGGCCACCATTAAACATAACTCTCTTAAAAGATCATGAACTCTGCAAGATTTGATTTTTCCATTTGAACTATATGCTCTAACTAAAATGAGATTTCTATCAATAAGATCCTTCAAATATTCCTCAGCAATCTCCTCTAATATTTGTACACCATTTGGTTTCAAAAACCCCTCGGCAACCCAGAGGTAGATAACTAGGGAGACACGGATGGCACAATCTTCTGGAAAAATTCCCATATAAATAAAACATGGCTTTAGATGAGCAGGTAAGTGAGTGCAACTGAAATATAACACATCCAAACATTGTCCCTTCTCACTTGATTTGAGAATTGAATGTATGTTGTTTGAAATATTCTGCCAGTATTATACAGTCCTATGTGACTTTCGAAGAAGTCCCCCAATCACAACAATGGACAACGGAAGTCCTTTGCATTATTTAACAATCTCCTCCCCAATTCCCACCAGCTCAAGTGGACAATCTTCTTGACCAAATACTTCTTGACAAAATAGAATCCAACTTTTATGCTCATCCAAGAAATTAATTCTAGTACAAATAGAGCCCAATTGGGTAGCCACATTAGACAACCTAGTAGTTAGAACGACCCGGCTCCCATCACCACTGTCCGGAAAGTAGAAGTTTATGCTATCCCAAACATCAACACTCCACATATCATCTAATATAATCAAATATCTTCTGTCAAACAATCTCTTACGTAACCGTTCAGCTAATTCAGCAACAGTTCCAGTAGTTAAAGAAAGTAATTGTAAAAGAAAATCTCTAACATTGTAATCTTGAGAAATGGTAGCCCAAGCACGCAAGTCAAAACGATGCATAATGACAGAATCTTCGTAAACATTTTTAGCAAGTGTAGTCTTACCTGCTCCACCCATGCCAACAATTGAGATGATCTGTAAACTGGATTGTTGTCCGGTGAGAACATCCTTAAGTTGATACAACTCATCATCAAATCCCACCATACTAGTACTCTTTCCGGCTGTAACAGTGGAATTTGGGGATTTCTGATAGGTTTTGTCTCTCTCCTCTTTGACCTTCAGAACCTTAACCTTGATAGAATCCATGTCTTTTATTACTTTCTGCAAATCGAACAAACATCGATGATGTAAACGGGCATCCCAGATTTTTTCGGCGGATCCAGGAAGAATTTGATTTACTATGTGGGATTCAATAATATCTTCTGCCTCGTGAGCTACTGATGCAATTTGGGCCTCCAGTTCATCTTCTGATTCTTCTGCGTTAATACTTCCACCAGTGTCGTAATTCTCAATGAAATCTAGAAAGAAATCAATGTTTTCGTCAAGAAATTGGATTTGGTGTTTGTCTAGAGAACTGGAAAAACGAGGATGAGTATTGATCTGATTTAGAGTATTCATAAGAGAAACAAGAGCTGCATAAGCTGCCATATCTCGATTACTCTTATCTGATCTTCAACTGAATCGAAGAATAGCAGCACATCATTCTGTTCTTCTATGCTTACTTCCACTTAGTTCTGTATTGTGCCCAGTTCGAATCAGATGATGCCGCGTGTTATTTAGTTTAAGATATTTAACTGTTTTAAAATTATTTTCTCGCCCAAACTACAACTCTTATTATCATTATTTTTAAATAAGAGGAATTTAAATTATAAAAATCTAAATATTCAAAAAAAGTACAAAATAATAAATCAATCAAATAAAAAAAATTCAATATATATTTTTGAAAATTTTAATTAGAAACTAAAAGTATTTGTATTTTGTTGTGACACTTGCAATACAAACTAGTAAAAGTTTTAATCAAAAAAGAGTGAAAATCATTTTAATTAAATTGATTCATTACAAGTATTTGAATGCATACATTTTGAAGGACAATCATAAAAGTAAAATTAGTGTATTTGAGGTTTGGAGGGAGTATATGATTTTATCATTGTAATGAAGTAGGCAATATTTTTTCTATAATATATAATGCTACAAATAATACACTAAATGAACAGGGCAATTTCTTTGTACTAATTTTTGCCAAAAGAAATTATACAAATGTGACCACTAATTACTGCTAAAATTTTACATTGGCACCATACCTAAATTTAGGAGTCAGTGTTGAAAATTTTCTACTGTTGCAAACTAAATCTGTAACTCCTTTGAAGTTAAGAGAGTGAATTTTGCTTTCCAATTGTCCAGAAGTTGAAAATTACTGATTGACACTTGACAGCCCCTCTTTTTTCACCCTCTCCCCTAAAATCCACAAATATGCTTGTTCCTTGATAATTGGGTATTAAACCCATCAAAAAATAACAAACAATCTTTTTTACTTTCATACCCATACCCTTCTTCAAAAGTATCTAAACAAACATCCCCTTAGGAAACTGTTATTGAAAATTTTCTACTCCTGAAAACTTCTTTGAAGTTAAGAGACACTGAATTTTGCTTGCCAATTGTCCAGAAGTTGAAAATTACTGATTGACAGCCCCTCCATTTTCATCCTCTCCCTCAAAATATCAGCCACCTCAACTGACATCCTGACTTGAACTAGAAGCCTATCATTCCCATAACTCTCTTGTTCCTCCTTTATTTTCAGTGCTGAAATCGCCAAACACTCACTGCAGTACTCCACACGAATAAATTGAAGTGTTGGTATTTCTCCGACACTGGATGGGATCTCCGTCAAGCCCGATAAATGGACGAGGACAAGCTTCTCCAACACTGGAAAACAGGAGGCACTTTCTAAACTCCAATAGTTCAGTACACCATTTCTGATTTCCAGCACTTTCAGGCGAGGAAACCCCCCCTCGACGCAGCTCCACTTCTGTTTGTCGATGAAAGAATCCCTCAGCCTGAGTACTTCCAGGTAGGGTAACGAACCAACTATCGAAGACAAATAAGCCCAACGTAAATAGCAGTCTTCTAAAGACAACTTGTTTAGTGAGCTTGGGAATGCCTTCTCCAGCTCACTGATAGAAATTCGTGTTGTTTCGGAGCAGCCTAAGTTTAGTTATTCAAGTTCACTTAATTAACCACCTAAGATTTTGGATATCCTCGTACAATCCATCATAGTATCCCTTCCAGATATCACCATACATCAATTGCAATTTCCTAATGTTGGGTATTCTCTTGCAGACTTCCTGACTCAACCTGAAATTCACTACTTTTTTAAGTGTCTGTAAGTTTCTCAGCACAACAGATTCGTCGTCTTTGTCGCTCAGAGGAGGATTAGGAACATAAATCTGAGAGCCCTTTAGATGCCTAAGTTGTGCCATTTTCCATATCTCCATTAGTGAAACAGTTCTCCTGTTACGCCTTTTGATGATCAATGTTTGCAGACACCAGATGAGGTGCATTGAGGAAGGAAACATGGAGCCATCCCAATTAGCATAGTAAGAAATGTACCTCAAGTTCACCAGCTGATGTTCAGCTTCTGTGGACCAATGAAATGCTCTTTTCAAGACTCTCAACAATCTACACTCAGCTGGCACCTGCGACACGTCGCATAGTAGTGATCGGGCGAGTGAGGCTAATTGAAAGGCTCTAAACACTTCGCTTTTACGAGTGCTTGAAGCCGATTCATGAAATATGAGGCGACGCTCCCCGTCCATGTTTAGTCGGATGCTCTGTACTCTGAACTCACGAAAGAACTTCTCCTTCTCCCCTACCCTTAAGCACAACTCTCTTAAAAGATCACGGATGCGACAAGATTTAATTTTTCCATTTGATCTATGCTCACTAATTAAAATGAGGTTCCTATCAATAAGTTCCTTTAAGTAATCTTCTGCAGTCTCTTCTAACAATTGTGCACCATTTGATTTCAAAAACCCCTCTGCAACCCAAAGTTGACATGAATTTTATAGTCTTCTTCATAAGTTCCCATGTAAAGAAAACATGGCTTTAAATGAGCAGGCAAATAGCTATAACTCAAGTACAAAACATCCAAGCATTGATCTCTTGAACTGAGAATTGAGTTTATATCTCTTGCAACACTCTGCCAGCATTCCTCACTCTTACTCGACTTTCGAAGAAGCCCCCCAATAACAAAAATAGACAAAGGAAGTCCTTTGCATTGTTTAACAATGTTCATCCCAATTTCAACAAGCAGAAGAAAAATCTTTTTTCTTTTCAAGCGGACATATTATATTAAAATAAAATTACTTGGAAATAATTTTTTTAATATGATATACTATTTTGAAAGAGTGAGGCTTGCGTGCGCCCATGCGCACGGGAACACATTCCGTGTGCTTTTAGAAATTTAGTATTATGAGTAAGGGTACATTACTTTGGTCTAAAGGGTATACACTTTAATTAATAAAAGGTACATTATTTTGTTCTAAAGGGTATACACTTTTCATTAATATTTTTTTTTATTTAGAAAATAAAGGGTACACATTTTTATACTAAAGGGTATACAATTTAACACAAAATTCTAAAGGCGCACGGAGTGTTGTCCATACGCCCAGATACACAAAATAATTTTCTTTAGAAAATAAAGGGTACACATCTGTATAATAAAGGGTATACAATTTAACACAAATTTCTAAAGGCGCACGGAATATGGTCCGTATGCCCGGGTGCACAGGAGTTTTTGCCATTTTCAAATTCATATTACCTTTTATTTTTTCGCAATTTAAATATAACCTTTAAAAAAAAACAATTTCCACCCGCGAAGAGGACAATCTTCTTGTTGTCCAAAATACGCATTTTTTTCCCACAAAATGGAGTCCAACTTTAATGCTATCATTTAAAATTAATTCTAATGCAGTTATATAAGTGCCCAAATAATAAGTAGCCCAAGGCCCCAAATTTGACCATCTTCGTCTGTTCGAATCCCTATTTTATAGGGCTCAATTCTCTATTCCACTTTCATGTTTCATTGATATTCCATAACATAGAAAATTATACTCTACTATTTACCATTAAATCCTTGGAATACATGTGGCGTTAGTTTAGGCATTAATTGTAAAACGTGACATATATATAAATAATAGAATAAGAGATTAAACACGTGTGTAATAAGTAAATCCAATTTGTATTTTATCGCTCTATATTTCATAATTTTTTCATTAAAATATCATATTCTAATAAATGATCATTAAATTGGTGTTTACGTTGCAATAATGTAAGCATCGATTATAATATATGAGCATTTAACAAGTGAAATAAGAGAGAAAATATAGAATTAGTTGTGTTAGGCGGATGCGGTCGTCATCGTCGTCCGAGTTCGTCGTCTACGCCGGAGAAGGTGGTCGAGGAAAGAACTCCACAGTGCTCAGATTCCTATTGAACTCACAAAAGAATTAAAATCCATGTTCTACCCGTAAGGGTCACAAATGGGTGTTAATATGGGATGGAGTGTAAGGCTATGGGCCACATCCTAATAAATTAGAATGGACCCAATACTTAAGGAAAGAAGACAATCATTTGGGCCAAAGGGCCCAACAAGTTGGCCTGCATTATAATTAGGAGCACATAGCGTTGTATTAAATGCGCAAAATATGAAAAAGAAAATGTTTAATTAAATTAATAACAAATTTTGCGATGGTGATTAATTACATATATTTAGTTGAGACGATAGTATAGACTACCGCAATGATGTAAAATCTCATTAGCACTCCACGTAATATAATCTGAATCCTTTTCACACGTGCGGTGACTTAGGGTTTGAAATGCTTGATAGCAGTTACCATGAGTGGCATTATTATTTATCTCCAGCTGAAGACAACAATTGAAGGTTGGATATCTTCGAAGCTCCACATTTTTCTTCTGACATATGGTTTCAAAAAACTCAATCTTGCATTCATCCAAAAACGTGGTCAGAGTTGAGTTGCAAGCACGTGTCCAATCCAACCACTCTTCTGATGTCAATTCCTTCACTGCTTCGCATTCGAACAGCAATATGGCCACAATCATTACGAACAAAGTTGCAATTTTATATTTGAAAATCATTTTCACCATCTTTTTTATGAGATTAATTCTTCTCTCATCAAAAATTTATTGGAATTACTCACCTCTACTATCAGTTTTTATTATTAACATTTGTTTGTTTTAATGACTCTATTTAAGACGTATATTATAACTTAAAAGTAAATTAAATGTGCGAGTTAAGATTGTCTTTTGATTAATGCGAATAAATAATAAACGCTTTAAGGTTACTAGCTACATAATTTATGATAAATATATAAAATCAAGTCATGAACCATATAGGCGAGAAATATAACAAAGTCTCTCGTGCGGGGAAACATGTTAAAATATGATAGTTATAGAGTATTAAAATATGTTTTTTTAATTAATAAATATAGTTAAAATATGTTAATTCATAGTTAAATTATATTAGTAATGAATCATATTTATGATAACAAAAAATATATATGTATATATATATTGTCATGTTAAATAATTTAAAATTTAAATCCTGAAATATAAGTTAATAATCATCAATTCAAAGATTTTTTCTTTAAAAAAAATCAATATTCAGACCTGAAATACATGTAAAAATATCGACCCAAGACATGTAATGGTAAAATTGTGAGAAATTATTTAACTGTAAGTATAAAAAGAATTCCTTGAATACAATTGATATGTTATTAATTTTAAGAGTACATATTATCGTAGAATCTAAACCATTAGATTAGATTCCTTGTTAATCTTAATTATTAGATAAAATAAAGTAATAAAAATAAATAAATAACTACCCATTATATCCTATATTTTAGCTACTAAATCCTTGGGTGCATCGGTGCACTAGATGCACCTAGAATAACCCTAATTTTAATGATAATGAATAAAAATAATAAAAATAAAATAAATAAAAACGTATTTACTGTTTTTTATATTTAATTAGTGTTGTTAATTTAATTATTTAAAATTAAATTAAATATTTTCTACGTCTACATATTTGGAGTTAAAATTATTTTTCGTCCCATAACAATATGAAATTTTTGATTCTGTCCCAAAAAAGATATCATTTTCAATTTAGTCCCATAACTTTCTATATTGGCCAATTTTGGTCCCAAAATCACCGGAATTCAGCACGTGCGCCTCACGTGACCCCTCAATTTGGGGCTTTCCGGCGATTTGGGACCAAAATCGGCCAATATAGAAAGTTATGGGACTAAATTGAAAACGATATCTTTTTTTGGACAGAATCAAAAATTTCATATTGTTATGGGACGAAAAATGATTTTAATTTAATAGTTGAACCCTAAAAATATACTACCTTCGATTTTTTTTATAAAATATTAGTAACTTCTATTTATTCCATTACCTTTGATGTTTTATCATTTTTTTAATATATAAAATTAAATTATATAGGATATATACCCTATGAGACCATGTCAAGATTTGAAATTGGAGATTAAAACTTAAATTAATATGAGAGATGAATTTTGTACTATGAGAACATAATTTTTGTATTATATTATTATTTAGATTATATTATATGAGATGAATATTTTTTAAATACTAAAAATTAAAGAATAGTTTATATATATATATATATATATATATATATATATATATATATATATATATATATATATATATATATATATATATATATATATATATATAAATTTTCATGTAAGGATCCAATTTTTAAGTTAGTTCTCAATTTTAGTTTTCATTTAAGAAATGTCTCATTTCAAGGCTCAATTTTACTTTTTTTTTCCTCAAATTAAGGTCTGTTGTAATTTTATTTTTTTTCGAATTGAATATATTTTATAAATTAATATAAGATATTAATAAAAATAACATATTTAATTTTATGATTTGATTTGAAGGTGTATAATAATATTTTTAAATTATTTTGTATGACTTGAAATAAAAATATAAATTTTATGGTAAGTCTTAAAATGATAAAAAAAATAACAAATATAAAAAATCAGGCCTTAATTTGAGAAAAAAAACTAAATTTATATCTTAATTTGAAACATTTATAAAATTGGGTCTTATTTTAAGACCTAAACTAAAAATCAAGTCGTCATAATATATATATATATATATATATATATATATATATATATATATATATATATATATATATATATATATATATATATATATATGTAAATTGTGCTAAGAATTTAAATAAAAAATTAAATGGAGTTAAAATCACTTTTGGTCCCATAACAATATATATTTTTGATTTTGTCCCAAAAAAGATATCATTTTTAATTTAGTCCCGTAACTCTCAATATTGGCCGATTTTGGTTCCAAATCGCCGGAAAGCCCCAAATTGAGGGGTCACGTGAGGCGCACGTGCTGAATTCCGGTGATTTTGGGACCAAAATTGGCCAATATAGAAAGTTATGGGACTAAATTGAAAATGATATCTTTTTTGGGACAGAATCAAAAATTTCATATTGTTATGAGACGAAAAATGATTTTAACTCACATATTTGATTCAATACAATTAGATCCATGTCATATGCTCATAAGTTATGGGAGTTTAAAATATTAAGAGTTTAAGTACACTGCACCCGTACACCTGAATAATTTCAACCGTTAAATTATATTCACATTTAATCTTCATCACTTAATAAAATAAAAATAATTAAAAATAAAATTAATAACTACCCACTATACTCTCTATTTACTCTATAAACCTTCAAGTGCTTCAATGCACCCGGTGCACCTGGTGCACCACAAAATCACCTATTTTTTTCTTTATTTGAATAGGTTCTAAAATAGTTAGGATAATTAATTTCTTCTTAAACCTTTTAGTTTTATATCAATTTCTCTTAAAATAATATATTTTGTTTTTACTAATTTAGTCTCATAACTTTGTAAAATATTGATTCAATCACATTCCATATAATTAGAAAAATTGAACATTTTTAAGTAAAAATGATAATTTTGGTGAGACTTTAAAAATTATGAAACTATTTTGTAGAAATTAAGTTTCTCAAAATTATTTTAAGGCAAAAGTTCCTGTGCCCCCGGGGACACCGTGTCCCCAACACCCCCCCCATATTCTATTTAACACTGTATTGCCCCGAGGACACCGTGTCCCCAATACTCCCCTTCATATTCTATTTAACCCTATATAATGCTATGTGTTTAAATTGAGTTTGGGGATAAAGTGACACGATGTCCTAGGACAAAGGAACCTCACACTTATTTTAAATCAAATAAACATGTATCGCACGAATTTTCAAATTCTATAAGACACAATTTATGTATTACCGAAAAATAAAAATACTCCAGTAATTGTTTTTCAATAGACAACCATTGAATTTAAAGAAGATTGTCTACGAGGCTAAAGCAAGATCCTGGTCATGGCTTTCATTTAAGGTGGTGGAGTTTCGCAACATTAATGCTTTGGAGTGGTATAAGTGTCCGCGAAATTGTTGTAAGTTAATAACTAGTGCTAGTTTTTAACTTTCAAAATAGTGGAAAAGGATTATAATAGTATTGTTGTGGTGTATGTTGGGTTGTAAGGGTGTTGAAGCACCCCTTGTGCTTTTGTAACACATTTCTAAACTTAATAAATTTGTTTGATCAAAAAAAAAAAACTTGTTATTGTGGTGGATTTGAAAATCCTCGCAAATTGACTTGGGTTACGGATGTGATTCTGGCAGTATTGACCGCATCTTTTGACGTACTTAATTATTTGGCGATTATTCCTTACCTTCAGATCAAATTAGTTATTGGCGGTGAAAATTGTTTTAAGATAATTTTGGGATACTCCTAGTATAATGGTACACTTTAGGATTAATAAAGTAAAAATTAAGGTAGAGTGAATAGTTATTAATTTATTTTTAATTATTTTATTTTATTTTATGGTGAGAATTAAATAAAAATATATTTTAACAGTTGATACAACTGTACCAATGAACCAAGTATACTGAAGTTAGACTGTTGACTTTATAGCACATATAACTACTACCTCTTTCTGAATCAATACATACATTAGTATATATAATTGAACATCAATTCAAATTAAAATTATGAGTTCAACAAAATGCATTATATGCACCCTAAAATTACCATAAAATTATAGAAAAAAATAATAATAGTATAATTAAAATTTACTGACGTTGTACATTAAAATGATACTACCTTTACAAATTTCCGCGCAATAGCAAACACAAACTTTCGAGTGATTATTGAATATCGAATAAGAATATATATATATATCAATAGAATTATATTTTAATGAGATAATATTTTAAAAAGTTAAATTTAAATAATTTTTTAATTTTATAAAAAAAATGTACTGTAACAGACTAGTTTATATCTAAACTATTACAATAGTCCCAAAGTTTATCAGCCCTCATACTGATGTCTCGTGGACCCACATTAGGTCCACAAAGTTTTAATCTCTTGATACGATGAACTGTTGCATTGTTGTAGCAATCTTGTCCAACGACAAAACGAAGATTATTACAACAATATTCCACAATTGTGCCGTTGTCTATTGGACCATTGATTTCACATACCGCATTAATAACCTCATTCAGACAAGCAAGAGGGTATGTCGCCTCACATGGTTGACCAAAGGGTAAATCAAATTTTTTTGCTAGAGATTCATCTAGAAATCCCTCATTCATTATCACAAAGGTTACTATACTGATTATAAATATTCTTGATCTCAAAAACATGATGATTTATTTTGGTGACACGAATTAATTCCCATCTTCTCCAAGCAGTTTTTCCAATTATATATACAGTACTATAAGTAACTGCTATAAGAGTTTGATGTGTGAGTTTGTTACAACTCAATTTTATTTAATGACGTTTAACTGAAACCCACTTAATTATATACATATTAATTTTCACTTAACTTTTTTAATATGAAATATGCAGCATGCTTGAACTCCATTAAGGGTTAAAAATTTGTTTCACTCCATAACTAGCAAATACTTAAAATTATGTCCTAAAAAAATATATTTGTGTCGATTTTTTTTTTGAACAGAAAAAATATTATTATTAAGCAAACTTGGGATAATGAGAAATACCCTAAGGATATAGTACCCAATTACAAATGACAAGAGTATTTAGTATATTTGTGTCGATTTAATATCGTAACTTTGATGTTTCATCTCAATTTTAATGAATTTTGGCTGGAATTAAAAGTGTCACGTACGTGGCATGTGAAGCTTCAATTATTTGGAAAAAACCGGCGAGATCAGTTGATGTGTCGATTCAAAAAAAATTGCACCAATCACATGAATATATTGATACATAATTTGATATGGTAATTTCATTAGTGTAATTTCAATTGAAGCAACACCTCGGCTTCAATCGCCGGTTTTCACAAATTAATTATTAAAGCATCACATGCTGACCAAAATCGAAAGAAATATCAAAGTAATGGTACTAAATATACAGAAATATGTTTTTTAGGATAGTATTTAATGTCTTTAATAATTATGAGACCAAACAAAATTTTAACTCAAAGTTAATATCATTTTGGGTCCTATTTATTTTTTGGTGTCCAATTTTGGTCCTTAAACTTTTAAAAATTTCAATTTAATTGATCATTGCTGGATTACGGAATATTAATGGTTAGGGCCTCGGTCAAAGGTCACTGACATCTCTTGGCCCAGGCCCACCAACAAGCCAATGATCCCAAACTCATCTAGTAGGTGGCCTTTCTAGTAGATTTTTAAATGGATTGCGGTGTGGTTTAATTATTAAAACTTTGTTAGGTTATGATTCTAGAAGCTTAAGTTGGCCGAGAAGAAGAATCTATATCATTTAATATTTAGTCATCTTGAAGCTTAGACCTATTAAAAAGTAATATCATTTAATATTTAATCAGATTACGCCCGTCACATGATTAGAAGCCTTGCCTCAAAGTTTGGGTTTTTATGGTTCTTATGTATTTTTACTTTTCTAACTCATGCATGATTTAACCTTAGAAATTTATTATTAATTTTCATATTATAATATTTTTTAATTATAATTAAAGGTTAAAAGGGAAAAAAATAATACCGTTCCACATTTGAAAAAAATCATTGATCCTACCAAATAATCTTTATGTATAATTGCTCTCCTAGCTAGTTCATTTGAAAATAATGGTTCATATATATTCTTCCATCCTTAAAATCTGTCAATGTAAAGTTCTTCAGAATTCAGATTAAGAAAAATTACAAAGGAATTAATATTAATGCCAATTTATTGAACTGTAAAAAGCTTTTTTTTTTTTAATCTGAACAGTAAAAAGCTAAAAAACATCAATCGCAACCACAAGAATTAATATTAATGGCAATTGCAAAGTTACACACTTTGTTTCGACTTGTTAATTACTGCTGCCTCTAACATAGATCTGTTAGCAGCATCACCACAAACATCAACAACACTAGAGCATAAGAAAATGATGACACAATCTTAAATTATTACACATTAATTAAGTAGCCTAGATAAGAAACTAGTAAATGCATGTCAATTTCCATACAGAAAGGCGGTTCCCAACTGCTCCCCGAGCAACACTTGTCCATAAGATGTAATGTGCAAGCTATCCGACTGAAGCTCCAGCCCTCGACTATCAGCGCATGTTAGGTTAGCAACCTCCGCTGCACTCTCCAGTTGAGCTTGCCTCACCATATCAATTCCCACTCGTGTTGTGTTTGTTGGTAGCAATCCCAGGGCAACCTGCACCAAAAATTGTTATGTTGTTAAGTGTGGACAAGACAAGAAAATGAAGAGAGTATATATACCTCAATCAGTGGTAGGAGTGGTGAGTTGAGATCAAAACGCAGATCGTTGACAAAAGCCTTGAAACGGGTTTTGTACATAGCAGCATTGGCATCACTGTAAGCGTCCTTCTCACCCTGGAACCACAGTACACCCCGGAGCACACCTCCATCTCCGATTTTGAGAGCAGCATCAACGCGGGCGAGGGTGTTGTTGTACAGAATGGAGCCTTTGATCCACTCCTCCATGGCCGTAGCTCCCACTGCACATGGAACCAAACCAATTGGGCCGAAAGTAGGATCCCTCCGCAGTAAGTAGTTTGCGAAGGGCATCCCGGGCCCTATTCCGGACAGCGTGGCCGGGGGATAGGACGGCGGGGCGCCGATGCCAAGGTGGAGTGGCTCGTGGGCCTCTTCCCACGTGAAAGTCGGGTTCAGTCGGAATATCTGCGGGTTGGGTTGGCATTGCTCTGGAACGAAACCATCCCAGACGTAATTGTTGTCGATGACACCTCCCAGTCCTTGCATATTGGACTGACCCGCCAACACGAACACATTCTTCACCTCTTCCGACCCTGCTACCAACACAAACATACAAATGGAAGTGAAGAAAATTAGTTTGTTTTCCATTGAGATTTAGGAATGATACTGCTCTTTTGATTATCTTCCTAAACACGCTCTCATACTACACCATTATCTTCCTATTTATACCAGAACAGTGGGGCCCACTTATGCCCACTCTTATTTTATTATTTATATCCAAACCTGAAAACACTTCCTTTTATTTTCTTCTATATTTTTTTTATGCTCTTCCATGAATTTATTTATTTTATTATATTTAAATTTAGGTCGATTTAGATACTAATTTCCTGTTATATTTGTTGTTACATCTCCTGTTACAAATCGTTGGATGATAACAATCAACCCTAATGGGAAAGGTTGAGATTTTCCTATCTGCATACATTTCACTTATCTAACAAGTGTAACAGGAGATGTCTCCAACGTCCTAATTTCTATGTTATCTTAGAATTTATTTCTTTCATCTGTATAATAATGCATTCAATATTTTTTGTTAAAGCAAATTGAACAATTTTAAGTGCCTAGCTCAGGTGCACTTGATGCATCTCTAACATTTATAGGTCAAAAATATGGGGCAGTAAATATTAGTCTTTAATTTTTAATATAACGAATAAAATGCACGTAGTTCAACTCCTACATTAAATTAAATTCTAATTTTAAACAGTGATTTTCGTAAATTAAAATTTTTGATCAATTTGTGCACACAACCACAACGGAGAAGGAAGAAGACTTTAGAAGAAGATCAAGAATCGGTTTCGCATTTAATGTGTTTAACCATATATTTAATTCCATGGATAATTAATAACATTTCATAATATATGGATCGATATTACTCAAACAAATAACCTATAATCCACAGTTTCAATTCACACCCATTAAAATTTAAATGTGTCACACGTCAGCAGTCTCTGTCACATACGATCGCATTTTAGACCTCTCACCACTGTCTGTCCACCCCTGCATGCATTAAATTTACCAGCAGTACGTAGCACAATTGCTGCAATTAATTGTCTATGTTTGTTCACTTATTCTGCATTTCAAAAACGATGAATACCTAACACACTTTAATTCATTTTTCCATATATTAATAGTTTAATGTATGAGAAGTTTTTTAAAGCTCAATTCATAATGTTGACCTCAAATCTGCTCTAAATATTGTGCGGTTAAAATCAATGATTTTGATGAACCATATATCAATGTGTTTTATGTGTATTGGTACCATTAGATGTGAAGCATATAATACTTAATTAATTGACTGACTGATCCCTTGAACAAGGTTCACCATTTATATACACCATACTTCTACAAAACTATTTTTTAATACATGGTTGACAAATTATATTTTTAGAGAAATAAATCATTTACCTTTTGAAAGAAAGTAAGCATTTCAATTAAAATTTGAAAAATAATATTTTTTATTTACTAAAGAATTATTTCGATAAAATAGTGATTGCAAAGTGCACAAAAGTATTTGCCTCTTAATTGATACAAGACCGTTATTTCTTCTTTAAGCGAATAGCACATGCTAGATGGGTAGGGTTTAGGATATTGGTAGAGATGGGTAGTGTAATTAGGGATTACTCAAGCTTCACAAGTTGCTCTCACTCAACTCTCTTATCTGATGCTGCTGCTTTTAATACTCCATATTCTTATCCTCTTTTTATAAGCGTCTGAGATGAGATGTAATAGTGGGGCCCACTAAGATTATTTTATTTAAAATATATATGCGTATTAGCTAAATTGGTAGGGCAGCTTCTCCTTGTTTGCACTTTCGAGGCTTCTAAACCTAGCAGCAGCTGCACTTCTGTTAATTTTTTTTTATTAAAATATTTTTATCTTTTCCCGTGAATTTACTTGCTCAATATTTTATTTTTTAAAAATAAATTTTAATAATAATAATTAATAAATAGGAAAATAAATGAGATTATATTTAAGGGTTCTGATCAAAATCGATATGTATGTTTTCTGTCATGCCTACGTACATATGTAGTACTCTATTCATGCATTAATTATCCCTTTATATTTTTGTACATGGTCCTTCTAAAGAATCTAAACCACTTTTAATTGATTATTTGTTATGAATTGACGATTTGAAGTTGACAAATAAAAATTTGTAAATTAAGAATCATGTCACATGTGTGTAATTTAAAATTTTAGGGTTAATTCATGTCTTATTTGGTCAGTCTACTCATGTGCGCATACCAGCCTCCCTAATTTAACACACCATAATTAATGCATTTGGCATGCAATTCCTAGTCATTTTTTTAAAGATGAAAAGAAAGGCATATATTTGTGATTCTACAGTTTTACTACTATACATTTTCTTTTATTTATCTACAAGATTAATAGAAGCGCATTTTTTAAAACTTTTTTTTAAAGATAAAAAGAAAGGCATTTGTGATTTTATTACATATATTTTTATGAGCAAGATGGCCTAACGTATTCCCAATTCTATTAAAATCCATTAAAATTTAAATTTCCACTTCTATCCAAATCCATTAAAATTTAAATGGGTCTCACGTCAGTCTCTAAGGACCAACCATCGCATTTAAAATATTCCTTCTAACTAGGTAAAGAAAAGACTTCTCACAACTCTCTGTCGACCACCCCATGCATCAAGTTTTTGACTCATAGCAGCGGTATGCAATCAATTAACAAAGTTTGTTCACTTATTCTGCATTTCGAAAACGATGAATAACTAACACGCTTTTATTGATTTTGATGAACCATATATCAATGTGTTTTATGTATATCAATATTTTAGACACTAAAAAAATACTTTTTTTAACTATGGAAATTACTAATATAATTCAATAAGTAATAACCAACAAATCTTAAAAATATATTTTAATTTCAAAATTTTCATCTCTAATTAATACACTTAATATACTTTTAATTATTTACTCCCTATTTGTTATTTAAAAATATCAAATACTTGGATATAAGAAAAACAACATTTCAACAATGAACACAAGGATATTTTGGAAGGATACATCACAAGGCTCCAATGATACAGGAGTTTGGTTTACAATCAAACATTCCACATTTAATATTGACCAATTAACATTAACAACTTACACAGCATTTATTATATATATATATATGATAGGCAAAAACTTGTATGCCCCTTTAATATTAAATTATATCCTTTAATATTAAATTGTATACTTTACACTGTGTAAAGATGTATACGCTTTATTTTTTTAAAAAATAAAAAATATTAATAAAAAGTATATATACTTTAAGACAAAATAATGTACCCTTATTAATTAAAGTATAGTATACCCTTTAAAATAAAAACAATTTACCCTTACCTATTTTGCATTTGGGACCCAAGATACCACCTCTATATGATAACTATCGTATACTCCATACCCCTATATGCTTATTTGAGATCTAGGATGGAAATTAAGTGTTTTCAAAAGGATATCTAAGTTTGGTCCACTGTTCATCAATAAAATAAAGATAAAATAAATAAATAAATAAGTAAATACTCCATAGTAAGTATTTTTTTTTTGACTTGATTTCTGATGAAAATTATGATCAATTGCTCATAGCTAGTAAATAAATTTATAAATGATTCGAATCCATCACTTGGTATTTCATATATCAATAAAAATGTTACAATTATATATTATCGAATCGATTCATTTTATTTTATTTTTAAAAAAATACTATTTAATCCATCCAAACTCAACTTAAAGATTTTTAGAGGTCATGTGGAACGATTAGTGAAAAAATAAAGGCAATTATAATTGTTTTATGAAATCATCAAAGTTACATATCGGTGAGGAAACAACTCATGATCAAATAATGCAAACCTTGAAGAAATTAAAAGAAAAAGACAACATCTTCACTCCACATAATTTAATACAACTCTTCACCCAAGTAATTGACCTTCTCTTATTATACATGCAAGAAAAAAAGCATCAAATTATTTTATATCTAAATAAAGTAACCGCCCTTATGACACTTTTCTTTTTCAAGGTTGAGCTTCAATTGAAAGTGAGTTGAAGTATTGGTAAAAAGTACCGATAGACAAAGACTTATCGTCTAATCCTTTTACATGGTAAATCACCATTAATGAACTAATGGTCTTGGACAGAAAATCATTAATTGTATTAAATTGTGTGATGTTATTTATTTTTTTTAATTTCTTTCTAAAATAAATAGGTTATTTGATTTCTCCCCTCCTAAATGATTTAAAAGTTGATATTAAGTGCACCGTATAAATTTTTATTTTATTCTGTACACATGTTACTCTATTTTTATATACGTGTTTATTAATAATTGTATATTTTTTCACACTAAATTTTTCATTAAAAAAAACTAGCATGCATATGTATATAATTTTTTATTCAATAGTGTATAAATGTTTTTTAATAATTGTATATTATTAAAAAACTAACAATTAAATTATATACATTTTTGTTTATAATTGTATATGTTTTTATTTATATTTATACACGTTTTTAAAGTGTTATACTCTTTCTTAGGGCGTACAGTATGGCCATGATTTAAAAGAATGTATGATTTGGTTTTAATATGGTTATTCACCTTTAGCAACACTCTATTTAAAATACATCGGTAGATGATAAGAATAAGAATTCCAATTTTGATTTTTAAAACTCCCATTTAAATTTTAAAAATCATCTTTATATGCGTCTACGAATTTTAATTTTCAATAAGCTCTCTCTATTATATATTTTTTCTACTCAATGAATATTTTCTCTTTAATTTATCTCTTCCTCTCATATTTTTTTTTACGTAAATTAACATTTCTCACATACTGTTTTAATATAAAATGAAAATTTATGATATTAAAGTCCAAAATAAACACTTGTAACTGTTAAATTAATATTCAAACTTTGCATAATTCTCAAACAAACAACACATGTTAATTGCAGTTATGATATCTCAAAGAAACAATGCATTTTGATTGCAGTTATGATTTTGACCTAACTTGTGAAACTGTAATTCATTCCATTTGAAAATTTTATGGGGAATGATATATTCATGGTCTTAAATATTTGATGCAAATAAAAATTATTGATTTTCCATATTTGTGTTAGCTTTCTTCTTTGAAGCTTATAGCTTGTCTCTCACTCTCTTCTCATTCGTTACTGTAATTATTTGATGAAAATAAAAATAAATAATTTCATATTTATGTCAGCTTTCTTCTTTCACACCTTCGGCCTCTCACCCTCTTTCCATTCCTTACTACTCTACACATGCTTCATTTGAATTTTTGTTGCCTAAATTTTATTAACTCAGTCCTTATATATTCTTTTTCTTTAAATTCTCTCTCTCTCTCTCTCTATATATATATATATATATACTAATTTATCTAATTTTTATATTATAGTAAATCAGGAGCCATCATGGGAGAATTGGAAGATTAAGAATTAGCTGTATGATGGAGTCATGGAGAGTATCTGATATGCATAGTAAAAAAAAAAGATTGGGATAATAAAATAAAATGAAGAATATATATAGTTTTGATGGAGTATACTAATGTTGTAGCCATCAAATTTGGAGTTTACATTTATGAAACTGTTGGAAGGACTGCGAGCAGGCCCACAGGATCCTGGCTGCTGGATTTTGGAATATTAAGGGTTAGGCCCAAGGTCACCGACCTCTCTTGGTCCAGGCCCACCAATAAATCGAAGGTCCCAAACGTAACATAACGTGGAATCGATTTTATTGCCAAAAATGAAATAGCAGATGAAACTGGAAATGGGTTGCAATTAATAACATTTTTCATTCATAAACTCTACATGCAATGAGGATTTTTTTTTTTTTTTGTGCGTAAATCTTTATCAAGTGAAACGCCAAAAGGAAGTTTACATGCTTCCACAGCTATTCCAAATTTCATTGGCTCTTATATCAATCTGCGTGTGATTAATGTTGTCGAATTTACAGGAGTTTTGAGTTTTGATGTGGTAATCTACGGTTGTATTAAAGAAACAATTCATCTTAACATGGTAAGAAATGTCCATACAACACTTCGAGTCGATCCCCACAAATGGAAGACCAGGATGCTGGCACAGGGCAGCAGCTACATTATTGATACAACCAACTTTGAATGTTTGTTCACATAATTCTCCATAGAACTGCTCTCGTGCTCCAAGGAATGCGCCGTTCATTATTACAAAGCTCGTTAGGACCATCATCACTCTCCGTGTCTGGAAAAGCATTTTGAAAATTTCCTTAATTTCTCACCCACGATTCTCTAGATATTTCATTTGTTCAACTATACATGCGTACACCCCAATTTAATGTTTTTTAAGATTAATGTTACAACTCACTTAATAACCTTGAACTGAAACATAAATATAAAGTTGAAAATTTGTTTTGTCTCATTATTTTTTTGAAACTTTAAATTCTATCCAAAAAAAAAAATTGTATCAATTTAGTATTATTACTGTTGGGTATATTTAGGTTTCGGTATAATATGTTGACAAGAAAAATGTAACAAAAATAATAAGAACAAAATTTGAGTCGAGTCAAGTGTTATACTCTTTCTCCTTAAGACGAAATTGCCCCACTCTGGTGCTTACGGTTCGACGGTAATCATCTCCAAGATACAACGACTCACATCTTGTGATAGTAGCACTACAAATCACAAGATACGGCGAACCAACCGATATTATGAACTCACCTTAGGAGTAGGATGACTTTGAATATGCTAAGAATTATTTTGAAAAAACTCGACTTCATAGAACATCTACGACACATGTGTATTTTCCAAATGATGCAAGTGAAATTCAAGTATGTTTGGAGTTTTCGAAGTGAATGATTATGGAATGAGAGAGCCTATTTATAAATTTCAAGGCGTCTTTTCGTGAATCGATACGACCATTAGATTTGATTTTGAATTTAAATTCAAATGTCTTTCTTTGAAAAGACACAATTATTCAACAATCATATCAATCAATCACACCTCTTCATAAACACACTTTAATCTAATAGACAATAATATTATTTTTTCATTCACCTAAAATTTTCAAACAATTACTATGAGATTTCGTTCAATTTTACTCGATTTTGACCGAAAACGCCGCTCGTGATTGAGGTGTCCATCATTTTCTTCTTTTATTTTTTATTTTTCTCAAATTTATGTGATTCTCTAAAATTTTATAATATTCGATATATTCATCCATATATCGGTAAATATATGAAATAACAATATTTTATGATTTTTAAACTTGGGTAGTAAAAACTACTTCCCGTGCCATTATTCGGAAAGTAATACTCTCTCTATCTCATAAACAAATTCATACTTTCTATTTTTGTTCGTCCCATAAACAAATTCACACTTCTAAATAAAAAAAACACACAAATCAATAACCCCAGAGCACACTTAATTTCAAAATTGTCACCCCTTTAAAACTCACATAATTTACGTTATAATTTATTTTTTACCTAAAAATACCAAATTACCCCTAAAAATAAAGTAAAAAATCAACTTTTTCTTAAACTCTGTATTATAGTAATCGAGAACTTCTTTTTAGGAGAGAGGGAGTACTAAATACTAAAAAAACATAAGTTATAGTGGAAGAATAAAAATTTAAAACAATGTGAAAAATAAAATAAATAATATATCTAACTAAATAAAATTAATAATGAATTAGAAAGAAATAGTGCAAACTGGCGTTACGGTTTCATACTTTTTTTATTTTATTCAAATGTACCAAAATAGTTAAGACATTCATTATCATTCGAAATCATTTAGCCTTGTTCCCTTTTCATCCCAAAATAATATTTTTCACTAATTTCGTCTCACAGCTTTTGTAAAATCATCAATTTAATTAGTCTCATAGTTCAGTCCCAATAAGAAAAAATGGACATCTTTGAGTAAAAAATAATCATTATGATAAGAATTTAAAACCTATGAGAGCATATCGAATAAATTAAGTTTCTTAAAAATATTTTGAATAAAGTAATTTTGTATATGTTTTGATTTTAAACTCTTACAAATTGTTGGAGAAACTACTCTTCATGTGTTATTTTTGTGTTGAATGTAGTATAAAACAGCGTCGTTCGCTGAAAGATGGCCTAAGCATACGAAAGATGACGTGTTCTACTTCTACCATATATGTCTATGTTATTTAACTTTTCATCCTCGATCGACGATCATTCTTAGAAGCACGTAGAGTTGTATTAAACGCGCAAAATACTCCCAATTTGAAAAAGAAAATGTTCAAATTAATAAGAACTGCGATTGTGATTACATATATATAAGCTTAAAAATGTTGTATTATATATCTAGTGGACATGATATTTTAGACTATTGAAATAATGAAAAATCGATGTGATTCCTATTTAATTTTTTAATAATTAATTTTGATAATCATTCTATTAATTTTATTTTAACTCTTATTCAATTTAATATTAGTGGTTGGATAAACCTATTAAGTAATTTTTAAATAATTAACTTTACTAATTTTGATTATAAATTATGATTTGTTAATTGTTGAAGTAATATAATTATTAATTTTAAAGGAAAATTTTAATATATTTTTTATTGTATTGTATGCAAATTAAATTAATTAAATTATAATAGTAATTAAGTTCCTATTCATTCGTCATTAAATATTTTTTAAGTTGTTCATTCAATTATAAATTTAATCAGTATATATAATGTATATTGTGTCATTAAAAAATTTTGAATTCTTCATTTAAATACTACTCTCTCTTATCATGGCAAATGTATTTTTATTGTAATATACTTCTTCTGTCACACACTTATCTTTACACTTTCTGTTTTCATTTATTCCACACTTATTTTCACCATCCAAAAAAGGAAATTTCACATTAACTAACAACCTCAAAAGTTATCTTAATTTCAAAAATATCACTCTCACCTAACACAAATAACATACTTTATAATTTATTTCTTACCTAAAAATACTACAATACCCCTAAAAAGGTCAATAAAGTTGATTATAAAACAATCATTCTTAAAGTACTCTGTATCTATAGTACATAGGGATGGCAATGAGACGGGTATTTTCGGGTATCTGGTCTACCCGAACCATAATGGGTAGGGTACGGGTAGTTGTAAATGGGTTTGGGAAAGGTACGTGTAGTTGTAAAAATACCATTAGGGTTTGAGACGGGTACGGGTAATGCCTCAAGACCCGCGGGTAACCCGATTATATATATTTTTTTTATAAAATTTAATACTCCCTCCGTCCACTGCAAAGGTAACCATTTCACTATTCCTGGCGTCCGCTTCAAAGATATCAATTTCCTCTATTTAGTAAAGAAAGTACACTATATAACCCATCACTTCCTTCTAATACAACTACTCACTTTACCTATAATAATAATCCTCCTTAATCCACGTGCAAAAAGCAAATAAAGACCTTAGAATTGTCCATGTGCAAACAGCAAACAAGTACCTTTGCACTGGATGGAGGTAGTATATATTATATAATTTATATATTATAAGATATTTTATGGGAAAATCACTAATAGATACACATTTTTAGCCTAAATTACTATGAGATACAAGGAATTCAAATAATTACTCTCACATACAAAATATTAAAGTAAAATACCAAATATAACATTATAATCCCATATACTTTTAAACCACCAACCCTACCCCTCACCCACCCACCGGCGTTGACCAGCCGTTGATCGCCGGCCGGACAGCCGTTGGCCGCCGCTGACCACCGCCGCCTGCTGACGGAATTTGAAATGTGCAAACAAAATGTGCAAAAATAAAATTGTGCAAAGCAAATTGTGCAAATACATATGGGTATTTATGGTATCACAATCATAATTGTGTAGTTATGAGTAATAGTACTTTAAGTCATGTAGTTTACAGCAATTATGCATTATTTTATGTATCCAATAGTAAGTGACCCATATTTTATATATTTAATTAATAATTATAAATTTTATTTCATCATATTTATTAAATATATATTTAAAATAATAGAATTTATATTATATTTATTTTATATTTAATTAATAATAATAAAATTTTTATTATTATATTTATTTAAACAATAATAAAATATAAATATATATAAAATAAATGAATATTAAATGGGTACGGGTACCCGTGGGTATTGATAAACGGGAATGGGAATGGGACGGGTACGAGTATCATAATAATTTTTTTAAAAGGGACGGATACGGATACGGGTAGTTGTTTTATTAATCGGATACAGGTACGGGTACCCCAAAATAAGCGGGTACCCTACCAGTTGTCATCCCTAACAGTACCGGTGCAAATAAGTTCGGGACGGAGAAAGTAGTGATCAATGACACATGTGGGGGCCTTTTATTGAAAAGAGTATATGGATACATTTAATTGCGGTCTGGATCCCCTTTTTCATATCGTATTTCACTATATGTTTCATTTCATAACATAAATTTAATAAAAATACTATATCCTAATGATTATTAAACCCCAAACACTTCTACCAGTAATTTAGGGAATGATTGTGATACGTGTGTCACGTGATTGGCAAGTAAAATAGTAAAATGGAACAGGTAATCTCAATTGAATTAACTGGTCGTCCAAAATAATTAAATTGATACGTTAAATTTAACATAAAATGTACGGTGGAATACTAATCAAGTACTTATTCTTCCACATTCATTCCAAACTTCATTGGCTCTCATATCAATCTGCGTGTGATTCCTGTCGGGCCCACATAAGTTTCGTGTTTTGATATGGTAACCTACTTTTACATTAAAAAAACAATCCATCTTAACATTGTAAGAAAGACCATTACAACACTCCAAGTCGACCCCAATGAGTGGAAGACCACGATGCTGGCACACGGCGGCTGCTAGATTATTGATACAACCAACACTGAATGTTAGTTCGCACAATTCTCCATAGAACAACTCTCATGCTCCAATTTCATCCACAAATGCCACGTTTATTATTACAAAGCTTGTTATAACCGTTATCATTCTCCTTGTTTGGAAAACCATTTTAATTTCTCACCTATTTCTCTAAACACTGTATTTGTTCAACTATTATATACTCCTTTTTAATGTATTTTCAGATTGTTACAACTCACTTAATAATGTTGAACTGAAACCTATATATATGCATTAATGTGTTTATATTACGTGTATGCAGATGAAATAACTCAATTGCAATTGGAAAAAGATAATTTATTTATTTCTATATTAATAATGTAAAAAATCAAACATATTATAAGATAAATCTTATATGAATATTTTCCACAATTATATATATCGTTGGTAATCATTTAGCTCGTTTGTCATTTTGGCATGAACAATTGTTAATTTTTAATTCTTATAATATATAATTTCATATATTGTATTCATATCAATAGAATTTTTATTTATTTTATTTTATGGTTATGGTACAACTTTATCATAGAATATATAACTAATTAGAGTAGATATTTTATTTCAATTTTAATATAAACATCAAAAGTGTAAATACTCATTTTGAATGGTTGCTCTCACCTTGAAGCACGTGGGATTCGATACTAGGTAATTGTGCACCCTTGCTGATACCGTGTGATTAATCATTTGACATTTATTGAACAGTAAAATCTAAAAACATCAATCTGCTTTATTCCCCAAGCACAGGAATATGAATTCAAATTGCAAAATTACACACTTTCTTTCGACTTCTTACTGCTGGCTCTAACATAGATCTCGTAGCAGCATCCTGATCGAACACAAACATCAACAACAATAGTGTAAGAAAATGATCAATATACTTCACACAATCTTGTAGAATACGAAAGATTTCATAAACATAAACCTTAGTGATGAGAGCAATTTAAGATGCAAACATTTTTGTTGAACTCTTAAAGAGACAACTACTCTCAGGACAGCATTACTTTGAATAAACGAGTATAAGTTATAATTTTGGGGGCAAATTCACAGCTACTTATCACCACTGGACAGGCTGTCACAAAATCATACTATCATGCAAATGAAAGAACCTCTTAAGAGTTAAAGATAGCTGCATTTGTTATCTAAAGTGCCATGTTTATGTTACAGGGTGGATGACTTTTAACAAGAGCAACTTGGAAAGAGCTTCAACAATTTAATCGCCAGTTGCACTGGAAGGCATCACAATTTCCATGCCTATCAATGTTTCTCTAGAATCGCATGATCAGATTCTTCATAAACATCTATAGGTTTCATATGTGAGTTGATATGCAAACCAAGCATTTTAGAAGGATATAGATCATAAATCATTTGGTAATAATAACCCTACAGAAATGTGCAAATAAGAGAAAGTGCTTGAACTCCAAATCTGTCAAAATCTTTTCATGAAACTATGAGGTTTCTAATACTTCAAGAACTACTAAATTACAACTGACTCAGCCATGGTAAAAGATAAACAGAGCGTCCGAAAAAGTAATTCATGAAGTTCATAGGAACTAAATAGAGAAATCAAACAACAGCAATAAAACCTGAGAACCAAGCATTGTTGTGAAGAGATTGACATACCAGCTACAACCACAATGGTGAGGACATCTCCAACCTTTTTAATATGCCTCACAGTTTCCTTGGGCGATTTGAACCGTTTGAGAGAGGGATCCGGAGCCAAGAGCTTAAAGACAATGAGTTTGTCTCAATAGTGATGCACAAAAAGACAAATTGAAAAAATTGGAGAAAAGGACCGAATGAGGCGTCATATAATAAGAGGCAGCCCATGGATAACAACGAATGTAAGGTAGACAATAAATTCATGGAGTCATTTGAACTCAATCACATTTTACAAAACAAGCAATATAACAGCTTTTAGGTACATGTATATGCATAAAAACCATACATATATGAAGAACAAGGAGGATGAGAGAAAATTGGCACATATAAAGCTTAAGTTGAGAGAAAATTGGCACATATAAAGCTTAAGTACAGAGTTTGGCAATCTGCAGAGCGACAGAAACATTGAGGCAGGAAATCATTGAGCTAATTTTCTTTTCTATTTTCTGGGAGTGGGTATGGTTTCTGTTTGAATAAAGATCAATTATGAAAGCAAGCTACAAAATACAGATGACACCTTGTAAACATAATGATGCTTCTCAGCATCGTCTGTGAGACTAATTACCCAAAAGAGAATAAAATAAGTAATGAAATCAAAGAAGGCAACTTTCTTTTTTTAATTTCAAATTTTGATTTTTATTGAACTCCAACTATTCTAATCAAAGCCCCTTCTTGATTAATAAGAAATAACAAATAGCTACTTTCTGATTTTTCATCTCGAACTGCATTCAGTGGATTAATCTCAAATAAGATCTAATTTCACAATTAACATTTCTCCCAATCATCTCCATACTTGTATCCATCATCAACGCCCCCAAAACTTAAGCTTGTAATATAACAACATTCACATTCAACCAAAAAAAAAAAAAACCATTTAATATCATTATAAATAAATTGAGCAGGAAAATCAACAGATGATCGTAACCAAATTATTAATCAGCCTCATTAACAAGGAATATGCTCACCGCCTTCTCCCGAGGCCCTGGCTCCACATGAAATCCACGCCTTGAAAACGTGATCGGATCACCAGATTTCTGCTGGTCATTCACATAAATACATCAATTTTTACAGGTTTTTTCCACATTGAAACACAAAGGCTAACTAAGAAATTACAGCAAAATCTAGTCGGAATAATATGAAAATATATACTTGTGAATTGAGACGAAGCGCGGAAGTAGTTTTTTGATTGAGTAAAAACGCCATCTTTTTTTTTCTTCTTGTACTCCGTAAGATACAGAGAGAGAGAGAGACCTGAACAGAGTTTTGAGAAAGTGATGGAGAAAAGTTTTTCTTAATTTTTTAAGTAGACACTTACTTTACTATATTCTCACTTTTGACCCATTTTTGGGCAAATAACAAACTAAAACCTTTTTCCTAAGCATAATTTTATTTTAATTTAAATTTTAATGCATGAATACAACTTTATTGATTAAAAAGTTGCAATTTTCTCTTGATCATTAGCAAGAAAAAAAAAAACTCTTTAGTAGTATGCAATTTCCTCTTAATCATTAGAAAAAAAAAATACTCCTTTCATTTCAAGTTGTATGCACGAGATTAAGAAATATTTTGTGTTTTTTTAAGTGTATATGTTACATATTTTAGTCCATTCAACTCTAATTTTGGTTTTCAAGCCATTCAGGTGACTCAAATTGAACCCATAATAAGCTTTTTCTTTATATAATGATGATACAATCATGCAAATGTCTTTTAAGCTCATTCGTCAAATTAATATTATCTCAAGCTTTGTAGTTTGAAGGCAACAATGTGCATTCTGTTCCAAATCTAATAAACTGCAGATTACTTTTTTCCCCTAGAAAACAGTAGTTTTTATATAAATTAACTCCAAGGAAAATACAACGTGG
Organism: Pogostemon cablin; assembly: GCA_023678885.1. Classification (NCBI taxonomy): domain Eukaryota; kingdom Viridiplantae; phylum Streptophyta; class Magnoliopsida; order Lamiales; family Lamiaceae; genus Pogostemon; species Pogostemon cablin. The sequence goes on along the minus strand of CM043001.1, from coordinate 28,312,237 downwards.
CTAACGAGTCAAAGAGTGCCACCTAGACATACTCAACTGAACTCTATCATTTGTCCACGGATACACTACACATTACGCACACAACCATTTACAACCAACACACTTGTGGCTAACTAACTGTGTTACTAAGAAAGTGGTGTTATTAGCCTAACAAAATTCTTTCTCTTACTAGCTACCATTCTTTTAATGGATATCAACCATCGAAATATCACCACTACATAGGTCCATGAGGATAAAAATCTCCCATAAGGAAGAGGATGAACATCATTGATCGATAACCCCTCCAATTTCCACCTCTTCCTAAACTCCTCAACCTTACTATCAGGTACCATAACTTGGAGTCGAAAGCCATCGTTTCCGAAACTATCTTGTTCTTCCTTTATCTTCAACGCTGAAATCGCTGCAGACTCACTGCACTTCTCCAAACGAATAAGTTGGAGTGTTTGTACTAGTCCCATGTCCGACGGAATTTCATTCAAGAACCACAAGCAGACGAGTACAAGCTTCTCCAGGACCGGGAAACACGAGGGACTGTCTAAAGTCCACCATTTCAGATAACAAAACTTGATGCTCAAGAATTTCAAACGAGGAAATCCCCCCTCAACACAATTCCACGTGCACACTTCACTTGAAGTGTCTTCCAGCTTGAGAACTTCCAGTTGGGGCAACGAACCAGCTATCTTCGACAAATCTTCCCAATCAAGACGGCAGACACCTAAAGATAACTTGTTTAGAGAACCGGGGAAGGCGTTCTTCAGCTCATTAGATGAAATTCGTGCTGTCCACGAGCACCATATGTCGAGGGATTCAAGTTTGTGTAATCGGGCAATGTTTTGGAGATTTTTGTACAGACCATTTTCATACCCATGCCATGTATCACCATACAGTAAATGCAACTTCTTGATGTTGGGAATTCTCTTACAAACATCCTCACTCAGCCTGAAATTCACTACTGTTGTGAGTGTTTGCAAGGCTCCCAAAACAAGAGTTTCGTCTTCTTCGTCGCTGGATGGAGGATCCGGAAGCAAGATCCGAGAACATTTTAGATGCCTAAGTTGTGGCATCTTCCAGATTGGTACAACAAACACACACTCTCTTCCATTGATCAACGTCTGCAGATTCCAAAACAGAGATATTGAAGAAGGAAGCTTCAACCCCATGAAATTTAAGTACCTTAGGTTGACATTATGAATTTCATAATTTTTCCAAACAAGAATTTCTTTATCATCATCAAATTCTTTAAAAACAAATTCTTTACTAAAAACTCTCAACAATCTGCACTTTGCCGGTACCATATCCAGACAACCTATCAGCGAACGGACAAGTGAAGCTGATTGCAAGGCTTTACTGTCCAAGAAACTTAAATCGTTATGAAGTATAAATCGACGCTCACAACTTAAGTCTCGTTGAATACTAGTTCTTGTCACCACACAAAACAGCTTCTCTTTGTTGGCTACGCGTAAGCACAGCTCTCTTAAAAGATCATGGATGCCACAAGCTTTGATCTTCCCATTTGAACGACGAGAATGGACTAAGAGGAGGTTTCTATTAACAAGATCATTCAAGTATTCCTCTGCAATCTCTTCTAACATTTGCACACCATTCAGTTTCAAAAATCCCTCTGCCACCCAAAGTTCTATCAATTCGGACACACTAATCTGATGGTCCTCCGGAAAAGTTCCCACGTAGAGAAAACATGGCTTTAGATGACCAGGCAAATGGCTATAACTCGAATACAACACAACCAAACATTGTCCACTCTCACTTGAATTCAGAAATGAAGCTATATTATTAGCCACATCATTCCAGTATTTTGCAGTCCTATCTGCCTTCTTAAGAAGCCCCCCAATTACAACAATGGATAGGGAGAGACCTTTGCATTTCTCAACAATTCTCTTTCCAATCCACACAAGTTCACGAGGACATTTTTCTCGACCAAATACTTTACGACAAAACAGATTCCAACTGACATGCTCATCTAAAAAGTTAAGTGTAATGCACAAAGAGCTTAAATCAGTAGCCAATTTTGCCAGCCTCGTAGTTAAAACAACCCTACTTCCATTACCATTATCTGGAAAGTAAAACTTTATGCTATTCCAAGCCTCTACACTCCACATGTCATCTAACATAATTAAATATCTTCTACCAAATAATCTCTTATGTAGCTGTTCTGCTAACTCGTGTAAAGTTCCATTTGTTAAAGAAAGAAGCTGTAAGAGAACATCTCTTATATTGAAATCTTGAGAAATGGTAGCCCAAGCACGCAAGTCAAAATGATGCATGATGAGAGAATCTTCATAAACAGTTTTAGCTAGTGTGGTCTTACCTATACCACCCATGCCAACGATTGAGATGATCTGTCGTCGTGATTCTTGTCCAGTGAGAACATCCTTAAGTTGATACAACTCATCTTCAAATCCCACCATACTGCTACTCTTTTCTTGAGTGGTAATAAGAGGTGTTGATGAAGCAGCAGAGATGGAGTTAGCGTGCTGATCAGTGATGTCTCTTTCCTCTTTCACCATTAGAACCTTATCATTGAGAGAACCAATGTCTAGTATTACTTTCTGCAGATCGAACAAGCATCTGCGATGGAAATGAACGGCCGAGATTGTTTCAGTTGATGCTGGAAGAATTTGATCCACTATGTAGGTTTCAATGACATCTTCGGCCTCGTGAGCTGCAAGCGCTATTTGGGCCTCTAATTCTTCTGCTGCTTCTCTGCTCATACTTCCAATATAATCATCACTCTCAAGAAAATCTAGAAGGAAATCAAGATTTTGGCCAAGGGTTTCGATCTGGTGTTTATCAAGAGAAGCGGCAAAGTGAGGGTGATTCTTGATGTGATCAAGAGTATTGAAAAGAGAAACAAGAGCTGCATAAGCAGCCATATTGGTGGTAATCTTGCTATGATTTTCAACAGAATTCGAAGAAAAAACAGCAAATGGACAATGATGCTAATTGTTGAGATTGCTTCCAGATAATTGATGTGAATGATTTAACTGAACCTTTCGGCGAATCGGGGGCCAACATCCAGTACCTGCTTTAAAAAAGTTGCTTTAGAAATTAAATAGTGATTTAATATGATGATTATTCAGAAGCGGAACACCAGGTCCACGAATTGGAGGATCCGGATATTAAAACGAACCTTACCCGATGCACCATAGTCACTAGAATCTGGATTCGGGCCACGAAGGCCCGAACTCAATACAGTACGGCTCGCGGATCATTTGAATGAAGAAGGCGTTGCCACGTAAACATAAAAACCGTTGGTGACAAAATTAACTTGCACCCACGCGCGCACACACAGAACAGAGCATTTCTATTCATCGAAGCAAGTAATCGTTTTAATGGCGTTCAGAGGGGCAATCTCTGTCGGAAAACAAGCAAGAACCACCGTCTTCTCGGCTCCTCGTTATCTCCGAGCATCCTATCATGTCTCTGCTTCCATCCCATTTCACAGATCAACGCCTATTCCACATAATCAATCGGGTATGTGGGTATAATTTTAAGATTATTTCTTGAGTCATGACTGATTTCTTGTCTTTCTTGATATCCTGTATCATTGGGGCAAAAAAGGATCTGTTTAATGTGATTGTGGGTTAATTTACTTTCTGCTATTCAAGTTTTAGAAAACGAAACTATAAAGTCGAATTCTTTTAAGAAAAGTTTTGAACTTTTTACATATTTTTGTGGATTTTTGAGGTTTTCTGTCTGGAATTGAAGTTTCTAGCATTAAACTAGAAAAGCTATTGGATATCTGGGATTGGAATTTGAAGCATGAGACAGTTGAGCTATTGGTATTTCATGATTTTCTGTATTCGAACAAAATTTTTTTTTTTTGTTGGTCTTGAGGTTTTCAGAATGGGAATTAAGTTTTGAGCTTGAAACTAGATAAGCTATTGAAATTTCTTAATCTTCTTAATATTTGAAGAAAGTTTTGATTTTTCATATGTTTGTGAGTTTTGAGTATGAAATTAGACTCTAGAATTTCTGTTGTTCTCTTTGGATATGATAAGTGCTTTATGTTGATTTCCAGGAGTGAAATTTTCGATTCGGGCAATAAATGGGACAGCTGTGGATCCAGTGGCTCCCAAGAAAGAAATTCAGGGGCCATCGTTGAACTTGGAGAATTGGAAGATTAAGATGCTGTATGATGGAGACTGTTCATTATGCATGCGAGAGGTAAATTCTAATAAGCACAGATTAAAAATTTTCTTTGATGTGGGATGCAGAGATGGTGTTTGTTGATCCTTTATATGAAAATGATGAGTTTGAAGTGGATATACACTGTGATTCGTGTTTCTGGTTAGGTTGATATGCTGAGGGAAAGGAACAAGATGTATGGAACCATCAAATTTGTGGACATAAGTTCTGATGATTATAGCCCGGAGGATAATCAAAACCTTGATTACGAAACTGTATGCTCCCTTAAATGCTCTCAATCTGATTATGGCTCTTTAGTCTCAAGTCTTTTGCTTATGTGTTTTTTTAACATCACTTAATATACTTTACAAGACAAGATTCTTGAAAATTTATTTTCACCCCTAGCTCATTCCCACCAACCCTCCTATGACAAATGAGAGAATGAAATGCAAAGAACTAAGGTTGTCTGTGGATGGCATTTCTTGAGTTGTAGTATGATATGCTTCTTTAATTTTGTAAAGATTACTTTCTTCTACAAATTCAGGTGATGGGCCGAATTCATGCAATTCTATCAGATGGAACCATTGTAACGGATGTTGAGGTATCCATCTATGATCTATGCATTCTACTATTCTGAAGTCTTGTATCATTCAAACAGCAATAAGAACAGAATGGATAATACCTATGCAGGCGTTCAGAAAACTTTATGAAGCGGTGGATTTGGGATGGGTATACGCCATTACCAAATATGAACCTGTAAGTTCACCTTCAGTATGTTCTGATGATTGATGACCTGAAGGTCAATTTCCAGCATGTTTTGCCTCAATGTGAAGACTTAATTTTGACGATTAGCAATATTGTCTTTTACAGATTGCAAGCATTGCTGATGCCATTTATGGTGTTTGGGCTAAATATCGTCTTCAAGTTACAGGTGATTTTCCTCATCTTGACCAAAAATTTTTACTTACATTTCTGCAGCAAGAGTAAGCGAATTGGATAGAAATACCATGAGAAATTGCTACATCAATTCGTTAGCATTGTTCTACAAGCAATCACAGCCTTAGTTTTTGTTTTCATGATTCCAAATCTGTTATCTTGAAATGCATGTAATTTTGCACTTCATATCATCAAGTGGTTGAAAATAAGTCGTGCAATGTTTCATGTCTTTCGCAGGTCGACCGCCTTTAGAAGAAGTTTTGGAGGCACGGAGGAAAAAGGTTTTCAGTGTGCTTGCACCCACAATTGATGCCTCTATTCAATACATATTGCAGTTTCCTAGTCTGTTTATTGCTGCTCATAAGTTTCAATCACTTATTTCGTTTCATCAGCACTCAAAAACTGTCATGATTATCATTTCTATGATGTGTAATGAGATACGATTTATCTGACAGGATTAATTCGTTTTCCTTTGCATGTTTTGCAGAAAGATATGTGTGAAGACAGCAAGGCTTGTAAAATGTAGATACATCCTCAGCATTATATTATATGCAGAGAATCTTCTTAGAAAATTTGTTTCTTTCTTCTTTTTTTCTCCATCTCTCTCTCTCTCATAGAGTACACAGCAGGATGAACAGATATTCAGGCTGAGATCAGAGAAAACATGAAAATTATTGTAACATGTTACACTTGTTGTTAGCTAGCTAGATAACTGCACACAAAGGTAGTCCTTACATTGTAATAAAATTATTACAGAACATATTTACCGTCTCTTTCTAGCTTTTATTCTTTTAATGGAGATCCACCATGTTAATACACAGAGTATGACATTCCATTCCTTAAAATAATTAGCCCTATACGACACGAGATGAATATTATCAATTGACAACCCCTCTACTTTAACCTTCTGCTTCAGCCTCTCAGCCTTCTTAGTAGGCATCCTGACTTGAACTAGAAGGCCATCATTTCCATAACTCTCTTGTTCTTCCTTTATCATCATTGCTGAAATCACTGAAGACTCGCTGCAGTCCTCCAAACGAATAAGTTGGAGGGTTTGTACGTGCCCTATGTCTGAAGGAATCTCATTCAAGAACCACAACCTGATGAGGACGAGCTTCTCCAAGACTGGGAAATATGAGGCGCTCGCTAAAGTCCAGGATTTCAGATTACAACACTTAATGCTCAAGTACTTCAAACGAAGAAATCCCCCCTCATCAACACAACTCCACTCCCATGCTTCACTGAAAGTGTCTTCTAGCTTGAGAACTTCCAGTTGTGGCAATGAGTAGGCTATCATTACCACATCTTCCCAGTGAAGACCACACACTCCTAAAGACAACTTGTTCAGTGATTTGGGGAATGCGTTTTTCAGCACATTACTCCAAACTCGTGATGTCCAGGTGCACCATATGCTCAGGGATTCGAGTTTGCGTAAGTGGACAAGATTTGGGAGACCTTCAAACAAGCAATCAGCGTATCCCTCCCACATATCACCATATATTAGACGCAACTTCTTGATGTTGGGAATTCTCTTACAGGCCTCATCAGTCAACCTGAAATTCACCACTCCTTCAAGTGTCTGCAAGTTATGCAAAACAAAAGTGCCATCATCTGTGTAGCTCGGAGAAGGATTAGGAAGCAAAATGCAAGAGCCCTTTAGATGCCTAAGTTGTCTCATGGTCCAAATTGGTGCAACTACTGCCCAACTAAATCTTTGAAAGATCAACGTTTGTAGATTCCATAACATCTTTATGGAGGAAGGAATTTTCAACACCAGAAAATCTAAGTACCGCAGGTTGACGTTATGAATTTCAACTTCTTTATAAGGATTATAAACCTTGTCCAAAATTTTCAATAATCTACACTCCACCGGTGACTCTTTCAAATTGCATATCAGTGAACGGGTAAGTGATGCTGATTGCAAAGCCTTAACGACTTCGCTGTTTCGCCTACTTGAAGCATGTATGAGGCGGCGCTGACAGGTTATGTCTCGTGGGATTATGAACTCACTCAAAACACAAAAAAACTTCTCCTTATGAGCTACATGTAAGCATATCTCTCTCAAAAGGTCATGAATGCCACAAGATCTGATTTTCCCATTTTTTCTATGGGAATAGACTAAAAGGAGATTTCTTTCAATAAGTTCCTTTTAAGTATTCCTCTGCAATGTCTTCCAAGATTTGTACACCATTTGGTTTTAAAAACCCTTCTGCAACCCAAAGTTTGATAACTTTTGAGACACTGATCTGATGGTCCTCTGGAAAAGTTCCCATATAAAGAAAACAAGGCTTTAAATGAGCAGGCAAGTGGCTATAACTTAAGTACAATGCATCCAAGCATTGTCCATTCTCTCTTGAATTCAGAACTGAAGATATGTTTTCTGCGACATGCCGCCAGTATTCTTTGGTCTTATATGACTTCTTAAGAAGACCACCAACCACAACAATGGATAAAGAAAGTCCTTTGCATTGTTCAACAATATTCTTTCCGATCCTCACTAATTCAGGAGGACAATCTTCTTGTCCAAACACTTTTTGACAAAACAGATTCCAACTATGACGCTCATCTAAAAAGTTAAGAGTAATGCACAGAGAGCCCAAATCATTAGCCAATCTACTCAACCTTGTAGTTAGCACAACCCGACTTCCATTGTCATTATTCGGAAAGAATTTCTTTAGGTCATTCCAAACATCGATACTCCACATATCATCTAGTATAATCAGATATCTTCTACCAAATAATCTCTTATATAACTGTTCGGCTAATTCATCTAACTTTCCACTAGTTAAAGAAAGTAGCTGTAAATAAATATCTCTGACATTATAATCTTGAGATATTGCAGCCCAAGCAAGCAGGTCAAAATGATGCATAATTAGAGAATCTTCATAAAGATGTCTAGCCAGTGTAGTCTTACCCATACCACCCATTCCAACAATTGAGATGATCTGCAGACTGGATTGTTGTCCGGTGAGCACATCCTTAAGTTGATACATCTCATCATCAAATCCCACCACACTACTATTCTTTCCAGTGGTAATAAGAGGTGTGGATGTAGCAGCAGACATCGAACTTCTGGGCTTCTCATGATCAATGATGTCTCTTTCTTGCTTAACCTTCAGAATTTTATTCTTGATAAAATCCATGTCTAGTATTACTTTCTGTAAACCGAACAAGCATCTGCGATGTAAATGAACATCCGAGATTGATTCAGGAAGAATTTGATCCACTATGTGGGTTTCAATAACATCTTCAGCCTCGTGAGCTGCAGATGCAATCTGGGCCTCAATTTCTTCTGCTTCTTCACCTACAGATTTATAACTCTCTACAAAATCCAGAAAGAAATCAATATTTTGGCCAAGAGATTCAATTTGGAATTTGTCAAGAGAAGTGGAAAAGCGAGGGTGATTCTTGATCTGCTCAAGAGTATTAAAAAGAGAAACAAGAGCTGCATAAGCTGCCATATCTCTATTTCTGCTGAGATATTCTACCGAGTTTGAGAAAAAGCAGCAAACTTATGGACTATGGAGTATGGACTATGGAGTATTGTAAATTGTAGAGCATTGAGAATCCTTTGAAGTGAATGATTTTGCTGAAATTATCGGTCAATGTTAGGGTCAAATTTGATCAAATAAATTATTTAAGATTTCATATTGTTTTGCCATGTGGGTCATCAGGATTAAATTATCTTTCTTTGACTGTATTGCATAAACAAATGTGTTGATCAATCAATGCTATATAATCTAGATACATCTTCAATAAATCAATGACAGAGACACTTTACATGCCAAAAATAAAAAAAGAAGGTACAACCAATTGCTGGAAGAAAGAATCTAGTATTATAAACATATCATCAAATGAGTCACAAAGTCATGGTATTGCTGCTCTCTTTTTAGCCAGCATTCTTTTAATTGAGAACTGCCATCTTACTACCCAAATTAAGGCATTCCATACAGCTAAAGATGAATGCTATTGATTGACAACCCTTCTACTATCACCCTCTCCCTGAACCTCTGAGCATTCTCAATAGACATCATAACTTGAATTCGAAGGCCGACATTTCCAAAACTCTCTTGCTCTTCCTTTATATTCATAGCTGAAATAGCTGCAGAGTCTCTGCAGTCTTCCACACGAATAAGTTGGAGCGTCGGTATGTCTCCGACACCAGATGGGATCTCAGTTAAGTCCGACAAGTTCACTAGGATGAGCTTCTCCAGAACTGGAAAAGACAAAGTCCAAGATTTCAGATCACAAGATTCAATTTGCAAGAATTTCAGGCGAAGAAAACCCCCTTCAACACAACTCCACTGGCATACCTCACATGAAGGCTTTTTCAGCTTGAGAACTTCAAGTTGAGGTAATGAGCCTATTACGATTGACAAATCTTCCCAATTCAGACAGCACCCTTCTAAACACAACTTGTTCAGTGATCTGGGAAATGCATTCTTCAGCTCACTTATCCGAATCTGCCTTCTCATGGAGCACCGTAAGTACAGGATTCAAGCTTATGTAAGCAAACGAGATTCTGGAGACTTTCATACAAGCAATCGTCATACCCCTTCCACATATTGGAATAGGCTATACACAACTTCTTTAGGTTGGGAATTCTCTTACAGACATCTTCACTCTAAACTGAAATTCATCACTCTTTTAAGTGTAAGTTTCCCATTACAACGGGGTCACCCACTCCATCACTCAGAGGGGGATCAGGAAGCGAAATCCGGTAGCACTTAAGATGCCTAAGTTGTGGCATCATCCAAACTTCCAATGGTAGAACAATAAGCTGATTTGTTCCTGTAATAATCAGTGTTTGCAGATTCCATATCAGGGATATTGAAGAACGAAGCTCGTACGCATCCCAAAAGTAATCTGATTGGTAAGCAGCATACCGCAGGTTGACATTCTGAAATGCAGATTCCATATCAGGGATGAAGGCTCTATTCAAAACTCTCAGCATTTTGCTCTTAACAGGCTCCTCACGCATATTGCATATCAGTGAACGAGCAAGTAATGCTGATTGCAAAGCCTTGGAAACTTCACTGTTCTGGTTGTTTGAAGTCTTGCCATGAAATACAAGGCGACGCTCCTTATCTATGCTACATGGAATGCTATTCGCTCTCACCACACAAAAGAACTTCTCTCTGTTGGCTACACTTAAGCATAGCTCTCTCAAAAGATCATGGATGCGACAAGACCTGATTTTTCCATTCGAACGATGCACACTGACTAAGACAAGATTTCTATCAATCAGATCCTTTAAGTAGTCCTCTGCAATTTCTTCTGGAAGCCTTGCAAAATTTGGTTTTAAAAATCCCTCTGCAACCCAGAGATTGGTCATTTCTGAGACCCTGATCTCACGATTCTCTCTGTACGTTCCCATATAAAGAAAACATGGTTTTAGATGAGCAGGCAAGTTGCTATAACTCAAATACAACACATCCAAGCACTGATTATGCTCTCTTGAACTGAGATTTGAGTTGATACCTTTTGCAACATTCCGCCAGTATTCTTCTGTCTTACTTGACTTTCGAAGAAGCCCCCCAATCACCACAATGGTCAATGGAAGTCCTTTGCAATTTTTCACAATCTTCTTTCCAATGCCCACTAGCTCAGGCGGACAATCTTATTGTCCAAATACTTTTTGACAAAATAAATCCCAACTTTTATGCTCATCTAAAAAGTTAATCCTAATGCAGAAAGAACCTGAATAACTAGCCACGTTCGACAATCTAGTAGTTAGAACAATCCGAATTCCATTGTCATTATCAGGAAAGAAAACCTTTATGGTATCCCAAACTTCAGTAATCCACATATCATCCAACATAATCAAATATCTACTACCAAATAAAGTTTTATGTAGCAGTAATCCTAATCCATCTGTGGTTTGACTTTCATTAGTGAATTCTCCTTGGTAAGAAAGCAGTTGTAACAGAATTTCCCTCACATTATACCCTTGAGACATGGAAGCCCAAGCACGAATGTCAAAGTTTTCCATAATCAAAGAACTCTCATAAACATTTCTAGCTAGCGTAGTCTTACCTGTAATACCCATGCCGACAATTGAGATGACCCGCCGACTGGATTGCTGTCCGGTGAGGACATCCTTAAGCTGATACAACTCGTCATCAAATCCAATCATACTACTCTTTGCAGTGGTAAGAGGGTTTGATGAAGCAGTAGGAATGGAATTTGTGGGCTTCAATTTCCTCCCCTATCCTTGACAGTATCCATGTCTGTTATTACTCTATGCAGACAGACCACACATCTAGTGTTGTCTGAGATTGTTTCAGTGGATCCAGCTGGAAGAATTAGATTTACAATGTGGGATGAGATAATATTTTCAGCTTCATGAGCTACAGATGCAATTTGGCTCTCCAATTCGTCTACTTCTACTCTGCTAATACCTCCATTAGAATCACCACTCTCTACAAAACTCATAAAGAAATCAATCTTTTCACCAAGAGATGCAATCTGGTGTTCGTCGAGAGAAGCGAAAAGGCGAGGATGATTCTTGATCTGATCCAGATTATTCTTAAGCGAAACAAGAGCTGCATAAGCTGCCATTGTAGTGAACTCTGCAAATGTTACTCTGTTCAATTTTCAATTCGATTTAATGATGGCGCTGACTTGACTTTCCGTTATCCCCATATCCAATCGGATGATGCCACCTGTTCTTTAGAATTATGAAAATATCTCCATATTTGTTCTAACGATGAAACATGCATTTTTATAATAAAACGACGTAAAGAACTACTATTCATTAAAAAAAAATTAAAGAAAACATGATTACAACATTTAAATATTTAAACATTACACCAAGCTCTTTTAAGAAAGAATCTCATGTAACCAATATATCTATAAATTATTTACTATAATTCATATTCTACACAGAATGATATTCCCTGTGAAAATTGCACCTCAGAATCTAGGATGCACAATGCTGCTGCATTTATTCACAGTTTCTATAGAATAATTTCACCTTCAACTCTCTGAAGAAAACGAAGGCCGATTTCGCTACCAACTCCGGATACACACATAAAATTTGCACGCTTCTTGCCCGCTGCACACAACTAGAGTCGAGCAGAGCATCAGATATACAAAACATGAAAAAAAATTAACCATTTCACGAAACATATTCACCAAGAGTGTCGTGGTAGGGTGGTATTGGCCCAACACGACTCTTTCTAGCCACGATCCTTTTAATGGAGGACCGCCATTTTAACACCGAGACTAAGACATTCCATCGCTTTGGAGCTTTGTCAATAGCAACCGAGGAAGTGAGCAAAGGATCTAAATTAGGTATATACTCCGACTCAACATACTTCAAATCCTCGTTCGCAGAAAATGCTCGAGCCATTGATTCAGTGTCGCAGATTGAGTTGTCTGACACATGACCAGGGAAGGTCAGAGGTTGGTCGCACCTGAGGTCCATTGGGTCGATTGCATGCAAGTAATTGAAGCTGTTTGAGTCTCCGATGGAATACAATGGATGTATAAACCCCGGGGAGGCGACGTCTAGTTGTGAGAAACATGATTGACCCGCCATGTTTTGGGAGCTCGGATCTTGATGGTAAGTACTCTCCAATGAGGTGGGGTTGTTTAGGGTAGACTCGTCTACGAGAACAATTCTTGCACGGTCCCCGAATGCAGCTATGACCATCTTACAAGCATCAGCCTAAAATCAAGAAGAAAACAAGTATTATGAGACTTGACTATCCTACTATGGATCTATCTTAGAAAGTGTACTCAAAGAAAAGAATTAAGGATATTGAATTGTAAGTGAATAGAAGTTTTCTGCCTTTTCTTCATCGGAGAGGTTATCAGAGGCAATATATTGGTCGTTAGAAAATATCCCCATCACTTGTCCCACAACATTGAAGACAACGCCCGTCCTTTGGGGAGGCGTTGAGGTATTGTAGAAGTATAATGATTTTTCGAGAACACAAGAACGAGCATGCTCCACTGTTGTTTCCCACTTCTTAGAAGACATACCAGTCCCAAGGATCTGCAGGATTTTCAACAAGTTGTCACTTCTACAAGTCTACATGACATGGATTTTTCAGAAAAACAAAATTTGTCATTTGAACAAAAGAAACTATTGCAAGGAAAACTAGATTGTGAATCAATATATAAATGGCAAAGAAACATAGACTATCATAGTATTCACAAAAAACAAAATGAAAGTAAATGTTAAAAATCTACAACTAGTGTGTATCATAGAATGCAACGCACAAATGAGGAAAACAGGAGAAGTTTGAAGAATGTTTACATGTCGAAGCCTCGTGGGGTTTAAGTAGAGTAAAATCAGAAAGTCCTGGACAGTGTGGACACTCTCCCGGCTCAGACGTTTATGAAAAGCTCCGTCTTTGCCAATTTTTTCCAGCCGCCAAACTTCATCAGAAAGAGATGGCGGGTGGTGCTTCTTGTATACTTCAAAACAGAAAAAGAAAGATAAAAACTTCAAAGTTACAAGAGACCTCAAAAAGGATACAAAAGAACAGAACCAAGAAAAACTCTTACATTCGCCACGATGATCCCTGACAACAAAGGGCTCCGATCTTGCCTCCCTTATTCTAACACCACTAACATCATCCACCAATCTAGCCCCCAGCCTGAATTTACGACTTCTAGTCCAGCTCGAATTATCTGTAAACGAAATATCGCCCACCAACCCCTTTCCATCTTTAAGAGACAAGCTCACATCGCCTGTTAAAAGAGGCTTCTTGCCTTCCCTCTCTCTCACTACATTACTTGTGAACTCTTCCTGCGTCCAATTGTCACCCTCGTTGCCATCAAAATCTCCTTCAAGTACTACAATTTCCACCTTTGTACCTGACCCCAGCTCACTGCAAGCAACTTGCCCAGTGTGCACATCAACTAAAGCAACTTCCAAACCAGAACTACCTTCTGCTTCAATACGGGATCCAGAGAACACCGGAAGAAATATAGCGTTTAAAAATTGTAACTGCAAACTCCTTTGTTCAGGAAGGAGAGCATCTTTCGAATTATTCCTAGAATTTGATTTAAAAGGCACCAAGGGATAAAGAAATTTAATCAGAAGATGGAGAGAGAATCACATGTTAATAATCTTATTGCTAAGTATGAACAAATGGGACATTAATATATTGTATCAGTGCAAGTGTGCAAGATCTAAAGGCATACCGTTTCACGCCGATTATGTACTTTCTCATCGCTGTATCGACTTCCTCTTTGACCTGTAAGGCCACAACAAAATAAACAACGAATCAGTGCTGAGAAAAAGGCATAGTTCAAGATCATAGAATTCAAGAGAAGAAGCAAATATTTGTAGTAAACTTACAACTCGTCGGATCAGAGGCTCCAGAACAGGGTACATAAGATGTTGCATTCTTATCAGGCTGATCACTTCCTGCACTACACTATGAAAAATATCAAAAAGAGAGTTAGTACAGCTAATTAACTCAAGTCCTAATCGATGCAACTCCAAAAATATCCACAATCTAGAACTCAATATCACAAAATCAGTCCTAATCAATGCTTATCTCCCTTTAAAACGCAAGTGTGGTAATGAAGGGTTTCAACTCACATCAGATTAAAAGATCATGTAAGAATCTAGTTAACAAATTAGTATTTGATCTAAGACCACTAAGTTCTAATTACTAACTCCCATTAATAAGATTTTAGGCTTCATAATTTTTCAACTCTGGTTTAACTTTACCTCTTGTCATTTTGCCCTAAAGAATCCATAACATTCGACAGAACTCACCTCCTTAAAAGTATCAATTCTTCATTTTTCTGATTTATTATTCAATTCAATTTTCAAACTGAAACACTTCAAAGAATACTAGTAAATTCCTCAAACTACCACATAATTATTTTCCTTGCACAGCTATTCCTTAATTAAAAAATAATAATAAGAATCAAAATTACAAAACCTCTTAATTTATTATTTCTACCTTCTAAAAGAATGAGATTTCCTCATACGTTTGTCATCAAAAGAAGTACCCTCTTCTCGTTCTTGCCGCTTCTGAGACATCTCCACAGCTTACACCCTCAAACCACCTCTTTAACTATTTATTACAGCAACTTCTTTAAAAACTCACAATAGCCAAAGACAAAGGGACGATGAACTGTTTAAAACTATGTTGTATACACGTATATACAAATACAGATGTCAAATTCACAGCAGCTTAGATTAAAGAAGCAGAAATAACGTTCCTTAGGGTAAACAAAGAAACCACACAAACGGTGGTCCTATAAAAATGTAGTCTTTGAAGGAAAATCTGTGTTTTTAATGTAAAGAAATCATGTGATCTTTACCGGTAAGTAAAATTTGATATTTATTTTTTTCCGGGATTGGTCTGAAAAGAATGATTGTTGGGTCCAAAAAATTAATTCGACCTAAGACATAGTACTCCAAATGGTTAGATCCCTCAACAGTCGCACAGAAAAAAATAGAAAATAAAAAAAATTAGGGTTTCTTTTAATTAATTAATTTGATAATTAATTGGGGGTTTTGTCAAAAGATTTCATTCTGCGAAAAATATTACAAGTTGAATCATACCAGAAAAAAAAAAAAAAAAAAAAAAAAAAAGGCATATCAGATCTTTACAGAATTTTATTATTGAATTTTCAGAGAGTTTAGTTGAGATTGAAACTTCGAAGTCGAAAGAGAAGAAGTGGGGGGCCAGTAAAGCGCGTGGAGAGTACCAGTCAACATGGGAATTGCCGTACCGCTTATTAAGGAAAGTTTGCCAACTTTTTTTTTCCTATTTGGAAAAAAACATGGAGTAAATAATTAAAAAAATTAATTTCCACATTATTTATTCTTTTCAACTGATCGATCCATTTAGCTGAAAATCAGATATCAATCATCAATATTATAAAAGGGAATGTGAAGATCTCAAATTATGTTAAAGGTAAAGTTTGTACGACTTCATGCATTAGAAGATTAAATTAATTAGTATTATTTTAACAAAAGAAAGGTTGTTATGTAATTAACATGTAACATGTCGACATTGTTACTTATAAGAACGATTTTTAATTAATATAGGTACTTTCTAATATATATGTACATTCAATAATCAGGTATTTATAATATTTGCTTCGAGTAGGTTGAATGTCACTTTTCGTTCCATTTCATCTAACAATGTTAATTTAGTGTGTTTAAATTATTGTGATTTTTAAACTACTCCTATATACTTATGCTGAGAATTAGCTTAGTATACATTCAAAAATAATGGAATTTTTTATTAGTAATAAACTATTAGAAGCTCTACTACTTTTTGTGAGATCAGAGTGATCAATCCAACATGGGATAAAATAATTAAAGATTATAATTAGCATTTTAAAAGGTTGACGAGTATAACATTATATTATACTTTATTATTGATAATATTTTCGTTCATCACATTTTTGAAAATATACTTAAACTACCAGTACGCATATTATATATTTATAACAATTATACTTTATGTCTATAAACAACGTCTCACAAGAGAATTTTTGTTTATATATACATATTTTTTTAAAAAAATTAGAAATGTATAATAGATTTCAAATTACACCAAATTAATACTTGCTCCGTCTCAAATATTAATTAGTTAGAAAAATTATTATTATCAGAACCACTTATAAATCTTAATGATAAATAGAAGGTACTTGCGCTAATCTTATGTTGATATATAATTAATTACAATCAGTTTTGTGACTTAACATTGTAACGTATAACCAACACGTGGCATAAATTAATAATGTGAGTTAGGTTCGATGATATTTCTAAACCTAATCTATTGCATGGTCGGTTGTAATTTTCATCTAACGATAACTGACCATGCAATATGTTAGGTTATATATAAAAGCAGATTCATATAAGTGTAGAATTATATTGACGATTCTTAGATATAAAAAATAACTAGGAAATGTTCTAACCAAGAAATTTAATCCAGCATATATATACTGAAATATAGTCAAGATTATTTCAAAATTAAAAATTCAATATGGGACTTCAAAATTAGTACTAAAATATCAATGTACTGGTCTAGTTTAGTGATTAAAAAATTAATAAACATTTAATCATATGAAAATTTTGGTTTTATTTCATAATAATAACACTTGGTAACTGAATAGATATTGTAAAATATTTAGCATGTAAATATTTATGTTACAATTAAATTTTACTTAAAATAGTATAGTTTGATCTATAATATACAACAATGTAATTTACATTAATGTTTTCCCGATAAGTTTTAATCAATTATTATCTGTTTACTTTGGATTTATTTTATATTAATAAGTTTTTTATTCTTTTTAATTAAAAAGTTAATTAAATATCTATTGCAATTAATGTACCAGAGAGAGGCTATTCTATTAAAAATGGGATGTAAAATTATTTAATTTGACGTATTTAACTTCTTATTTCTTTTATCTTAAAAAAAATCAATAAATTAATAAAAGAAAGGGCCAAATTCAAATAATTCATGTCCAAAATGACAAAAAACAATGAAATTTCTACGAAACTTCCTATTTGTTAATTCATTGATCTTGCTGACATTGACAAATGTATCGTTACAGCCTTTCATATGAAGAAAGAGTTTATGAAATATAAACCATCATTTAACTAATCTTTATTTTTATTAAATTATTCAGAAAAAAGAGTTGAATTATAAAAAAGAAAATTTTAACTTATATTTTAGCGTTGTACATGATGAGTTCAGCAGCACAACCCAGCCCTTGAATTTATTAATTTTTATATTATACTTATCTAATTAATTTTTCGTTTATACATTAATAGTTTGAGCGTGTATTTTATATTGAAATCGATCTTACTTTTCATAAGTAAGGAATACTATAATATTTTTATGAATAATAAATGAGTACTCATCAAAGATTTCCAATATAATTAATAAATAATTAATAATTATTTTTAAATCATTTTAATTTGTAACTTAGAAATGTAAGAATTTATTATGCGAAAGACATTTCTTGTTAAGCTATACCGTTTCATACAATCATTTCTCAATAATTCAATCTGGTTCTTAATAATGAATTATAATATTACAATCTCCATATTGTTAAAATATATTTATAACGTTATCACCTTTGTCTTTGGAATGGGATTGGAGTGTTTTATTAGTTATCAAACCTTCGCTTTTTTTAGAAGGATACATTATAAGTTGCATGATCATCGAAAACAAAATACACATAGGCACACAATATTTTATGGAGTAATATTTTTTGAATAATTGTTTTAAAGTTATATAGATGATCCCACTCTGACCACTTCTCTCCTGGATCAAGTAAAGTAGGAAATAATTCAAGACAACATATCTTGTAAAAGATTGTATTTTGGAAAAACTATGAAATGTATTAAACTAGATTAATCCCACATTACATAAATTCAAACTTATATGAAATACTATATAAGACGATATATATTGCTTAGTTTAATCGGTACTCTCCTTAATAAATTCATTTGCTTTTTATACGTGATTTAAGTAATATTATTATTTTATGTGTAGTGAATAGTTGTATTAGTGGGACGTGTGTCTCATACGAGGTATGAATAATATATGTGGGCCTCATATATTTAAAAAAATAAATAAATATATTAAAAGTAGACGATCAAAAATAATAAAATGGATACATTAAAGATATATATAGAGAGTAAAATTTAGAGGTTTCAAATGTATAATTAGTTATAGATAAAACTTGCTTGCCCGCACCTTGTGCCCAGATTCGACAGGCTCATGAAGTTATTTATACTCCTATTTTTTAGTATAAAAATTTATACTCTTTAGTTTTTTTTTTAAATTATACCCTTAGTCGTCTCGTACTCTGCACGAGAAAACAACTCTTAACCCTAACGTCCAAAATATGTACTTCTTTTGCACGTAGATTAAGAAATATTTTATTTAATGGGTAGTGGATAGTTGTATTAGTTGGAGTAAAACCCCACATTTTAATTGTATTAGAGAGGTGTGTGAGTTATATGTGTGTATAAAAATTGACTACCAAAATAAAAAAGACCTAGAGTATATATATTTCCATTACGTCAAAATCTCTCTTACCATCCACAATAAATTTCGAGTGCGATACCTTCCTAATTTAGAAGTACAAAGCACCTAGAGGGACCAACGAGTGGTTATAATTATTTAAACATATTTATATCAATTAAATTATTTATTTATTTTAAGTTATACTCTCTCCGTCCCACAAAAGATTACACTCCCAATTTCGTTAAGGAAATTTAAAAAATGATAATTTTTAGGGGTATAATGATATTTTTTGTAATAATAAAGTATGTTAGGTAAAGATGATTTTTTTGTAAATAAAATGTATGGGGAAGGGTGATTATTTTTTATTTTTATTATTTTTTTAAATGTACAAATTTTTATGAAACAATTCAAAATAAAAAGTGTATTAAGTATACGGATGGTGTATATTAAGTACAATTATGAGTATCATGTGCTTCTTCTTTAGTATTACTGAACGAACAGGCCATTCACGGATTCACCATTCAAGAATCAGTATGATTAATTTTTTAAAAAATGTACACTTTCAACATGTGATTTGCTTATTGTACTTCCGGGACCTAACCTAGATATATAGGTATTAAAGTCTACCAACTTCCTGATACATTTTGGAAACATTTTACCTCATTTAATTTTCGAGGAGTATTTATTTTTTATTAATCACACAAGATAATGTAATTCACACAAATATTATAATATTTGATATGAGATTTTTACTTTTATATACACGTAAGGATTATAAAATTTTAGTTGTATACTTAAAAGAAAGATTAATATGCAAGGCATGCATCATACTCCCTCCGTCCCATAGAAGTTGGTATAATTTTTTTTGGGCACTGAGATTAAGGAGTATAATAATTTAATGTAAAGTTGAGTAAAGTGAAGTGAGAGAAATAATATTTAATATGTAGTGGATAGTTGTATTAGAGGTGATATGTGGGGTCCATGAGAATATGTTACTTATTTTTTTGTGTAAGTCCATGTATTAAAAAGGAAATGTGTCAACTTTAGTGGGACAAACTAAAAAGGAAAGTGTGTCAACTTCTATGGGATGGAGGGAGTATATAGTATATACTAGTATTACGCGGGAAAAATTATAATTTAAAAAAAAATAACTTAAATTTAATATATTCATTTTTATAATTTAATATAATTCTTTATTTTTTAAGTGGAAAATTTGGATTTATGCGTGATTTACCTTTTGATCAATAATACTTCTTCTATTCCATTTTAATGTATTTAATTTACTATTTTGGTTCGTCTCATGACAAAATTATGGAACCAAAAAATAGTTACTAATATAATTATATTATTCTATATTAATAAAATGATATGAGGATATTTTCAAATTTTAGAATAAATATACCTCATGTATTTAAATAAGTTAAATTTTATGTTAAAAATATCTTTAAGCATATTAAAAAGATAACTCCAACCATCTATTATATCCTAAAAAAAATCAATTAACCTAGATACATTCCAAAATCATTGTAAAAGAAAATAAATTTAATAAATATTACATATTAATAAAAGAAAAAAAATATAACAAAATTATTATAATTT
Source organism: Pogostemon cablin (assembly GCA_023678885.1). NCBI lineage: Eukaryota > Viridiplantae > Streptophyta > Magnoliopsida > Lamiales > Lamiaceae > Pogostemon > Pogostemon cablin. The sequence continues at coordinate 28,291,583 of CM043001.1, read as the reverse complement.
TTTAAAAAAAAGATAAATATCACAAGTTATAACGATTCAATACCTATATTAATAAAAAATAAAAATAAATAATTTAATATTTATGTTAATTAAAAAATTAAAAAATAATAAATAATTTAATATTTCTATTAATTAAAAAATAATAAAGAAATCTATATATGTATTAATTAACATAAATAAAATAAATAAATTTAAGAAATAAAATAAATAAATTTGATAAATGTGCTAATAAAAAGAATAATGGAAGTAACAAAATAAATAAATAAATAAAGTGTATTAATAGAATAATATGAGGATATATTCAAATTTTAAAATAATTATATGCTTCATGTATTTAAATAAGTTAAATTTTATGTTAAAATTATCTCTACAGCATATTAAAAAAAAAAGTCTAACAAAAGTAAACCATGCCATTAGATTAAATTTTAATTTAATTTACTACTAAATTTATTTAATTATTAAAATAAAAAAAATAACTATCTATTATACACTAAAACAAATCAATTAACCCTAGAATTATTCTAAAAGAAAATAAATTTAGTATTATAAATTAATAAAAAGAAATAAAAAATATATATAACAAAATTATTATAAAATTAAAAAAGAAGAAGATAAATATCATCAATTATAACGAATCAATACACATATATATAAAAATAAAAATAAATACTTTAATATTTCTATTAATTAAAAAACAATAACGAAATCCATATATGTATTAATTAACAGAAATAAAATAAATAAATAATTTTAGGAAATAAAATAAATAAATTTGAAAAATATATTAATAAAAAACGAAAATAACAAATAAATAAATAAATAAAATGAATTTAAAAAACTACAAGTGCAAAAAAACTAATTTCTTTAAGCATTCTTCATGTTCTAAATTTTTCTATACGCAAATTATTCTCTTTAAGCTTTGTTCATTGATGTTTATTTTTTATTTTTAAATTTCTTTTGATTAATTTTGTTATAATTTTATTTTCAATTTCTTTTCACTTTTATTTTTTTATTTTCTTTAATTTTGTGATAATTTTTTTTAACTAAATTAATCAAAAAAAAATTAATAATATAAATAAAAAATTGAATACGAACTTGAAGAAAGAAAGCTTTATTAGGAGAATAATTTCTGTACATGTGAAGTGAATGAATAAAAGTTCTTATTTATAAATAAATATATATTTTATGATTTAAATATGATTTGATTTGAATTTAGTTACATGCATATTCAAATCTTTAAGTAAATATACATGTATTTATCAACACTAAATTTTAATTAATATATAATTTTATTTAATCGTATTCATATTCAAATCTTAAATAAATAGATGTAATTATTCATATTAATTAATAATAAAAATTATGGAGATGACACCTCATCAAAATTAAATTATCGTATATTAAAGATTTCTTTGTTTGAACAAATGTGAAAAAAATTATATTATAATTCTTTACTTGTATAATTTTTGAATTAATGTAAATATATACTTGCAAATCATATTTGGGTAGGTCTTGTATGAGACCATCTCACAGATTCTCTTATGTGAGACGGATCATCATTATCCATTTAGCATATTATAATTTAAATAAAAGAATAATAATTGTTCGTGAAATAATTCAATTAAACCGATATCAATTTTCTTTTATTATGAATCACTTTTTTATTGAAAATGTTATCACATTTTATTATTCCAGTAAATTGTTTGTGAAATATACTTCTAAATTAGTTATCACTTTTTATTAGAGATACTGTCACTTTTTATTATTCCAATAAATTGTACATAAAATACACTTTCTTAATTAGTTATCACTTTTAATTAAAGATGTTATCACTTTGTTTAAGGTGGAATCGATTTTTATTTATACTTTAAATTGTTTATGAAATGGAGTAATTCACAGCATTTTTATTGTTTTTCATCGATTGAATATCATATTTTGTAAATTTATAATAATTAATTTTAAAATAATTAAATGAATTGAAAATTTTAATTATTAAAATTTTAAATAATAAAAAAAGGAAAAAAACGTAAAAAAAAAAATTGAATAAAATTAGTGAATGGTTTGAATTCTATTTCGAAACTTATCCACAAAGCCACCGCATCCACTGACTGGAAACTCGTATTAGTTATATTGAATGCTTAATTATTATTATATCTAATTTTTAGATTTTTTAATTTAACAACAAGCATGACCCTTATAAATATGCTTAATGGATTAATGGGTGATCCGTCTCACATAAGAGGATCCGTGAAACGATCTCTTTTCCATTATATTTTGCTAGAGTTGATTATATATTACGCACACCGTATAATTAATAATAATAAAATTATTATTAATATATGATAATTACTAAAATAAATATTTTGTTACTAATTAAACTATATACTATATATAAGAGAGGGTTTGGTTCATTAACACAACTTCAACATCACAATGTTTTTTTGTGTAAAAGTGATTTTTTATGTGAAAATTTGCTGATGCATATTCACGGCATTTTTGTGATCCACACTATACCCTGGTACTAGTCTTTGTTTTGTTTTATTTTATTTTATTTTTATTTTTTCTTTAGTTTAGTTTTAATTGGGTTCATTTTAATTTGTCCTGCTCTCTATCAAAAAATATGTTATAAAAAAATGGAATTAGGATAAAAATTATATTAACAATATAAATCGGAAAATATATAAAATTAAAACTACATAATACGGTACATATATAGTTAAAGATAAGATTATATAATCAAATTAGTGATTCCAAATCAGAAGATTAGTGATTTAAGTGATTGATCATGTTGTATAATTTTAATGTATTTTATTAATTATTAAAAATTATGTATTGTTTTAATTTATATTAATTTTTATTAATTAAATAAAAAATAAATATCAAATTCAAAATGTATAATATATTTAATTACACAGGAAAAAAATTAAACAAGGATTAAATGAATTTTTAATTTAAACTATTAGAAATGAATTATTGTTCCTGCATAATTTTTGAACTGAATATGCTGTAAAATTGTGTAAATTATTGGATAGGGGAGTTGCCACAAAACTTTTAAGTGTCAATAATAAAGAATGAACATGAGAATAATAGTAATTCTTTATTAGTTTCATGTGATATTGTAACTTAAATTATTTTAAAGTTGTAATCCGTTCGCCCCTTGATTTAGAAGAAAATGAAGCCCGCACAAGTTCAATTAATTTGTAAACTCTTTTATTTTTAATACTGAAGGAGTAATATTAACTCAAAAGAAATAAAATGTTGCCTAAGTATTTCTAGCTCCATGTATAATTATCTTAAGTTGGAATGAGAGGTACGTTGTTGTAGTGTCCATGAAGTTAACTTAATTAAATGCTCAAATAATGGAATTGTTAGTTTTTTGATGACTTTATCCTAAAAACAAAATTGTACCTCTCGTTTTGATTAATGTTAGGAGTGATTTGGGTGAATTTTGAATTTTCTCAAAGGAGTACTCATTAGAAAAATTTATGCGTCAAATCAAATTTTCAATCCATAGTAAATTGAATTTGCCTTGTATGCAATGAAATAGTGGCCAATTATAATCTGCTCCTGTGTTGAATAATTTTATACTGTTACCCTTCTAATATTATACTGTATTTTGTTCTCCATAAAAGTTTGGCATATTTTTTTTTTAAACTTGTATTGAATGAAAAAAGTTTCATCTTAAAATTAAGATTAAACTCTTACTATGAATTTTAAATTTTATTATCCAAATAAATCATATATAAACTCATTATCATATCTAAATCTCAAAACAACATGCACTATCATTTTTCATAAAGTTAAAATAATTCAAATCTCTTAAATCTTTAAAAATCAAATTATGAAACCAACCAACTTTTCGAAATAAACACGTTAAATAGCGACACGAACTCAAATTAAAAAAAAAAATGCATATAATAGCACCTTTTCAAAGTTCAAAAGTTCAACAACCTTAAATCCAATGAAGAGACGCATATTTGTTGGAGTTAGAATTTTCTCGGAAAGTAGTAAAATAAAATAAATAAATAAGTCCAAATTTCATATTTTTTCCTTGAAAATTCACTTTTTTTTTTGGATAATTTAATTATTTGTATTTTACATGGATGGAGAGATATGAGATTTAAATAGGCAGTGGGGAAATTTTTATAGTTTTTATACCTTTTACTCCTCCTAACTTTAATTTTAATAAATGACAAATTTTATAATACTATAAAATTTTTTTGGGTATTAATTTCTTGAGTACGTAGAGGTCACTTACGAAAAAAGAAAATTGTATTACTTAGACCGAAACAAATCAAAATTTCGAAGTATAATAGTATATTCGTATGAGTTAGAATACTTAGGATTTTTTTTGTTATATTTTGATGTTAAATCTTCTTTTACAAACCGTTAAATAATTAACATATAGTATATAGTGACATTTATACCCTAAAAAAGAAAATAGCAACTCTAAAGAAAAATATTAGAGATTTTTCTTCTCATATCACTTATTTAATAAGTGTAATACAAAATGTAATATCAAAATATAATAACAGGATTTCGAGATTTAGATTGGGATAGTATAAACTATAAAGTAGGGAGTATTAAAGTGATAGGTGAAAATAATTTTTTTTTTAAAGATATTTATTGAGAAATTAGTTATCAGTGTGTTTTCATTTTTGAAAATATTAATATTTTTGTGAACGAATTGAAATAGGAATTGTGAATATTAAATCACAAGTTTTTCTTCCTACTTTATTTGTATTCAAATTAAATAAGCACTGGGCCTTTACAAGATTTAGGGTCGGAATTTATTGCAAATTTAATGGGCCTGAAATGGATGTTCTTCTCATAGCTAGGGAACAATATTTGTTGAAACAGCATCTAATTGCCAAATATAAAGCCAGAGTTATTGGGCTTAATATAATAACACCTCTTTCATTGCAAACTTAATGGGCCAGAAACTGGATGTTCTCATAGGGAACAATATTTGGTACAACCAAAGTTATGGGCTTTATATAACACCTCTTTCATTATTTAATGTCATTGATACATCAAATATTTGACAATAAATATGATAAGTTATTATAGTATTCCAATTTAATGTAACAATTGATGCCTTTTGGTAAAATATCATTTGGATTATTGTTTGTTAATCTTTACTAATTACAATCATGTGTCCATCTCTTATTTTTTCATGACATGCATTTAAAAATAAATGATGTTAAACATTTGTGGGCTTGAACTTTTTTATCTTTTTTTTTATAGGTAAATGTTAGTTTGTTAGTAGTTACACCAAGCACCCTTACAATCCCTTTCTCCAAGTCCTCCTTATATCTCCCCTCCTAATTCGTTCCCAAGAGGAATCGAACGTGGGTCTCTCACTTAGGTGAGGAACCCAGTGGCCAGTTGGGCTAGTCCAACTGGTTTCTTTTTTATCTTCCAAACCCCCAATCGTGAATTACAACACATAAAGATAAAATAATAATAAATAAAATTGTAGATATTTTACTATGTCCTCATCAATTGAACATCACCTAAAATCAATAATTCACCAAATAAGCAAGACATGCAAGAGAGAGTAGTACTAGTAGTAATAATAACACTCAACTGCCAATTCAAAGCACCTCTATAGACTATAATTACTCAAATTAAGTACAACACAATATTTCAAATCCAAACAAACTTGTACCATGCACCAAACCCATCAACCTAACACACACTGATCAGGCCCATAAAAGATCCAGCTGCAAAATGGGGCCCCATATCATTGATTATGGGCACTTGGTCTTGTTTCCATGGGTGGTCATATCTGTGTAACATTTGCCACACAATTCTCTATTGCCAAAAGTCCCTGGTGGCACACATTTGCACCTCACACAGCAAGTTCCACATGCTCTCAAGCAATAATTTTGCCTTGACTGAAGGCTGCACCTGTGCTTGCATAGTCCACTGCAGTCTAGGTGGCTCGGGTTCGGAGACGGAGCCGGCCCGAGAGCCAGCGCACGAGAAACTAATTTTTCGTTGAAGTATGTTGAGATGCGTAGCACTGCATGAATGTATGTGTTTATCGTAACGAAAATAACTTATAAAATTCGCATTCGTTATAAAAAGTGATACCCTGTTAAAAAAAAGTGATCTTAGTATTATAAAACCTTGTCTCACACAAATTTTTTTATTTTATTAAATTTAGAATATTGTTAACCATGTAAACATCCAAATAATATAGTTGTGTACAAAATCAGACAAGTATATATTGAATTAAAAGAAATGAAAATTGAAATTGTTTGATTAAAAAAAAATTGCACATTTACTTGTTAGGAAATAATTCGGAGTTGATTCGAGATAATTGTCAATAATTTGACTTTTAACAACAAAATACTGCTGAAAATAAAGAGTGTACGTATAGAGAAGTGACAGATATAAATGGCCAAACGAGTAATAGTTTGGCACGTGGGAATAAGCAAAATATGGAAACATACGCACTTAGTCTTAGCTATTACATATGTCAATAATGCATGACCAATAATGAGATGACTACATTTATATACATTTAAAGTTATTACTCATCTTTATATTAATAGACAGCATTAAATAATATTTTCATAAGCTAGCTGTGAAAATGTGTTCGAATTAAGCATTTATTCAAGGTTAATGCTTTTATGATTATGACTACTTGACATGAAAGAACTTTAAATATGTGACACTAAACATGTTAAAATTTTGAATATAAATAAATAAATAAATTGAAATATGGATGGCTTGGTGGGAGACTTTATAAATCATGGAATAAAATAGTATATATATATATATATATATATATATATATATATATATATATATATATATACTCACCCAAGTTTTGCATTAACTTTCTTTCTCCTCCTCTGCTAAACACCTGAAAAAAACATGATATAAATAATTGATAAAAAAAAGTCTTTATTATTAATTAAAAAAATAAGATTAGAGAGTACTTAATTACATGCAATGCCTGGCTAAGATTGCTTGTTTCTTCATTTTTCTTGGAATCAGATGAGACCTAAAATAAGAGAAAAAAAATGTAAGAAAGAAAGTGAGAAAGGATGCATGGCATAAATTAAAAAAGAGAAGAGAAATGAGATGGATTAATATTTATTAATATAATTATTGCATACATACTTACCTGAGAAATCATGAAGAATAGAGAGAGAATGAGTGGAAGAATAATAAGTTTGGAAGGCATGATTGTAAGTACAAAAAAGCAAGGAAGAATTTTGAACTCCAGCAGTGAAGCCTTCTGGTGAATTTATAGGGGGAGTTTGTCTTGTTGTTTACCATTACTGCCCCTCAATAAAATTCTTTTTCCAATCAAGGATCCTTTTGCAAGATGATGCTGAAACATGACAACTGGGACTGTACTGATAAATTAATAATTGTGAAAAAAAAAACCAAAAATCTCAGTAGTTTGATTTCTTATTTGATTATGTGAGGGGGCGTGTTAGAGTGCAACCTGATTAAGTATTAAACGGGTCTCCTCTCTAACAGCTTAAGCTTTTAGATGAGGTGGTCGTTTAACATGGAACAGATGATTACGGACATGTTTTTGGTGTTTGTTTACTGGCTAAATTTATTTGTCATAGTTTGTTTCTTTAAGGATTGTAACCTTTGCAAACTTTTCTTGGATATGGTATCAGAGCCCATGGTTAACAAAGGTCCAGGGTTCAAACCTCACTGCCACCCATTTATGAAAAAATTCCACATGCTAGGCTTGAGGCAAAAATTCCCCGCCTGCATGTGAGGGGGCGTGTTAGAATGCAACCTGATTAAGTATTAAACGGGTCTCCTCTCTAACAGCTTAAGCTTTTAGATGAGGTGGTCGTTTAACAGATTATCATAATAAAATCAATGTTTCACTCACCCGGTCATGGAAAGATAGGCTCTTTTTTTTTTTGTCCAAAGACAAAGTTTTTTTTTTTTAAATGTTAATTAAGTGTATTTATGAATAAAAACCTTATTTATTTTTTGGTTTCAAAATCCGAATTATAATAAGAATCAATAAGGGGGTAATGTTAATGAAATAAAGTTATTGAAGGAAGTGTAATTGTATTCATTTTATTTTTAGGAAAATTTACAATACTAATAGGATATATATATAAAAGTTGAGTGAAAAATTGATTGAGCAACTTGAGTTTATCCTTTCAAAATTGACTATATGACAAATATACTGATGAGTTGAACAATGATCCATTAAGATGTTGATCCTAGAATAATCCAAATATTTTAAAATTAAAAATAGTTGCCATCCAACCACTTAATTTTCTAATTATTTATATTTAAATGATTATTTTTGACCAAAATACCTACATTTTTTTTATTGTTTTATTATTCAGAATCGATAATGGTATCAGATACCCGATATTATGTTTGACATCATTATCATAGTATGTCTGATTTGATGTCGGTATGTGTTGGAACTTCATCATCGTACCGACACTGAATAATTAAAATTATTAAAAAAAATAGATGTGGGGGAATTTCGATAAGAAAAAAAAGGTCATTATATGATTTAAAATTAAGTTCTTGGATTAGTTTTTTAACAATTCAAATGGATTATTTTTTATAATTAATACTATTTTAAATACATCAAACTTTCTAACGAGGAACTGAAAATTAAATGACAGGCTATATAGTCAAGTTCAAATTAATCATACCCCAACTACAAATATTAATTACTGAAATTAATTACAGACAATTCCACCCCATCACTCCATCAGTCAATACCTAAAGAGATAAACGCAGCTGGACATTTATTTTTCTTGCAGGAAAGATTCCTTACATAGAAGGAGATTCTTGATTACCATTTACATCCACTAGTTAATAGCATCTCCGGTAAAAAAAAAAAAAGTGTTTATACTCTGTTGATACAGAGGAGTATAATTTATTTAAATGAGTTATATCTTTTACTTCACAATAAACATACTTCATAGTTCATACCATGAATTTACTAAGAACGTGATGAAATTATTAATACTCCGTATTACATAAATTTGGTGAGATGAAAAGTGAGGTGACAAGTCACACGACAATATGTACAACAATCTAAATATATATCTTCAGAAATCATGTGATATTAATTAGGTTGTAAGTTTGTACGGATTGATCGATTAAGTCCAAATTCCAATTATACAACTGTTTAAACAAATCATAATCCAAAATTTTTAAAGAACTTAAATGATTGTTTGTTCTATTATAAGACTAAATGTAACTACATTATACACACATTACATAAAAATGTGACATTATCCATTGAAATAAAATAATTGATCTATCAGAAACAGGAAATTGTTGGTGCAGCAGGTAACAAAAAGATGAAAATATCAGCCAACTTTAATTGAACCAGCTGGCCTTTTAAATATCATCCACAGTACGTCATAATTTTTGGGAATTCTTAATTATTTTAATTTCTTGTATTTAAATCAAGAAACAAATAAAACTCTGAATTCATAATCTAGAATTTATGATGAATTAGTTGTATGTTGACAAGACGTGTCTCACCATGCATATTTACTGGTCCATTTATATCAATTAATCCAGGGCTCATTATAATATTACTCCCTCTGTATATCAAATATGGATTAATATTGTGTATTCGACTCGATTCGATTCGTTATCGGAGCATAATAGAAAAGGCACAATCGCGCCTAGGATCCTCTTGATTCTGAGAACGTTGTCATTCTTTCTAGTCAGAGTTTAAGTAGTCCAGTTGTTATTTGTAGCTGTTTCCATGGTGCAAAACAACTCAATTTTAGTGGGAAAGCATAAAAGTAGCTATCGTACTAGTTATCTTCTTGGACCACGATCATATAGACCCACTTATATATATCAATTATCTTGATAAATTTGTGAGTTAATTTCTTTTATTACCCAATTTTATGTATGTTTGCTTGTAAGAAATTAAAAAATATATATATACTCCCTCCGTCTCTAAAAAGTTTGCACCTCTCTTTTCGGTACGGAGATTAAGAAAGTGATAACTTTTAGGTGTATAATGATATTTTTATGTAATATATAAATGATAAAGTATGGTAGGTAGAGATGATTTTTTTGTAATTAAAGTGTATGAAGAAGGGTGGTTGTTTTTTTACTTTTTGCTTTTTTTTTGAATGTGCAAACTTTTATGGGACATCCCAAAATGAAAAGTGTGGGATCTGAAGTGAGATGGAGAGAGTACAATATAATGTATTTGACACTTTTGATATATTCAAATATACTTTTACACCCTTTTGAAAGGTAAATGTATAGGGATTATTGTAATAAAAAAAAAACACAAGCAATATGTGAGAATTTCATAAGCGGATAAGAAATAATATTATTTTAATAAAAAGTAAAACTAGAATTAATGAAAAGTAATAGTAGTGTGAATTATTTTATTAACACATATTTGGTATTAGGGATATTATTTGAGGAAAAAAAATGGGACAAATAAATTAAAAAAAAAAAAACGGACGCCTAGTAAAACATACTCCTATGTTGCTTTGGTGCAAATTAGTCATGTTAAGAGTAATAAAAAATTAAGAAGCATAAATTAATGGTACATCCAATATTATTTGCACAATATATAAATGTGTTTATAATCCAAGTTCAATCCAATTCTCAAAACATTAATATAATCTCCCCTTGAACTTGTACAAAGCCTTAATCCCATTAATGTCATCTTGTTGTAATGTTCTTTTTCTTTCACGGGGATAAAGAACCGGATACATAACTGCCTTAGCCAAACTACTATGACCTAGCCCTAGGGCATGACCCAACTCATGCAGGCCCGCGCTTTGGATATCATACGCGTTTTTCTTCCCCGTCCAGGACCAAATTTGATGGTTGTCAAAGTGGATCCTCCCGTCTGGTGGTGGGAAAGTGTGACCTAAGGCTCGCTTGGGGCCAACGAACGGAAAACCGTCACCGTGGTCCCCAGTCATGAAGCTAAACTTGATGTTAGCCCGACTAAAGTTTTTCACCATATGAAATTTGAAAGGTGTGGTTGATGCCCATTCATTTAGAGCGAGTTGGAGTGCTGTTTTAGCCTCTGATCTAACGTTCCAATCAAAAGCGTAAGTGAGGCTCATTGTGTGCCATTTAGGTTTACCTTGGAGAAATGAGTATTTTGATCTCACATGAAATGGGAGGGTGTTTATGCTAGGGTTGGGAAAATCAAGCATGTTGCAATGGGATTGACACAATTTTGCTAGGGCTTCGTTGTCTACGACTCCAGACACATTGAAATTATGAAATTGTTGGTACATTTTCAGTGCAAGTTCTAGGGAATCATTGAAAATGTTGTCATGGCCTTGATGTTGTTTGTGGTTCAAGTACCCGTAATACGATAGATAAGTTTTAAGTTCATACACTCCGGTTATATTGTTGCCTTTTCTAGCTCGACTCAATTGGTTAAAAGACTCGGAAGAAAGTGGGGTGGTTTGGCATAGATCATGAGCATAGATTACGTGAGAGTGAGAGTGAAAATAGAGGAGAAAAAATGTCAGTAAAAACTTGAAATATAATCTCATTTTGCTAGGTGATGCAAGTTAAGTTTGAACTAATATTTATTGATTGAAATAATAAATGGAGATAAGTGCTTTTGAAATTATACCAATGACAATTGTTTGTTTGTTATAAATAGAATATGCTTATTGCATTAATTTCTCTAGCATAAGGATTAGACCAAACTTTAATTTATGGTTTATTATTGTCTATTATGGTTATATTATTGTCTATTATAACTGAATTTGATATATCATAAATTCATTAATATGAATGCTAATATACTCTTTCGTTGTGGTGTTTCATTGTTATCAGATTATGTGTTTAGAAGGGGATTTGAAGTCGAGATCCCCTATTCTTATTTGCGTCTCTCCAACTTAGATTTTGGATTAGTCCTCTCGCTTTCTGTATCTTAGATTTTGGATTAGTTACATGGATTTATGCTGAGCCTCAAAGCCTGAGATTTTGATATTTGATTTTCTAGACACCTATCCCTTATCCAAGACTATCTTCTTTTGGTACTTTTTCTTTCTTGTATTTTGAATTTATGGTTATATTATTGACTATTATAACTGAATTTGATATATCATAAATTCTTCTGTTATTATTAAAAGACATTTATTAAGAAATTGTCTCACAAAATGGACTTCCATATACATTTTTGTGAGACACAACTCTCTTTGTGGGCTACAACTCTTGGGCCTTAACACAATTGCTTGACCCACGATCGGATACAATTCAGCCTTGGTCTTGTTGTTTGAACTCATAGATAAAGAAAAATAAAAGTTAAAATTATTTATTAAATTGCATTTATAAATAATTTTTCCAATGGTTGGTTGAACTCATAGATAAAGAAAAACAAAAGTTAAAAAATTTATTAAATTGTATTTATAAATAATTTTTCCAAAATAAATTTGTATGTTCAACTATGAGGATTAATCAAACTTGAAGAGCTTTGTACTCATTTAATTACCCTAAGTGATGTTATTGAATTTAATTTATATCATAACTTTATTTCATTCAAGGTATAAGTTCGAGGTATATAGTAAAATTTGGAATACCAATTCAATTTTGTTCATACGTATCTTCTATCTATATATAGAATCCAAAATTATACTCTCCTGTTAAATCTAGATAATTCTTTTATTTGATCACATTATTTTTCTAGAATTTTCTTTCAACCACGTTATCCAAAATCTTTTTTTCTAGTTTAAAAATATCTCCGTCAATCTAAAATATTCACACCTTCCCCATTTATATATAGAATTCTCTACAAAATTAAGTTTAATATCTCAACACCTTGAACTATGGGCAAAGTCTCCAATACACCTGACCTGACTAAATATACATTAGGGTTTTTTTTTTAGGGTTTAATACTTATTCTTTAACATTTTCTTTAAAGCCTTATAGTCTTTTCATTTCAAATATGAAGGCAAATTACCATTAGATGCAAAAACATCAGCTGAATCATGCTAAATCATACCTGAATTTCATTTTCAATGTGCCCAGAATAAGCTAACAGAGGACAACTTCCATCTTCAACTTCCTTAATTTTCCTTCCTAATTTCCTATGGGCACATCTCTGGCAAATCTTACCATGGGTATAAAGAAGACAGTTGAGGTCAAATTTCAGTTCCGGAGGAATCCGCTGATTGAGATGGAGATAAGTAGTTTTCACGTCTGCAACGGATGGCACCCAGCCCATCGTTTTAGCTATCTGGAAAACCTGAATCAGCAATGGAATCATTTAACTCTATACATAAGGAAATAGAAAATTGAATTTTAGTAGTGGCCCCTTAAAGAACCATATATGTATGGGGTACTCACATGAGTGTCAACAGGGAAATCATCGTGTTGTAAATTAAACATCAAGACACACGACACCTGCCAACATTTCCGATAATTGCATCACAAAATGTTGAGTAACATAACCACCTGCACTTATAACAAAGAAGCATTCTAATGGTAGACTGATCAAAACATATCACTCGGTTAACACTCAACACAAGTACATTTTATACTTCACCAACATAAAAACTAATTAGATCTGATTCAAAATGCAGAGATTTACAGAACAAACTTCTCTACTTTTTTCCTTCTTAAAAACTATTGCCAAATGGTTAGATATCATACAAAAACTCTGCAATACAGATAGGCTAGTGCAGATAAAAGGTGGTGATAAAAAAGTAATTCTAAGGTTTATTAGCGAGCTTACTGTTTTCGGACCGATTCCTTTCAAACGAGATAGCTCTGCCTTGACCTCCTCAACAGACATTTCTCTCAAATACTCCATGCACAACTTCCCCTTTCTCTCCAGCAAGAAACTCAATAAATTCTTTATACAAGAAGCTTTAGTTGGTGCTAGACCTCCACATCTTATAGCATCCTCGATGCACTTTGATTCGGCTACAAGAACCTTGAAAACATGCAGGTTGATGAAAGTTTTGATGTGAACATATATTGAGAAAGGAGAACAACTAATAGATTAGAAAAAATTAATCTTTTTCCAAGATAATCATCCAAATAAAGGGGTGAGTGTATTATACAAGCAATACAGAAACTACCCTATAAGCCCAAGGACCTCGGTACCTAAAGAATAGTCCTTTTCTATAATTTTGCACAACTAAAAAAGCCATGATAAATCAGTCAATTAAAACAATTAATTTGGGAACACTCCTGCTGTTTATTGAGAGCAGCACTGACAAAATTATTGTGATCAATTAGTAAATGGAGTAGTAACTATCCACAGTTGAAGAAAAGAAAACACATTACACAATCTCCGAATCAAGAGGTACAAAGATAGTATTTTCATCACAGAGACACATCAAGCAACTTCAAAATCACAATATAAACATTTAACTAACATCCTGTAATGTGATTTCAAGAATCTGATAAGGCCTCCAAATTCACACATTACTCTGCCTGCACCTTCAAAGCATACTATCAAAATCAACTCAGAGAGAAAAAGAAAGGCAGCAGAAAAAGCTTACATACATCTTGCCAAGTAGGGAATGAATTTTTAAGTGTAGCAAAAGCCCTTTCAGAATTAAGCTCAGTAGTATTCTGGGACAGTATGGTTTTCACTAAACCATCCAAGACACTTTCTCTCTCATCAACTCCTCCCTCATCTACCAAAGACTCCACCTTGGCAGAGTCTTGAAGTTGGGATTTTGTTTTCAATCTTTGGTCGCGGTATTTGATGAACTCCTGAGGAAAACCGTGGAGGGACAAGAGGTCGTCCCGTACGGACCGACATTCCTCCGGGGTCGGCCGAGGGTGATCGGGAAAAGGGATTTTAGAGGCGCCGCCGCCGCAATCGACGGTGGAATTCGGTGATTTGGCGGAAGATTGCGGGTAGGGTTGCTTTCTTTTCCGGGTACGGTTCATTCTTTCCGCACCTATCACCTATGACGAGAGATTAGTGCTGGGAAAGTTTGAGAAATATATGAAAATCGTTAATTATGATTTATTTATTTTTTTTGGCTTCAAAATTGTTAACGCTAATTAGTGTTCTACTATTAATGGGAAAATAAAAATAAAAATAAAAAATCAAATACAACAACCTCAATTTAAAATTTGTAATTTTCACAAACACTTAATTATGGAGTAACATACTTTATATTATTTCATTTATTATTTAAAAATATTAATTAAATTATATTAAAATAATTAATAAAATAAGTAAATAAAGTGAAATTTAATGAATTATGTAAAAATTAAATATATAAAAATAGTGAGAGAAAAGATGATACATGTTAAAAGTGACTTGTGTCAACATATGTGTACATTATTTCCTTTAATATTAGTTGAATCTGTCTCATTTAATTTCCTTCATAAATCTAAGTATATTTTTTACTCTGTCTAAGAAACAATATTGATGTTTCTTTTTTTTAATAAAAAATTAAATAAGAAATATTCAACCAATAAATATATATATTTCCCCTAACTTCATCAACTTTTTACAGATGATTTGCAAATGGATCACCTATTCTATTCTATGTTTCAACTTCTATTCATGTATTATAATCTCGTCACGTGTCGTAATCAGGGTTTATTGGTCATTAATTAGGGGATAATTTTTTAATAGGAAATAAGTTATGGAATAGAGACTGGAATATCAGAGTGGAATAGGAGATTTGGGTTGGATAATTTGATATTTATAAATAATAAATAAAGTATAAAATAGGTTATAAATTTCCTATTAAACAAATTTTAAAGTTAAATTTTTTTTTTTCAATGAAGTTAATTGTGGGAGGACACGAAGTATAACAATCAGTACCTTGTGCTGCCAAATCAACATGATTTTATTTTCCTCCAAGATTACGCTTACCAGATGATCATCATTTAATTCAAGTATAAATATTTACTTATGATCCATACAAAAAATACTTATATCTATACAATGCCTTAATACCTTTAATATCATCTTTGTGTAACTTTTTTCTTTCACCTTCAGCAATTGTAGGATACATGACAGCCTCCTCTATATTGCTATGGCCAAGCCCAAGTGCATGCCCAAATTCATGCAGACCTACCGTTTGGATATCAAATGTATTTTTTGCAGCATTTGCAGACCAATTATAGTATGCATTAAAATGAACTCTAACATTAATCGGTGGATGAAATGTATGAGCTAAATCCTGGTTGGTCTCAAGGAATGGATACCCATCTCCGTGATCTCCACGCTCAAAGCTGATCGTGATATTAGCTTTGCGCATGTTTTTGGCTTCGAAAAATCTAAATGCAGAGACGGACGCCCATTGATTGAAAGCGTGTTTTAATGGTTGTTTGAACTTTTCTATCACGCTTTTATCAAAAGCATATTTGAGATTTTTCTTGTGCCATTTTGATTTACCACCAAGAAACTCATAGAGCGATGTGATATGGGTTGCTTCATTTTTAGAGTGGTAGAAATCGGCCAACCCGCATCGTGGTGTCTGCATTTTTGCTATAATGTTGACGTCCAGAGTTCCAGTGATGTTAAGATGGTAAAACTTTTGATATTTTTTTAGTGTGAGTTGTAAAGATTTATCGAAATGATCATGATTTTTGTTGTTTGACTGGAAATTGTAGTTTGAATATCCCAAATAATTAAGATATATTTTGAGTTCATTTACCCCTTTCCGAATGTCTCCCTTTTGAACTCCACTTAACTGGTTAAGGAAGTTCGAGAGTGGTGGAATTTTCTCACATGATTCAAATGAATGAGCATAAACATTGAGATCTTGAAAGGAAAAGAAGATGACGAAGAAAATAACTTGCAATGCCATCTAAATATTTTTTTTCTTAATTTGAACGTGCTTGGTGGTTTGTTTGTTATAGACTTCGTTTGATAATATTTATAGTGATGCATGCATGAAAAGGGTGGTATATGGAGTACATCTTTTCATTATCAAGATAAGATATTCATTAAAGTTTATTAAATGCATTGTGTTCATAATTTATTACATATATTTATGTTATAAATCAGGAAAGAATTCTTTCAATTTGTCCACTTTATATAATTCCCTTCATATTAAAGAATCGAACATGCTTTATAGATTCAAATATTGAATTATTTAATAGATCAGTCAACCTCGATTAATGTAAATTATCACTCATACTAAATTACTTATAAGTTATGATGCAGCCTAACTCTTATTACATTAGAGAGTAAATAAAATGAAATTATATTTTGTACAAAGCCTTAATACCTGCAATATCATCTTGATGTAACCCTTTTCTTTCACCAGAATAAACAGAAGGATACATTATAGCCTCCAAAATTCTACTGTGGCCAAGCCCAAGTGCATGGCCCAACTCATGCAGCCCAACAGTCTGCACATCAAATTCATCTGTTGCTGCATCACTAGACCAATTTTGAGCTGCATCAAAGTGCAAATGTGTGTGCCAACTGCTGAATTTTTCCTTCGAACAGGAAATTGTCGCCATGGTACCCTTATAATTTTTCACACGGAAAAATTTAAAAGTCGACACGTCTTCCCATTGCTTTAGTGCATGTTCTATTGGAGGCATAGCCTCGGGTTTCACATTTCTATTGAAAACGTATTTGAGTCTTATTTTGGACCATTTGGGTCTCCCTGGAAAGAATGAATAATGTGAACTGGTAAGAAATGAGGTGGTTGTTTTATTAGGGCTATAAAAGTCTGGCATTCCACATCTTGGTTTCTGCATGCTTGCTATGGTGGCGTCGTTGAGGGCTCCTGTGGTGTTGAGATCCAAAAACGCTTGATAATTTTTTAGCCCGAGCTCTAAGCAACCATCAAATGTGTCTTCATGTTCATGCTCATTAGGTTTATTGATGCAATTGATGTATCCTAGATATGATAAGTATTTCTTTAAGTCATTCACCCCTTTTTGAGTGTTTCCCCTTTGGATTCCAGTCAATTGGTTGAGAAACTCCAAAGGGGAAGAAATTTGGTGATCTTTTGATTCAAGAATATGTGCATGGTTTATTATGTAAAGGTGAAAAGAAAAGAAAAGAAGAAAATATAGAAAATAGCTTGGGATGCCATTAAATTATACATATTTCTTGAGAACAAGCTATAAGGGTGATATAAAATATTTGGTGAAGTTTATTTATGATTCAACAAAGTGAGATATTTGGCAAACACTATTTAATGTCATGACATGAGATTATTATTATATTTTACAGATGTTGGATAAGTTTGAACCAATTATTTATTCCTTTTACCCAATATCTAAAACATGGATTTTGGAATTCAGGAATTAACTTGTTCATCATGATTAAACAATATGAAATTTATATTACATCCATCCCAAAACTATTTTCACCATTTCTTTGCAAATTTTGTGAAACAAAAGGTAAAAAACAGTTTTGAAATTGATGGGGTATTAAATTACTAGTAAGCTACAATGCAGCCTAACTCTTTGGCAAATCCAACATTAGACCTATACAAGCCTAATCTTATTACATATATTATAAACAATATGAAATTATAAATTGTACAAAGCCCTAATACCTGCAATATCATCATTATTTAACCATTTTCTTTCACCAGGACCAATTGCAGGATACATTACAGCCTCCAGAATACTACTGTGTCCAAGCCCAAGAGCATGGCCCAACTCATGCAGCCCAACAGTCAGTACATCATATCCATCGCTTGCACCATCAGTAGACCAAGTTTTAGCTGCATCAAAGTGAACCCTCCCATCCGGTGGTCGGAATGTGTGAGCCAACTGCGGATGTGTTCCGTCGAACGGGAAACCATCGCCATGGTCTCCACGCAAGAAGCTGATACGAATATCAGCTCCGTAAAAACTTCTCGCAGGGGTAATTATAAAATGCGACACTTGTTCCCATTGCTTTAGTGCACTTACGAAAGGGGGAATAGCCTCAGGTGGCACATTTGTATCAAAACCGTATTTGAGTGTTTTTTTGACCCACTTGGGACTTCCTGGAAAGAATGCATAATGTGAACTTATATTAGGGTTATAGATGTCTGGCATTCCACATCGCGGTTTTTGCATGTGTGCTATGGTGGCGGAGTCGAGGGCTCCGGTGATGTTGAGATCGAAAAACGTTTTATATTTTTTTAGTCCGAGCTCTAAACATCCATCGAATGTGTCTTCATGTTCATTAGTTGTAGGGATGCAATTGATGTATCCTAGATATGTTAAGTATTTATTTAGTTTATTCACTCCTTTTTGAGTGTTTCCCTTTTGAATTCCACTCAATTGGTTGAGAAACCCCAATGGGGATGAAATTTGGTGATCATTTGATTCAAGAATATGTGCATGGGTAATTATGTAAAGGTGAAAAGAAAGGAAAAAAATATAGGAAATAGGTTGGGATGCCATTTAAATTACATTTCTTGAGAAACTCTATTGAACTTTTAATCAAACTTTATAGTCATTTGGTAAAGTTTATGATTTGACAAAGTGAGATACTTGGTAAACTTTATTTAATATCGTGACAAGAGATTATTATTGTAATTTACAGATTTTGGGTAAGTTTGAACCCATTATTTAATCCTCTTAACCAATATAGAAAACTTGAATTTTTGGATTCAGAAAATTTTATCAATTAGTCCTTAATATTAATTGATGTTTTATTTTGTTCTCCCTCCGTCCCATTTAGATGTGCGGAGAGAGTATTAAATAATTTTTATACAGAGAACTTGGATGTGAAACTGGAATGGTAGGGATTAGTAATTTATTTTTTTAAGTTAATAAATAAATTATTAAATTTATTACGTGGGTGTGATAAATTTGTATTTAAGATATATTTTTAAAATTGAGATTCGGTGTGATATTTCCCTCTTTGGGCCACATCAAAGTGGACCCTCCCATCGGCAATGGAAATGTATGGGCCAATATTTCGGTGTTGGGCCCAAACGGAATCCCTCACCATAGTGAACCTAAACGGCGTCGCAGAAGCCCACTGTTTGAATGCCTACTGAAAGCCTAAGCAAGATCCTTTTTAACATTTTTATTGAAACTATATTTAAACTTCATTTTGGCCATTTGGAATGACTATTAAAAAATGAATAGTGTGATGTCAAGTGAAATGAGGCTGACTCTTCATTCACTCCTCCATGATGGTTTCCCTTTTGAGTTACATTCAATTGGCTAAGAAATTTTATGGGGTGTGAGCTTTTGTCATTTGATTCAACATTGTTTGCATGGATTATGTAGAGATTAAAAGAAAGAAAGAAAATGAGGAGACAACTTGGGATGCCATCTAAGTTGATCTTATGTTTTTTCCCCCCCTTAATTCTCAATATTGGAGTTTGTACACTAAGCTCTTGACAAACTCTATCGAACTTCTTCATGGGTTGTTTTGTGTATATATAGGTTTTATAGTCATGTTTATCAGGATTAATATTATGACATTATGAGCGGGTGAAATAGTTGGATATTTATATAAGTATGGTTTCTAGTTTTTAAAGTATTTTGGTAATGAATCATATTATAATATTTTGGAATTACTTAATCCATTGTTTATTACTCCTTCCGTCCGCTCGAAAAGGGGTATTTTTCTATTTTGGTCGTCCGCTTCAAAGAGGTTCATTTCATTTTTTACATAACCTACACACATCCACTAATACAACAAATATATGGGATCCACACTCTCACTAATACAACTATCCACTACACATTAAATAATAATACTCTTTAATCAACGTGCACAAAAGTAAAATGTCATCTTTCGGAGGCGGACGGAGGGAGTATAATTTAGAAAAAAGCGATAAACAAATTTTACTCGTATAAAAACACGGTGTCACAACAAACTTTGTTTTTATTGCTAATAGTCATTAAATAATTTTATAAAGTTACATGATTAGACCATAGTAAGCTACAATGCAGCCTAACACTTTGGTAAATCCAACATTAGACCCAAACAAGCCTAATCTTATTACATACTGTATATTATAAACAATATGAAATTATTTGTACAAAGCCCTAATACCTGCAATATCATCTTCTTTTAACCCTTTTCTTTCACCTGGATAAACTCCAGGATACATTACAGCTTCCAGAGTTCTACTGTGTCCAAGCCCAAGAGCATGGCCCAACTCATGCAGCCCAACAGTCAATACATCATATCCATCGCTTGCACCATCAGTAGACCAACTTTTTTCCTCATCAAAGTGAACCCTCCCATCCGGCGGTGGGAATGTGTGTGCCAACTGATGCATTCCGTCGAACGGGAAACCGTCGCCATGGTCTCCTCGCAAGAAGCTGATACGAATATCACCTCCATAAAAACTTCTCGCTCGGGTAAATGTAAAATGCGACACTTGTTCCCATTGCTTTAGTGCACTTTCGAAAGGGGGAATAGCCTCGGTTGGCACATTTGTATCAAAAGCGTATTCGAGTGTTCTTTCGAACCACTTGGGACTTCCTGGTAAGAATGAAAAATGTGAACTTGGAAGAAATGAGGTGGTTGTTTCATTAGGGTTATAGATGTCTGGCATTCCGCATCGTGGTTTCTGCATGTGTGCTATGGTGGCGGAGTCGAGGGCTCCGGTGATGTTGAGATCGAAAAACGCTTGATATTTTTTTAGTCCGAGCTCTAAGCAGCCATCAAATGTGTCTTCATGTTCATGTTCATTAGTTGTAGGGATGCAGTTGATGTATCCTAGATATGTTAAGTATTTCTTTAGTTTATACACCCCTTTTTGAGTGTTTCCCTTTTGAATTCCACTTAATTGGTTGAGAAACCTCAAAGGGGATGAAATTTGGTGATCATTTGATTCAAGAATATGTGCATTTGTAATTATGTAAAGGTGAAAAGAAAGGAAGAAAATAGAGGAAATAGCTTGGGATGCCATTAAATTATTTATCTTAAAAATTCTATTCAACTTTTAGACAACCTTTATAGTCATACAGGTAGAGTTATGATTTGACAAAGTGAAATACTAGGTAAACTTTATTTAATATCATGACATGAGAATGTTATTGTAATTTACAGTTTTTGGATAAGTTTGAACCCATTATTTATTCCTCTTAACCAATGTCTAAAACTTGAATTTTTGGATTCAGAAAATTTTATCGATTAGCCCATGAAATCAATTATTTTGTACTCCGTTACATTTAAAATTGCACGTCAGGACGTGAAACTGGAATGGTATGGATTAGTATTTTATTTTTTTTAGCTAATACTCCCTCTTTATAAGGTATCCATTTGCTTTTTGCACTCGAATTAAGGAGTATTATGATATGTAAAGTGAGTAGTTGTATTAGAGGGAAGTGGTGAGCCATATTGTGTAATTTTTTACTAAATAGGGGAAATGAATACCTTTGAAGCGGACGCTAAAAATAGTAAAATAGATAACCTAGAAGCGGACGGAGGAAGTAAATAATTATAAAATATGTTATGTATGTTAGTTAGGTGGAAGTGATAAATTTGTATTTAAGATGTATTTTTAAGATTGAGAATGTATGTAATGTTTTCCTTTTTGGTGATACATTTTAATAAGTATGAAACAAACGAGAATGAAAAGTGTAAAATTTGATATGAAACGAAGGGAGTAATTATTTTTAGGGTAAATTACAGAAACCCCCTCGAGATTTGTCCAAACTACCAAAAAAATCAGGTGGTTTGAAAAATTATCAATTATTCCATTTGACTTGTTTTTTATTTGAACAATATTGATAAAAAAATATTTTTTTTAGATAAAGAAAGAAGAAAATGATATTAATACCCATAAATTTAACATTGTATTTTTAAACTTCACTTTTTTAACTCTTTTAAATGTAGAGAATTGGGATTAGAGGATTTTTTTTTAATTTTTTCCATGTCAAAAAAATAATTAAAAAATCTTTCTAATCCTTAGGTATTGAAATTTAAAAATAAAAATAAAAATAAATAAAATAGTGAAATTTAAAAATACAATGTTAATTATATGAGTATTGATGTTATTTTCACCCTTCTTTATTTTAAGAAAAATGGTATTTTTATTAATATTCAAATAAAAAACAAGTTAAAGGAGGTCATTCGTAAAATTTCAAACTATGGGGTTTATTTGGTAATTTGGACAAATCTCGAGAGAATTTTGAAAATTTACCCTTAATTTTATATTATTAATTAACTAGCTATTTCTATAAAATTAAAATTTGTACAAATCGTAATACCCCGAATATCATCCTGATGCAGATCTTTTCTTTCACCTGGACAAATAGTAGGAAACATTATAGCTTCCTCAACATCGCTATGGCCAAGCCCAATAGGATGGCCCAACTCATGAAGCCCAACAGTTTGACATCATATTTATCTTTTGCATATTAGAAGACCAATTTTGGTCACATCAAAGTGGACCCTCCCATCCGGCGGTGGAAATGTATGGGCCAATATGTCGGTGTTAGGCCCAAACGGAAGCCCATCACCGTGATCCCCCGTATTTAATATCAGCTTTATTGTAAAAACTTGCACGAATAAACCTAAACGGGCGTCACAGAAGCGCACTGTTTGAATGCCCGACTGAAATATCCAAAGCAACATCCTTTTTAACATTTTTACTGAAACTATATTTAAGTTTCATTTTGGACCATTTGGAACGACTATAAAAAAAATGAATAATGTGATGTCAGGTGAAATGAGGATGACTCTTCATTCACTCCTCATGATGGTTTCCCTTTTGAGTAACATTCAATTGGCTAAAAAAATTTATGGGGGCTGACTTCATTCACTCCTCCATGTTGGTCTCCCTTTTGAGTTCTATTCAATTGGCTAAGAAATTTTATAGGGTGTGAGCTTTTGTCATTTGATTCAACATTATTTGCATGTATTATGTAGAGATGAAAAGAAAGAAAGAAAATGAAGGAGACAACTTCGGATGCCATCCAAGTTGACCTTTTTTTTTTCTTTAATTCTCAATATTGGAGTTTGTACACCAAGCTCTTGACAAACTCTATCGAACTTCTTGGTGGTTTGTTTTTTATATATATAGGTTTTAAACTAATATTATGACATTATGAGAGGGGTGTTTTTTTTTTTCAAAAAAAAATAAAATAAAAAAATTAAAGGGACATGGACTTAAAAATTAAGTTAAAAGAGTAGTGAACCCCACAAGAAAAATGACTTATAATAATAGAGATCATGTCATTATTACTTTCGTCCTGTTATTATTGCTTTTGTAGGTAAAGGTCTTTAACGACAGGAAAGTGATCTATAATGTCATTAAAGACCTTTAACTAGAGAAGTAATAATGAAGATCATTTTTCTTGTAGTGGAATTTGGGGTTGAGCGAGGGGGATGTGTAAGAGAATTCCCAATGTCAAGAAATTGATTTTAGCGTATGGTCATCGTTTGATGAGATTTGAGGGGTTGTATGATTTCGACAATCTTGTCCGCTTAGAAAAAATTGAATCTCTAAGAATAGGGTGCTACAATATAGGTGATGTACAGATGAAAGAATTTCCCAAGCTAATTAGTTTAAACAAGTTGTGCTTATCTGGCTGCATTAATAGTCTCGATGAATTGTCAGGGGGAATTGGTTCATTGCCCCAACTACAAGTTCTGAAGCTGAACATTAGCCGTTGTAGCATTGAGGAGTGGAGTTGCGTTGAAGGACGATTTCCACGTTTGAAATTCTTGGATATTCAATCACTAATATTCTAAATTATTATAAGTAAAATTTCTGATCTATCCCATGTCTTTCTGAATGCATCGACATTCGTCGACGCCTGTACCGACGCCTATGCCGACACCCATTTTTTTATTCCGGCATTGAAATACCACAACACTAACTCATATTCACCCACCAGGTTGACCTGGCTCCTATAAATTATAATAATTAAAATTTCTATTCTTTCCCAATGCATTCTATATGTATCGACATTCGTCGACGCCTAGAACGACGTCTTTGCCGACGTCCATTTCTTTATTCCGGCATAACAAAACCACAACGCACTAGACTAAAAATTTCTCATGGCTTTCGACATCCATTTCTTTAAGAATTATGTTCAGTAAATTCTCTCATCTTTCTCATGGCTTTCGACATGCATCGATGTTCTTGGACGTCTGGACCGACACCTTTACCGACGCCTAGACTAAAAATTTTACTTATAATAATTTGTAAGAGCCACATATTCCAATAGGTCAACCCACTATGAGTTTCTAATTTATGTTACTGATTTTTTGAGTTGTAGAAAATATTCTCCTACCCTTCATGTCAACTTCGAAAGATAATGGTTACTCGCTGTTAGATTTGTATAATACTTTAAAGAGCCACCAATTGAGGATGCATGAATCTAAGTCAAACCTCAAAAGTTCCAGTAAGAATGAAGATTCACGCGTCCATTCTGGTAAGCATAAAATCATTGACAGAGTAATTGCTGTGTAAATAGAGACCTTTCTGGATGCATCGACATTCATCGACGCTTGAACCGACGCCTGTACCGACACCCATTTTTTTTATTCTGGCATAGCTATACCACAACGCTAACTCCAATTCACCCACCAGGTTGACCTATTGGCCACTCATAAAAATTAGGTTAAGTAAATTCTCTCATCTTTCCCCTGGCTTTCAACATGTATCGATGTTCGTAAGTAAATTCTCTCATCTTTCCCATGGCTTGCGACATGCATCGATGTTCTTGGACGTCTGGACCGACACCTTTACCGACGCCTGGACTGCAAATTTTACTTATAATAATTAGTAGGAGCCACATATTCCAATAGGTCAACCCGCGAGGTGTCTAGGAGTTATTTTAGGAAAATTTTCTAATCTTTCCCATGGCTTTAGATGCATCGACATTTGTCGACGCCTGGAACAATGCCCATTTTTTTATTATGGAAAAGCAATACCACAACCCTAACTCCTATACACATATCGGGTTGACCTATTGGAAATTTCCACTCATATAAAATTATGTTAAGTAAAATTTTCAATCCTTCACATTGCTATCGACATTCGTCGATGTTCGGACCAACGACTGTACCGACGCCCATTTTCTTTTTCCGGCAAAGCAAGACCACAACGCATACTCCTAGTCACCTCGAGGGTTGACTTATTGGAATATGTGGCTCCTATAAATTATTATAAGTAAAATTTCTGATCTATCCCATGTCTTTCTGAATGCATCGACATTCGTCGACGCCTGTACCGACGCCTATGCCGACACCCATTTTTTTATTCCGGCATTGAAATACCACAACACTAACTCATATTCACCCACCAGGTTGACCTGGCTCCTATAAATTATAATAATTAAAATTTCTATTCTTTCCCAATGCATTCTATATGTATCGACATTCGTCGACGCCTAGACCGACGTCTTTGCCGACGTCCATTTCTTTATTCCGGCATAACAAAACCACAACGCTAACTCGTATTTCCTTACCAGGCTGACCTATTGGAATTGGCCACACATAAGAATTATGTTCAGTAAATTCTCTCATCTTTCTCATGGCTTTCGACATGCATCGATGTTCTTGGACGTCTGGACCGACACCTTTACCGACGCCTAGACTAAAAATTTTACTTATAATAATTTGTAAGAGCCACATATTCCAATAGGTCAACCCACTATGAGTTTCTAATTTATGTTACTGATTTTTTGAGTTGTAGAAAATATTCTCCTACCCTTCATGTCAACTTCGAAAGATAATGGTTACTCGCTGTTAGATTTGTATAATACTTTAAAGAGCCACCAATTGAGGATGCATGAATCTAAGTCAAACCTCAAAAGTTCCAGTAAGAATGAAGATTCACGCGTCCATTCTGGTAAGCATAAAATCATTGACAGAGTAATTGCTGTGTAAATAGAGACCTTTCTGGATGCATCGACATTCATCGACGCTTGAACCGACGCCTGTACCGACACCCATTTTTTTTATTCTGGCATAGCTATACCACAACGCTAACTCCAATTCACCCACCAGGTTGACCTATTGGCCACTCATAAAAATTAGGTTAAGTAAATTCTCTCATCTTTCCCCTGGCTTTCAACATGTATCGATGTTCGTAAGTAAATTCTCTCATCTTTTCCATGGCTTGCGACATGCATCGATGTTCTTGGACGTCTGGACCGACACCTTTACCGACGCCTGGACTGCAAATTTTACTTATAATAATTAGTAGGAGCCACATATTCCAATAGGTCAACCCGCGAGGTGTCTAGGAGTTATTTTAGGAAAATTTTCTAATCTTTCCCATGGCTTTAGATGCATCGACATTTGTCGACGCCTGGAACAATGCCCATTTTTTTATTATGGAAAAGCAATACCACAACCCTAACTCCTATACACATATCGGGTTGACTTATTGGAAATTTCCACTCATATAAAATTATGTTAAGTAAAATTTTCAATCCTTCACATTGCTATCGACATTCGTCGATGTTCGGACCAACGACTGTACCGACGCCCATTTTCTTTTTCCGGCAAAGCAAGACCACAACGCATACTCCTATTCACCTCGAGGGTTGACTTATTGGAATATGTGGCTCCTATAAATTATTATAAGTAAAATTTCTGATCTATCCCATGTCTTTCTGAATGCATCGACATTCGTCGACGCCTGTACCGACGCCTATGCCGACACCCATTTTTTTATTCCGGCATTGAAATACCACAACACTAACTCATATTCACCCACCAGGTTGACCTGGCTCCTATAAATTATAATAATTAAAATTTCTATTCTTTCCCAATGCATTCTATATGTATCGACATTCGTCGACGCCTAGACCGACGTCTTTGCCGACGTCCATTTCTTTATGCCGGCATAACAAAACCACAACGCTAACTCGTATTTCCTTACCAGGCTGACCTATTGGAATTGGCCATACATAAGAATTATGTTCAGTAAATTCTCTCATCTTTCTCATGGCTTTCGACATGCATCGATGTTCTTGGACGTCTGGACCGACACCTTTACCGACGCCTAGACTAAAAATTTTACTTATAATAATTTGTAAGAGCCACATATTCCAATAGGTCAACCCACTATGTTATCTCGAACTCTTATCTCAACACCCCAATCTTCATTGCATTCATATACTAATGTAATCGAATTCTTCTAAGAAACGAAACTCATTAGTACTTCACACATGTATATCAGCAAAAATTACACTGTATTTTTTATAAAATTACACACTCATGGATCATATTATAATTTAATTTTCAAGAAGTATTTTATTTAATAATGAATATTTTCTAATTATTTAAGTTATATTAATTTTGTTTTAAATTAAAGATTAATATTAAAATTAAAAATATAACAATTTAATGTACATCACAAATTAAGGTCTTTTATCATCTCTGAAATAGTTTTAGCGCCCCCCCTCAAGAATTACTCTTTTATTTGGCTCTTCAATAGTTACTTTAACAGCTTCATTTGCCCCTCGAGAAGTGGAGCCACCTGTGCAGTGCTGAGATCCTTCGCACCTCCACCGAGATGGTGGCTTGACCCAAGGAAAATGGGGAGGTGGTTTTTGAATAGCCTCTTGAGCTTCCTCGAGAGAAGGATATTTTTTAAATTGGGCACCTTTAAATTTCTTTACTTGTTCTTCACATTCAGCCCATGTGAAATAAATACCTGGTTGCTTTCCAACCCATACAACATAAGATTCTTTAGTCATGGTACCTAGAGAATTAAACAAATGCAAAGGTTCAAATTCAAAAACTTAACTTCACTTGTGCAAAACAATACCAAAACTCAAACACAACAATTACAGACCCAAAGTCAATATCAACCAATGTAAAATGAAGTTAAAAGTGAGAAATATGAATAGATAGAACCCGGGAATAACTCAAATTTTTAATAACGGCGTGCAAGTCGTTATAATGGAAATTATTCCGTTATGGGCGTAAACGCACATATTTTCGTACATACCAATCAAGTAGTGATTTTTTGCCTCATATTAGATACCTACTTTGATTCTAAACCCTAAACCCAAAACCCTTAACCCTAAACCCTAAACCCTAAACCCTAAACAGAGAGGGAAACAGACCTTTTGGAGTTGGGCCAAATAATCATTCCAATGAAATTGGCACCCGCTTCATCTTTAGCTGATGTTATTCTACACATTTTAACTACAGGTCTATTAGCATTTATTGTAAGTTGTCATCTCAAGTACTATGCTCAAGTTTATCATGAGAGAAAATGCAACATTTAAAACAAATTCTCATTCAAGCATTTCATCAAACACTTTTCATGCATGAGTCAAACAAGCCCTATGTTGCATTTCTTTTGCTAGAAATTTCACTCACATTCCTCAACAAGTTTACTAGAACATGATTATCATATAAGAATCAAACAAAAATCAATCTGCCCATGATGGATTTGTCAAGTTTATGCCCTAAAATCAACATTTCACATGCTCATCGAATCCTACCATCTCAAACACTCATCTTCTTCTCCTATTTATCAAAGTTTCATGCTTATTCAATCAATGTTACAAAGAAACTCTAAGCCCTAAGCATGCTTTCTAAACGATTTTTCCACAATAGAGGAGAAGAGAGAAGAAAAACATACCTTTGGATCTTGAATATGGATTGAAGAGACTCCAAGTGTTGTGTAAATAGAGGAGAAGAGAGAAGAAAAACATACCTTTGGATCTTGAATATGGATTGAAGAGACTCTAAGTGTTGGGTAAATGGGTGTGTGGCCGTGAGCGAAAACAAAAGTGAGAGAGTAATATATGAATATTGATTGAGAGGAGTCGAGCAGAGGTCGAGGAAAATGTGCAAAACTTAAAGAGAGGTTGCTCGACTTCGACAGTGTTATTCGACCAAGTAAGGGGAGTCGAGCGGAGGTCGAGCAAAATGTGGAAAACTTACAGAGAGCTTGCTCGACCAAACAAGTATTGCTCGACCAATATCTGAACATCGAGCTAAAGTCGAGCAGGTCAGGGGAGGTCGAGCAAAATGTGGAAAACTTACAGAGAGCTTGCTCGACCAAACAGGTATTGCTCGACCAATATCTGAACATCGAGCTAAAGTCGAGCAGGTCAGGGCAAAACAGAGACCTGATCACATGAAACCTAATCCGTTTAAACTAAAACACACAGGTGTGTTTTCATGAAAACTACCTTGTTCGATTTACAGACTTTGCTCGACCTTACTTAAAAAGTCGAATTGAGGTCGAACGGGTCTGGGAGCAGTTTTTAAAAAGATTTCATTCCGTTCGACACACCACCCACTTCCGTCACCCTTACACGAGCACCACTATAACCGTAAGATCTTCTTCCCAATCTACTTCCTACACTTTAATCCTCCATTCCACACACTTTCTCATCCGAATTCGAGTGCTCTCAAGATCGATTTAGGGCTAGATTCCAATTTTGGGGTTATTTTCGTGGCCTTCACCACACGCACACCATGACAAGCAAAGGTATGTTTTCTCCTCACTTTTTACTTGTGGATTGTGTCGATAATGTTTAGTGAAGAATGGGTGAGCAGATTCATGCTAGATTTGGGTTGGATTGATTGTTGAATTGCTTGAGTTTTTATCTAACATTGCATTCGAAATTTCTAGAATTGTGCTTCGTTAAATTGTGGATTTTTTATGAAATTGTGGAGCATAGGCTTTTGTTTAATTTCGAATTATACATATGGGCTCATTGAAATTGGGTATTGATGTGATGTAATTGATGATGGAATTTGAGCATGTTTTAAGTGTGGACTTGGTGAAAATTGGAGTTGATTTGATATTATGTTTGTGTGGAGTAGTGTTGGATTACTTGAATCTTGATATTCTTGATTGAAAGTGTTGGTTTAGAGTTCGATTGTGATTGAGGAACACTTGAAATCGAGTTAGAATTTGAAGTCTTGAGTAAGATTCATGCTAGACTTAGGCTTGGTATTGTTCATCTCTTTTGTTGCGTATTGAAGTACAACTTTTGTAGGAAAAGAGATTGCTTCTTCTTCAAAGAGGAAGGGAAACAAGTCAACCCCGTTGGTGGAGATAGTCAAAAAGATAAAGATGGATAAAAGAAAAACGCCAAGGGATTTTGGAATCAAGATTAGCGATTGGGAAGAGAAAAAGAAGCTCTGGAATGCAATCTTGCTGAAGATAAGAAGGACGAGGTATCAAGACGATCGAGCCATGATGGATATGCACATCATCAACGACATTCGTTGGATGTTCAACCGAGTGGGCATCGCAGCATTCATGGAGATGAAAAGGAAGACATACTTTCACATCACTGCGGAAGTTTTGTGCACGCTGAGAGTGGAGCGTGGTAATGGATACCTTCCCTATGGCATTCATATGCAAATAGGTGGTCAGGAGCAAACTATGTGGGATCGAGAGTTCAACGAGATCATTGGCTGTGAGAATGTGGTTGGGAATGAGCGAGATGACTTCAGGGCAAACGATTTTTGGAGAGCTATAACGGGGAGGCGAGAGGACTACAATTCCAACACTTCTAAGGTTGTCTTCATTCACAACCCCGTTATTGCCTATATGGATCGGATTTTGGGAAATACATTGTTTGCAAGGTCTGAAGGGAGCTGTATCCCAAGGGGGGAGCTCTATGTCCTATGGTGCATGCTCAACGGAGTTTGCTTCAACGTAGCAGCTTACTTTTTCCATCAACTTTACAAGTTCACCACTCACGGTTTTCAGAGAGTAAACATTGGGGGGCTGATCACCATCATAGCGGAGTACTACAGGGTTGACTTGAGTAGGTATGAGCATGTTCGAGGCGATCCGGACTTGATCTTTACCTCATGTGTCAGGATGGGGCTTATTAAGAGAGTGGATGATGCTTGGATTTTCATCCGAGGGAAGAAGCCTCGAACACTTCAGTTTCCGCTGGTGATAACCGACCTTACCAATGTGAGGAACAATAATAATTGGTTGATGAACACGACGGCGCACAAAGTGATCTCTATGACGTGCTTGGAAAGAGGGAATTGGAGATTGTTGGCTGATTTGCATGAGAAAGGAATCAGCTTGGACGAGGACATGGTTCTTATTGGAGATCCAGCTGATTTTGAGGAGGAGCCACAGCCACCACAAGCTTTTGATTATCAGGAGGACATGCCTCCGATGCAGCCTCAGCAGCCGTTTGAGCAAGAATTCTTCGAACCACCACCGCCACAGCCGCAGCAGGACTATTGGGTGGCCCAAGATCAGTTCTATCGGGAGCAATTCCGATTGATGCACGAGCATTTCGCCACGCTCAACGCCAACCAGCAAGAAACAAACAGACAACTGGCGCTTGCGAATGCTAATTATGCTGCACTCAACACGCGTTATGTTGAGATGGATGGACGGTTGAGGAAGTTGCAGGATCATGGGTGCATGATGGATATGAATCTCAATGCCTTGCATAGAGATGTGGACCGGATATGGCTGGAGATGGGAGATGATGATGATGAGGGGGTTCGGATGATGATGATGCTCCGAAGGAGTAATGAGCGTCAGGTTTTTTTTATCCTTTTCTGACGGGATTTCCTGCAGAAAGTCTTGTGGACTATTTATGTTAAAAATTACGAAAATTCTTGTAGTCTAGGCATGTACTAACTCTATCGGAATTGATTTAATCATTAGATATCTTCATGATTCATTTACAAAGTGATGTTACTTTGGAATCCTCACAACTTGAAGAACACGATGAACTTCATATTGGATGCTTGTCGTCGTGGGTCTACCCAGCGGCAGTGTGTGTTGTGTAGAAGCAGCCGACCGCCGAGCCGCGGTATCAATCCGACGACTCACAGACCATGAACGAGAGGCGCCTACCTTCCGAGTCAACTGGCCGGATGTACCCCAATTCGTACCAGAGTGAGGAGGAGGAGGTATTTTCGAAGCAGTGGAGAGTCATCCACCACGCCTCCACGTGCTCCGCCGACAGCTGGAGATTCTTCTGGAGCTCATCGATCACAACTCTTCCGCCAGCGTGGATGCAGAAGTGCTCTAATGCTTGTTTGAAATCGAGAATGTAGGGCTTCCATTTCGGATTGAAGATTTTTCTTCCGATTAGAGTGAATAGAAACAGTAGCTGCTCCGACGCCGGCAAAACTAGGAGACCAATCGTGATGTTCTATTTCAACGCTTCGCCTCTCGAAAACCAGTTGACTCAGAAGGCAGGCGCTCTCGTTCATGGTCTGTGAGTCGCCGGATTGATACCGAGGCTCGGCGGCTTCAACACGGCACACATGGCCGTCGGGAGACCCACACGACAAGCATCCAATCTGAATTCATTGTGTTCTTCAAGTTGGGATCTGCTTCCTTTTTTTTTTTTTTGGTTTTTTGGAATTCAGTTTACATGTTTTTTGTTTTTTTTTAATTTAATATTTTTATATTAAATTTTAATTTCTGATTTAATTTATTTTTATTATATGATGTGGAAAATAAAAAAATTGTGGCATATGAAGTGACGAATTCATTGGCTCACATTAAGTCAAAATTGCCACGTAAGTAAGACCAACTGGAAATCCCCAAATTGAAGTATGACGTGGTGGATTCCGACGAAATTTGAAAAATTGGCGAAATTTGAAAAATTGGGCAAAAATTGAAATAATTCGTTAGTTATAGAGCAAAATTGAACCACTTATCTTTTTTAGGGCAAAACCAAAATTTTGCTTAGTTATAGAGAAAAAATAAATTTGCTTTATGACCACCACTATCATTATTAATGGTTCTTTTATTATCACATAAAATATCACTTTTATCATATTTTTTTATCATACAGATGGTATACAATGGGTTCATAAAATAATTTGACTAAATAATTCATACAGATGGTATACAATGGGTTCATAAAATAATTTAACTAAATAATTATCACATTACCTTATCATTTATCACCTTTCATAAGAAAATATTATCACCTTTTATTATTTTAATATATTGTTAGTAAGATAATTCTATTAGAAGAATATCACATTTCTTTGATTTTGTAATTTTTTTATTGAAAATATTATCACGTTTTATTCATTTTATAAGTTGTATGTGAAAAATATTTTTATAATTAGTTATCACTTTTTATTGAGGATATTATCACTTTTCTTTTAAAATGTTATTACTTTTTTAAAAAAAAAATATTATCATACTATAGATTATTCATCAAATAGCTTACAGTACGGTTATTATTCTTCATCAAATTGGGTATCATTCTTCATATAAAGATTATCACTTTTTTATTAATCTCATGAAAGTCATTCTTTAACATGGTTACACACTAGGTTTTGTTTCTATAAATTATTCATGACATAATTAAAATGAAAATTTATCACTTTTATTTGATTAGTATATATAATTTTTTATATAAACTTTTTTAAAAAAAAATTCATTTTATAAATTCGTTATATTTAAAATTTAAAATATTATATTTTTAAATAATAAAAAACACCCTCTAAAATTTATTAATTGAGTAAATAAATAACTCGTCTCACGAATTAGATCTGTGATATGATCTCATCCAAAAAAAATTATCGTATTTTTAACCTAAAAATATCGAATACCGAATATTATTAATATTTTATAAAAAATTGCATATACAATTTTAATATATTATAATTGCAAAGTTTTATCTTTATTTATGTACAATTTTTTAAAACAATATTAGGGAATCTTTATTTAATTTCGGCTTGCTCAGAAACTACAAGCTTGCAGTAGCGGTGTAATATTAACTGGTGCGACAGATATACAATTGAGTATTATATTAAAAATTAATTATTGGGAGCACTTATTTGCACCCGAATCTACTAAACGAACCCCATTAATATATAAATTTAAATTATATTTACAGAAAACGTAAATATTCTTTTATAATAAAATAAAATTAGTTATGACAAATTATTATACATACACCCAATTAAATTTCTAAATACACCCCACAAATATTAATTTTTTTATGAATCCATTATTTAGAATTAATCGAAGAACCCTAAAAATCAATTACAATTCGTTTATTGACGGAAAACAAAGGAGAGAAATGCGAAGATCATAAAGTATACAAATTGGGAGGGGCGTTGACGAGGACCATATTGGTGGGACCAGAATTTGGAAAAGGGTGGTGGTGGTTAGAGGCGGCGTTGAAGGAGTAGACATCACCTTGATACTCTACGCACTATTTCTTGGATTCACAAAACATAAAAATCTAATCTTTTGATTTTCGCATATATTCCAATGCTTAATCTTGAGTTCCAATACTAAAAAACAAAAAAATATTCCTTTTTTCTTCCTTCCCCTATTTAAAGAATGAAAATATCCGCTTATGTAATAGTTGTATACTTTTCTCAAAATAATAATAATAATATGTATATATCTATGTTTGTATATATATATGATAATAAATAATAATGAGATATGTATACTATCTATAATATTGTTGATAAATTTGAAAAAAAACATAATAAATAATAATAAAAATGGGAAAAGAATTATATATATATATATATATATATATATATATATATATATATATATATATATATATAAAGTTGGGATTGTACTTGGAAAAAGACAAATGCTGCGGTGAGATAATCCAAACTTTGGTGACCGCCCGAAAAGAATCCAATCATGACATTCTCTGCAGCGAGACGATTTGAAATCTTGAGAATCACAATCATTTGATCTCGCTGCCTTAACCGCCCACGTTCTGTTGATATTCCCATTCTATTCCCACCGCCCAGAATCCCTTAACCGCCCACGTTCTCTTGATATCCCCATTCTATTCCCACCGCCCAGAGCCGCTATATGAAATCTAACCAACTCACATCCTCCCAGTACAGAATCCTTTTCACTCACTAAACTCTTATCTTACCTCTTCTGCCTGTTAGCATTCGATACCATCCACACTCTCCATCCAACCATCATCCCTTCCAAACACATGCTATAGAATAATAAACAAGAAGGATAAGAGGCCCGAACATCTATATCAACAGTTGAAGATTTTCCTTCTCATAGAAGTTACAGCTTAAAGAGAGAGAATCATCTTCCTTTTCACCACCTGCACTAAACATTTTCCCTAAACTATCAAGGTGATCTTCGCTTTTCTTTAGAATAGATAAATAAGATGCTAAACATGGCCGTTTTATCATTTTCACAAACTACTATTTTTTATATATATATTAGTAGATATGTATATATTTAAGTAAATACGTATAGTTGGAAGCTTGCTAGGCGTAAGCAACTGTTATCTTTTGTTAGCCGTAGAATATTATCAGCTAGCCTCGGCACTTTCTGTATTCTCTGTATATCCTTATCTTGTAAGTATATTAGTTTTTGTGTTGTTATTATTCTGATGATGTCTAGAAAGCATGTTAGTTTATATTTTTTTATTATTATTCTTGAGAGCATGTTTATTGACGCCATGGAATGAAATGCTAGTTGAATATTAGCTTTTTGTTTTTCTTTCTGATTAGCCGTAATTGTAGAATCTATTCTGTAGCCATAGAGACTGTTAAGTATCGAATATTTTCGTAAGCAACTTATCAAATCTTTTCTTACAGAAAAATATCAAATCTTTTGTATAAACAAATATATTAAATCACTTTTTTTCTCACGATATAACCTTTTTTTTAGTAAGAAAAATATATCAAATTTTTAATTCTGTGGATACTAAAAATCTTAAAACAAGGAAAAGATTTGTAGTTTTGAATATTCAACTTTTATGAATCTTAAAAATATTATTCTATAATATGTACAAATTGAATACCATAATTATAACAATAACTTACTATATTTAAATTATCATGTTTAACAAAAACATATATTAAATATTTTTTTCACGGTAAAACTCTTCTGTAAACAAGAAAAATATACCAAATCTTTTTATTTTGCTAATATACTAAAAGTCTAAAAAAAATTATATATATATATATAATAATAATAAGTATTTTTGTTAATATTATTATATAAAGATGCTAAAAAAATAATTATAATAATTTATCTTCTCTAAAAAAAAATATAAATAAATAAATAAATAAAATAAAATAACTATAATAAATAATAATAATATTATGTGTGATTATGATAATTGAAATAAATTATCTTAGAAAATTTTAAAATGAATAAGTATACTTATATTCTAAAAGGCAAATTTAAATTCTTGAAGGCATTAAGGTGAGAAGGATAAACTAGCTTCGTCAAAGCTCGTACTCAACCTTCAATTAAATTTAGGC
This sequence comes from Pogostemon cablin, assembly GCA_023678885.1. Taxonomy (NCBI): domain Eukaryota; kingdom Viridiplantae; phylum Streptophyta; class Magnoliopsida; order Lamiales; family Lamiaceae; genus Pogostemon; species Pogostemon cablin. The sequence goes on along the minus strand of CM043001.1, from coordinate 28,254,532 downwards.
TTGTGAAACTTGACTTCTTTGAGGTGGGCTTTCTGTTACAATTTCTATATTGAACTTAATTTCATAAATTGATATTATGGATATATATGAAAATCTTACCTAAGATCGGTGGGCCGGGAACCTGTACGTACAGTTGACATTATTGCAATGTCAATAAAGAAAGACGGACGTGTTCGCATAATTTTGACGGATTAAATAATAAGCGCCTTCGGGCGAAATAACTATGGGTTAATTCCATTTACTCTTAATGTTCATGATGTTCATTTCTCAAAATATGAAATCATTTTCAATTGTGGAATTTAATAGGAAATCCCCCACTGAGTACATCCCCGTGTGCTCACCCCCTCTATGTTTCCCTTACAGATGACATTGTGTAGCCGGCGTGGCAGACGATGAGTTGGAGTGTTGGAAGAATTTAGAAGTACCATGTACTCTACTTAAATAAGTGTTGAAATAGTGAACAATGAGTATGATATTGTCACTGCACACAAAATCACTAAAAGACTTCCGCTACTAGATTTCTAAAATGTTTATTTAAATTCTAATTATGGTTTAATTAAACTCTCTTTTATTATTATCATAAAAATTTAATAATAATTTTTATTTTAGAAAAAAAAACCACTTATAAATCTAATTAATTTTCTTTTTACACATAAATAAATTGGGTTGTGACAGCTTATCATCATCAAATGGGTGCAAAGTACTCCAAATTTTCCTTCTGCTACTGGCATTCTCACCTCAAGCCCTCTATTCAATCCTCATGTCAGGGTTTGTTTATTCACAATTTTTTTTTTGCAATCTTGATCTCTTACTTTTCGTGGATTTTTGTAAAATTGCAATCTTTTGAATGATGGTGTTTTGGAAGCGTTGTAAAAAATTCTTTGCTGAGCTTTAGAGAGTTTAGCTAGGCAGAACTGAAAACACCTTATCAATGATACCATCAGTATATCGATGCAGGATTAGGGTTTAGAGTTCATCATTTAGTGATTATAAAAACGGGGTGCATTTTGTAATTTAATAGGGGTCTATAACAATTTGTTAGCTAATCTTATTTTCTTATTTACAAGAGGGTATTTATGTCTTTTCACATAAAGATATTTTAAATTTATAAATTAATGGGGTGCGTTTAGTAGATTTGGGTGTAAATAGCCGCCCCTTAATTATTTCTTTAAAATTAAATTTTGTACAAAGCCTTAATACCATTAATATCATCCTGATGCAAACTTTTTCTTTCACCTGGACAAAATGTAGGAAACATTATAGCTTCCTCAACATCGCTATGGTCAAGCCCAAGAGCATGGCCCAACTCATGAGCCCAACAGTTTGGACATCATATTTATCTTTTGCACCGTTAGCAGACCAATTTTGGGCCATATCAAAGTGGACTCTCCCATCCGGAGGTGCAGATGTATGGGCCAACGTGTTGGTGTTGGGCCTAAACGGAAGCCCATCACTGTGATCCCCCGAAAGGAAGCTTATTTTAATATCAGCTTTATTGTAAAAACATGCACTAGTGAACCTAAACGGCGTCACAGAAGCCCACTGTTTGAATGCCCGAGAGAAAGCCTAAGCAACATTCTTTTTATCATTTGAGTGTATATTAGGTGCACCCGGTGCACCCTTGCACCTATTTTTGTATAACTTTTTATTCTATTTTGTATACATGTTATTCTCTTTTGTATACGTATTTTGTAATAAGTGTATACTTTTTTCACACTAAGTTTTTCATTAAAAAAACAAGCATTCATATGTGTATAACTTTTTATTCAATAGTGTATACATGTATTTTAATAATTGTACATTTTTTTACACTCAATTTTTTATTAAAAAAATTAACAATTAAATTGTATACATTTTTACTCATAATTGTATATGTTTTTGCTTATATTTATACGTGGGTGCACACTATATTTAGCCTTATCATTTTTATTGAAACTATATTTAAGTTTCATTTTGGACCATTTCTAGTGAACCTAAACGGCGTCACAGAAGCCCACTGTTTGAATGCCCGAGAGAAAGCCTAAGCAACATTCTTTCTAACATTTTTATTGAAACTATATTTAAATTTCATTTTGGACCATTTGGGACTACCATCAAAAAATGAATAATGTGATGTCAAGTGAAATGAGGATGACTCTTCATTCACTCCTCCATGATGGTTTCCCTTTTGAATTCCATTCAATTGACTAAGAAACTTTATGGAGTGTGAGCTTTTGTCATTTGATTCAACATTATTTGCATGAATTATGTAGAGGTGAAAAGAAAGACAGAAAATGAAGGAGACAACTTGGGATGCCATCTAATATATATATTTTTCTTAATTCTCAATATTGGAGTTTGTAAACCATGATCTTGACAAACTCTATTGAACTAATTGGCGGTTTGTTTTTGTGTATATATAGGTTTTATAGTCATGTTTATCAGGATTAATATTATGACATTATGAGCAGGGTGAAATAGTTGGAAATTTATATTTAATGTTTTTGGAGTTAAGATTAGTTTGAATCTACTTCCTTTTTGCTTTTTTCTTCACTTCTCAATATTGCAGTTTGTACACCAATCTCTATTGAATAATTGTATTTAACATTTTAGTGTTTGATTTGTGTATGTTGTTGAATAAGGTTTTGTATATAGTAGTATGTTTTTCAGGCTCAATATTGCGAAATAGTTGGAAATTTATATATAATGATTTTGGAGGTAATCCATATGCACATGGGAATATAAGTGTAGGCACCTGAATTTTATTGCCTATTAAATAAAATATGTGGCAAATTAATGCAATAATTATCAATTAATTATTTATTTATTAAGGAATTTAAATAAATTAATTCCTAAAATAAATGAGTAAATAATTGATAATTAAACCTTATCCAGTCCAGCAGGCTTAATTAAAGGAAAAAAGCCCAACATATCTTTTAAAGGAGAAAATATCTCTCAAGTGGTTATTTTCTCTACATATAAATAAGGGCCTTCAGTCCTCATTCCAGACACACCAAAAACATCTGAAGACGCGCTTCTGAAGAGATCAAGAATACGAGCAGTGCTCCCTTGAGATCTTCAAGCATCTTCAAGTCAAGACTTGAGATCTTCAAGCATCTTCAAGTCAAGAACGGTCTGCAATCAGAGATCAAGCTGCCAAGCCCTCTGATCCGGCGTTATTCCAGCCAACCGCCTCCGATCAGAGATCAAGCTGCCAAGCCCTCCGATCCGGCGTTATTCCGGCCAACCGCCTCCGATCAGAGATCAAGCTGCCAGCCCTCCGATCCGGCGTTATTCCAACCAACCGCCTCCGATCAGAGATCAAGCTGCCAAGCCCTCCGATCTGGCATTATTCCAACCAACCGCCTCCGATCAGAGATCAAGCTGCCAAGCCCTCCGATCCGGTGTTATTCCAGCCAACCGCCTCCGATCAGAGATCAAGGTTCTAAGCCCCTCCGATCCGGCGTTCTTCCATCCAACCGCCTCCGATCAGAGATCAAGGTTCTAAGCCCCTTCGATCCGGCGTTTTTCCATCCAACCGCCTCCAATCAGAGATCAAGATTCTAAGCCCCTCCGATCCGGCGTTCTTCATATCAAATTCATCCAGCAGTCTCCGTGAAGTCAACGTTCTACCAAATTGAACAGCATTCTTCACAACAAATCTTCAAGTCAACGTTTTATCCGAACAAAGGCTCGACGCCTCCGGATAAATATTTTAAAGCTTCAAGTCAACCCCGAGCACGGACAAGCTTCATCCGAAGATCCGGCTCAGAAAGTTGATAAAGTCAAAGAAGTCAACTCAAGAGAGGAATCAGAGGATAGCTAGAAACTGTTTACTTATATTCTCAAGTTCAATCCGTCTGGATTATTATTGTAATATCTTTTGTGTTTATTATTTTAATAAATACAAATTTTGTTGTTACAAATTTTGGCACGCCCAGTGGGACAGTTTTGACCTCTCATCTCTTCTCTTTAAAAGTTCAAAGATACAAAGTATGGCTCCTCTCAGAATTGCAATAAGAAGGTCTCCTGTCTTAAAGCCTTCAGAGCTGCAGACTGTGAAGATTCAAAGGACAACTCCAATCAAGATTGCAATAAGAAGATCTACTGCCTCAAAGCTTTCAGAGTTGCAGGCTAAAGATGTCGAAGTCGTTATAAGAAGTATATCTGAAGGCTCCTCTATGACAACCTTGTGGAGGAGAACTTTCTCGATAAGCCAATGCACAACGACAAAGATAGTGAAGGTGACTCTAACATCCAAACTCTTCAATCCATAGAAAATTCAGCGTATGACTCACCCATAGCCTCTGCCATGGCAACAAATGCTTCATCTGTCGAAGAACAACTGACAAGTTTGACTCAGTCCGTTGCTGCACTCACTAAACAAAGCCAAGAACAAGGTCTGTTGATATCCAAACTGATGGAAAAGATGGAGATAGCACAAACAAGCCATGCAAATGATAAGCAAGTTGAAGGTAAAGACGAGGAGGAAGACTCTTCGAAACATCATCTTTCTGAAAAGAAGCCAGTTGAAGAACATATACAAATTTCTGCTGACGGAATGCTCCCTATGAACCAATTGAAGAGCATCGTACTAGAGACAATAAAAGACAAATTTAAAGAGAGCTCAAATTCTTCTGTTGCCTATAAAAAGCCATATACAAAGAGAGTTGACAGTTTGAAGATGCCAATTGACTACCAACCTCCTAACTTTCAACAATTCGATGGCAGAGGCAATCCAAGGCAACATATAGTGCATTTCGTCGAGACATGCAACGATGCTGGAACCTTTGATGATCATATGCTCAAACAATTTGTCCGCTCGCTGAAAGGAAATGCCTTTAATTGGTATATCGAATTGGAAGCTAACTCCATCGACAGTTGGAGGAAATGGAAAAAGAGTTTCTCAATCGCTTCTACAGCACTCGAAGGACTGTTAGTATGATCGAATTGACTAACACTTGCCAGTGGAAAGAAGAGCCAGTAATCGATTATATTAATCGATGGAGAAATCTAAGCTTGAATTGTAAAGATCAATTGTCCGAAGTCTCTGCCATCAACATGTGCATTCAAGGAATGCAATGGAGTCTGCGATACATCCTTCAAGGGATTCAACCAAAGACCTTTGAAGAACTAGCTACAAGAGCTCATGATATGGAGTTGAGTATGACAGCAAGTAACTTTGATTTGCCTTCAATTGACGACTCTTGTGAGTTTGAAAATATGTCATTCGATGACCCTCTCGAGGAGGAATCACATTCAAAGAAGCCGGTGTCTATAAAGATTCAAAGAAATGAATTTAAAACAAGAGAAAATGGTGCACCCCATGACTGGGAGCAATAAACCATCTCAAAACCTCACAAGTCAATGCTCCCCGACACGAGCGAAAACTGTCCACATTATACTCCTTGATATGAGTTAAAACTATCTAAAATTTCTCAAGTCAATGCTCCTTGACACGAGCTAAAACTGTCTGCATTACGCTCCTTGATACGAGCTTAAACTATCTAAAAACTCTCCAAATGTTATGCTCCTTTGATACGAGCCTAAACTATCAAACTCAAATCAAATCTCCTTGAGAAGAGACAAAACTCTCTACATGTTATGCTCCTAGATACGAGCTTAAACTATCTAACTCAAATCAAATCTCCTTGAGAAGAGACGAAACTCTCTATATTTTACACTCCTTGATATGAGTATAAACTGTTTAAATCAAATCAAATCTCCTTGAGAAGAGACGAAACTCTCTATACTCCTTGATATGAGTATAAATTGTCAGCAAAATTCAAGCTCAAGACTCCTCGGGAAGAGTATAAACTGTCTACAAATTCAAATTGAAGACTCCTTGACATGAGTATAAATTGTCAGCAAGTTCAAGTTCAAAGCTCTTTAACGCATGAGCATAAACTGCATGTTACTCCTGGCCCGTATGAGTATAAACTGTGTACGGTACCCCATTCAAACCAAATCATGTCCATTTGAACTACGTTATGACTTGATTCTCTGTGAAGAGGTACGTAGGCAACTTAGCACTCTGCTAAGTTCAGTCATAATTCAGGCTATTCGTATCAAGTTGCTGAGACAAGCAATAAAATTCAGTCATGTTGATCAATAATAGAGGGTCGCAATTTGTTCACTTCAACACAAAGGCGTCCGTGAACAAAGTGCGAGGGGGCATTTGTAGGCACCTGAATTTTATTGCCTATTAAATAAAATATGTGGCAAATTAATGCAATAATTATCAATTAATTATTTATTTATTAAGGAATTTAAATAAATTAATTCCTAAAATAAATGAGTAAATAATTGATAATTAAACCTTATCCAGTCCAGCAGGCTTAATTAAAGGAAAAAAGCCCAACATATCTTTTAAAGGAGAAAATATCTCTCAAGTGGTTATTTTCTCTACATATAAATAAGGGCCTTCAGTCCTCATTCCAGACACACTAAAAACATCTGAAGACGCGCTTCTGAAGAGATCAAGAATACGAGCAGTGCTCCCTTGAGATATTCAAGCATCTTCAAGTCAAGACTTGAGATCTTCAAGCATCTTCAAGTCAAGAACGGTCTGCAATCAGAGATCAAGCTGCCAAGCCCTCTGATCCAGCGTTATTCCAGCCAACCGCCTCCGATCAGAGATCAAGCTGCCAAGCCCTCCGATCCGGCGTTATTCCGGCCAACCGCCTCCGATCAGAGATCAAGCTGCCAAGCCCTCCGATCCGGCGTTATTCCAACCAACCGCCTCCGATCAGAGATCAAGCTGCCAAGCCCTCCGATCCGGCGTTATTCCAACCAACCGCCTCCGATCAGAGATCAAGCTGCCAAGCCCTCCGATCCGGCGTTATTCCAGCCAACCGCCTCCGATCAGAGATCAAGGTTTTAAGCCCCTCCGATCCAGCGTTCTTCCATCCAACCGCCTCCGATCAGAGATCAAGGTTCTAAGCCCCTCCGATCCGGCGTTTTTTCATCCAACCGCCTCCGATCAGAGATCAAGATTCTAAGCCCCTCCGATCCGGCGTTCTTCATATCAAATTCATCCAGCAGTCTCCGTGAAGTCAACGTTCTACCAAATTGAACAGCATTCTTCACAACAAATCTTCAAGTCAACGTTTTATCCGAACAAAGGCTCGACGCCTCCGGATAAATATTTTAAAGCTTCAAGTCAACCCCGAGCACGGACAAGCTTCATCCGAAGATCCGGCTCAGAAAGTTGATAAAGTCAAAGAAGTCAACTCAAGAGAGGAATCAGAGGATAGCTAGAAACTGTTTACTTATATTCTCAAGTTCAATCCGTCTGGATTATTATTGTAATATCTTTTGTGTTTATTATTTTAATAAATACAAATTTTGTTGTTACAATAATATCATAAGTTTTTGTAAACATGTCACAAGAGAGGACCTCATTTATTGAGTTTAGATTGCACTCACTATCCACATTTATTATTTGACTACCTTATGCTCATTTTAGAAGCAAACTCATTTCAGTCAAAATCAGGGAGCTTTAATTGCAATAAGAAAATGACAGCATTTAATTGTTTTATGAATAAAGGGGATTACTAAAGTTTTTCTATCTTAATCTGAATGGAATCTTCTTTTTGACATTAGTGGATATAGTCCCACTTAAAAGGTCTAAATAATGATAACTGAAGTAATATGGTACCCAAATCATAATATATTAACTAAGTCACCATTAGACTCTGTAGGAGAGCACATCAGAGAAATGGCAGCTTATGCTTCTTTAGTTTCTCTTATGAACACTTTGGAGCACATCAAGAATCACACAATACTTGTCACTTCTTTTGACAAATACCAGATTCAATCTCTTGGTGAAAAGATTGATTTCTTTCTAGAATTTGTAGAGTTTTATAATCAAGAGGGAGTTTTAAGTATAGAAGAAGCAGAAGAACTGGAGAGCCTAGTTGCATCTGCAGCTCATGAGGCTGAAGATGTAATTGAAACCCACATAGTTGATCAAATTCTTCCTGGATCCCCTGAAATAATCTCTGACTCCACTCATTTACGTCGTAGATGCTTGTTTGATTTGCAGAAAGTGATACTAGACATGGATTTGATCAAGAATAAGGTTATGAAGGTTAAAGAGGAGAGGGAGTTCAATTATCAGAAGCCCACAAATTCCATGCCTGCAGGTACATCAACAAGAAGTATTACTACTGGAAAGAGTAGTATGGTGGGATTTGATGATGAGTTGTATAAACTGAAGGATGTGCTAACTGGACAAGAATCAAGTCGACAGATCATCTCAATCGTTGGCATGGGTGGTGCAGGTAAGACTACACTAGCTAAAAATGTTTACGAAGATTATGTCATTATGCATCACTTTGACTTGCGTGCTTGGGTTACTATATCACAACAATACAATGTGACAGAAATCTTACAACAACTTTCTTTAAGTAATGGAGATGTAGATGAATTAGCAGAAAGGGTACATAAGAGATTATTTGGAAGGAGATATCTGATAGTATTAGATGATATGTGGGGTACTGAGGTTTGGGATAGCATAAAAAATTTCTTGCCTGATAATGATAATGGGAGTAGGGTTGTTCTAACAACAAGGTTGACGAAATTGGCTACTGATTTGGAGTCTCTGTGCATTACTCTTAACTTCTTAGACGAGGATAAAAGTTGGAGTCTATTTCGTCAGAAAGTGTTTGGACAAGAAGATTGTCCTCGTGAACTTGTGGAAATTGGAAAATTATTGTTGAAAAATGCAGAGGACTACCTTTGTCCATTGTTGTTATTGGAGGGCTTCTTCGGAAGTCGTATAAGAAATTTGGATACTGGCAGAATGTTGCAGCAAATATAAGTTCTATCCTTAAATCCAGAGAAAGTGGACAATGCTTGGATGTATTACATTTGAGTTACAGTCACTTGCCTTGTCATCTAAAGCCATGTTTTCTTTACATGGGAACTCTTAAAGAGGACCATGCGATTAGTGTCTCAAAAGTCATCAAACTCTGGGTTGCGGAGGGGTTTCTAAAACCGAATGGTGTGCAAATATTAGAGAAGATTGCAGAGGATTACTTGAAGGATCTGATTGATAGAAATCTCCTTTTAGTTCATTCTCATAGTCTAAATGGGAAAATCAAATCTTGTGGCATCCATGATCTTTTGAGAGAGCTATGCTTATATGTAGCCAATAAAGAAAAGTTCTTTACTGAGGTGAAGTCGTGTGGCACTCCATCAGGCATAGATAGGGAGCGTCGCCTCGTATTTCATGGAAAGAACGAAGTCTTTGAAGCTTTGCACTCAGAACCACTTGCTCGGTCACTGTTCTGCAGTTTGGCTGAGGCTCCGGTTAAGTGTAGATTGTTGAGAGTTCTGAGTAAAGCTCATGTTAGATTCGGAGAAATTGAACAGAACGTCAACCTTCGCTACTTTGAATTGGAGGTTCATATCGAAGGGGGAATTCTTCCCCCTTCGATATCCCTGATGTGGCATCTGGAAACATTAGTTATTACAGGACATAATTATAGTATTGTTGCACCTGCTGAAATTTGGAGGATGCCTCAACTTAGGCATATTAAGTGTAGTAAGATTTGGCTTCCTGATCCTCCTCTGAGATACCAAGATGTACTTGAAAACTTGCAGACACTTAAAAGAGTAGTAGATTTCAGGTTGAGTGAGGAGGCCTGTAAGAGAATTCCCAACATCAAGAAACTGCGTATAATAAATGATGATCTCTTGTACGAAGGACTCCAAAGTATCGGCTGCTTGCATAAACTTGAATCCTTAAACATATGCTGCTTCGACACAAGTCCTGTATTGGCTACAGAGCTCAAGAATGCATTCCCCAGTTCACTAAACAAGCTGTGTTTAAGTGGCTGCAGCATTTACTGGGATGATTTGTCGAGGATAATTGGTTCGTTGCCCCAACTTGAAGTTCTCAAGCTGAAGGACTCCTTCACTGAGTCTTGGAACTGGAATTGTGTTGAGGCCAGATTTCTTCGCCTGAAATACTTGAAAATTGAGTTTTGTGGCCTGCAGTTTTGGACTTTAGACGAGGGCTATCATTTTCCGGTCTTGGAGAAGCTTGTCCTCATTGATCTATGGGGATTGAACGACATCCCGTCTGGCATCGGACACACACCAACACTTCAACTTATTCGTTTGGAACAATGCACACTCAGCCTGCAGTGATTTCAGCAATGAGAATCAAGGAAGAACAAGAAGATTTTGGGAATGATGGTCTTGTAATTCAAGCTATGATGTCCTCTGAGAAGGCTGAGAGGTTAAAGGAGATGTTGGAAATTGAGGGGCTGTTAATCACAAGTGTTCAACTTCTCTGAATACAGCTTGTAATTAATGAGTCCACTTTGATGGAATAAGAATTGGTCATACTGATAAATCAGTATCCAATATACATATGTGTTTCCATTGCCATGATTCTTGAATAAGCATTACAGTCAAACGTGTTATTTGAGTCGAAACATGACATCATTTATTAAATGAAATATAGTTGGCAAACTTCATTTTAATGCTTTGGAATGAGATTGAAGATCACACACTTTATTAATATAACTACCCACACACTTGCAGTCAACTTGACTTTAAATTTGGAAAATAAAAATATGGCCGGCACCCACACTCTCAACATTTCATTGAAATTTCTAAAATATAAACAGTTCGTTTCTTTTCCTGAATCTCTGTTTCTGTGGAAGATTATCTGACATGGCAGCTTATGCAGCTCTAGTTTCACTCATGAATACTATGAATCAGATCCTCAATCATCCTCGTATTTCCATTCTTTTTCACACACAAGAGATGAGGTCTCTTGTTGAAACAGTTTGTTTCTTACAAGATTTCATAGAGAGAAGTGGTACTAACTGTCACAGAGGAATGAGCAAACAAATAGAAGATGATTTGGAGAGCCAAATTGCATTTTCAGCTCACGCAGCTGAAGATGTTATTGAAACTCACATAGCTGATCAAATTCTTGCAGGATCCACCAAAAGAAGCCTTAGATTATTGTTCAATTTGCAGAAAATAACAGAAGACATGGATTCCATCAAAGAAAAGCTGGTTAACATGGCAGAGGAGGAAAGAGGGTCTGGAGATCTGCACCCCACACGATCATCAGCAGCTGTGATTCCATCTAAATATCTCACCATAGGAAAGAGCATCATGGTCGGATTTGATGATGAATTGATGGAACTTATGGATGTCCTGACTGGACAAAGATCGAGTCGACAGATCATCTCCATTGTTGGCATGGGTGGTACAGGTAAGACTACACTTGCTAGACATGTTTACGAAAGTTCTCTCATTGTGGAACACTTTGACATTCGTGCTTGGACTACCATATCCCAAGAGTACAATGTGAGTGAAATTCTTGTACAACTTCTTTCATTACAGGGAAAATTCACAAATGAAACAGTACATGAATTAGGAGAACAGTTGTACAAAAGTTTATCAGGTAGAAGATATTTGATTATCTTAGATGATATGTGGAGTGTTGAGGTTTGGAATAGCATAAAATTTTTCTTTCCAGATAATGGCAATTGAAGTAGGGTAGTTCTAACTACTAGGTTGTCGAACATAGCTACTCATTTGGGCTCATTTTGTTTAAGGATTAACTTTTTAGATGAGAGAGAGTTGGATTCTATTCTGTCAAAAAGTATTTGGACAGGAAGATTGTCCGGCAGAGCTAGTGGGAATTGGAAAAAAGATTGTTGAACAATCCAAGGGACATGCATTGTCCATTGTTGTGATTGGGGGCCTTCTTCGAAAGTCACATAGGACAGAGAAATACTGGAGGAACGTTGCAAGAAACCTGAATTCGATTCTCATTTCAAGAGAGAATGCATGTTTGGATGTGTTGTATTTGAGTTATAGCCATTTGTCTCCCTGTTTAAAGCCATGCTTTCTACACATGGGAACTTTTAGGGAGGACTATGAGATTCATGTCTCAAGAGTTATCAAACTTTGGGTTGCTATGGGATTCATAAAACCAAATGGAGTACAAATGTTAGAAATGATTGCAGAGGATTACTTAGGTGATCTTATTGATAGAAACCTTATTATAGTCTGTAGGTACCGTTCAAACGGGAAAATCAAATCTTGTCGCATGCATGATCTTTTAAGAGAGGTGTGCTTGATGGTGGCTAACAAAGAGAAGTTTCTTAGTGTAATGAGGGTGCATAGCAGTCCACAAGGCATAGATATGGATCTTCGCCTCCTGAGAAATACATATGATTGGGTTGAGGGGCCAATTACACGTAGATCGGAGAGAGTTGTGAGTAAAGCTTTTGATTGCAACGTAGAAGATGAGTTTCAGAACGTCAACCTACGTTACATTGCTTATAAAGGTCACTGGCAGGGGTCAATGTTTCCTAGCTCCATTGCCCTGATATGGAATTTGCAGACATTGGTTGTTAAAACTGATGGTATAATTGCTGCACCATTGGAAATTTGGAAGATGCCACAACTGAGGCATCTAAAGTGCTATCGGATCATGCTTCCTGATCCTCCTCAGAGTGACAAAGATGACGACTCGGTTGTTTCGGGAAACTTACAGACATTTGAAGTAGTAGTGAATTTCAGGTTGAGTGAGGAGGTCTGTAAAAGAATTCCCAACATCAAGAAATTGCATTTAGTGTTTGGTTCTTGTTGGAAGGGATATAATGATGGATTGTATCATAATCTCCAAAATCTTTTCCACTTGCATAAACTTGAATCACTAAGCATTTGGTTCTTCAACCCCATTTCGAGTAATGAGTAGAAAACCACATTCCCTGTTGCATTAAACAAGTTGTGTTTAAAAGGTTGCAATATTGGATCAATGGTGTTCGGTTCGTTGCTCCAACTGGAAGTTCTCAAGCTGGAAGACTGTTTCGGTGAGTTTTGCAAGTGGAGTTGTGTTGAGGGGGAATTTCCTTGTCTCAAATTCTTTCATGTTGAAGATTGGAGTCTCAAATCTTGGACTTCAGACAGCTCGTCGTGTTTACCTATCTTGGAGAAGCTTGTTCTCACACGTTTGTGGGAGTTGGATGAGATACCATCATGTATCGGAGAAATACCAACGCTTCAACTTATTCGTTTGGAAGATTGCAGCGAGTCTGCCATGATCTCAGCTATGAAGATAAAGGAAGAACAAGACAGTTTTGGAAATGATGGGCTTCAAGTTCAAGTTATGATATCTACTAAGAAGGGTGAGATTAGATTTAGAGAGAGGGTAGAATTGGAGTGGTTGTCAATCGATAATGTTCTTCTTGAGTCAGATTGGAGAAAAAGCTTGTGAGGATTAATGATGGATTTCCTGTTTTCCATCTTTTTAGTTTTATAATGATTTTTGAGCTGAATGAAAATGTAGTTTGCTATATTAATTTTTGTGTAGCCCCACTCTTCCACTAAAAAGAGGACAGAATGAGAGATTCATCTCTCTTTGTCTTGATTTTTGATTGATGGAGAACTCTTTTTTGTTTTGTTTTTACTGTGAAATTCAATCCTTTTTTTACACTTGGCATCATCATATTAAGTGGGAACAACACAGCAGTAGCTTATTCAATGCTTTAGGTGTATATGATGTCTTTTATCAAGTCAAAGTTAGTTGTCAAGTCTCAACATAAGATATAGTAATATAACTGACATGAAATTGAGGCCACTGATTGCAACAACAGCATGTTAAATCAATTTGTTTGCTTCATTTTCTGACTGCTGAAGATCATATCAGAGCATTAGATATACACATATACACATGGCAGCTTATGCAGCTGTAGTTTCTCTTATGAATAATCTGGAGCAGATCAAGAATCATCCTCGTTTTTTTAATATTCTTAACGAACACCAGGTTAGATCTCTTGTCGAAGAGATTAATTTCTTTCTAGATTTCGTGAACAGTTATAGTTTTAATGGAGGTATAAGCAAGGAAGAAGTAGATGAATTTGAGAGACAATTTGCTTCAGCAACTCATGAGGCTGAAGATGCTGTTGAAACCCACATAGTGAATAAAATTATTCAAGGACAAGATGGAACAATCTCGGATTCATACAGTTGGCTTTTATATGTTAGATGTGTCTGTAGTTTGCAGAAACCAATAAAAGAAATGGATTCTATCAAGAAAAAGATTTTGAGGGCTAAACATGAGAGGGAATTCAAAGGTGATCAGAAGCCCACAAATTCTATCTCTGCTGCTTCATCAGTACCTCTTATTTCCTCTGTAAAGAGTGGTACTAGTATGGTGGGATTCGAGAATGAGTTGTATCAACTTAAGGACGTACTGACCGGACAAAAATCCAGTCTACAGGTAATCTCAATCGTCGGCATGGGCGGGGCAGGTAAGACTACACTTGCTCAAAGTGTCAATAGAGATTATGTCGTTTTGCGTCACTTTGACTTGCGTGCTTGGGCAACCATATCTCAAAAGTACAAAGTGAGAGAAATTCTTTTGCAAATACTTTCTTTCAGCCATGGAAAATATGCTGATGAGACTGTAGATAAATTAGGAGAACGGCTACATAAAAGCTTATTTGGTAGTAGGTATTTGATAATATTAGATGATATTTGGAGTGTTGGAATTTGGGAAAGCATAAAGTTTTTCTTTCCAGATAATGGCAATGGGAGTCGAGTTATTCTAACTACTAGGCAGTTGTTCATAGCTACTCATTTGAGCTCTTTCTTGATTAGGATTGAACTTTTAGATGAACATAAAAGTTGGAATCTGTTTTGCCAAGAAGTATTTGGACACAAAGTTTGTCCTCCTATGCTAGTAGGAATTGGTAAGAAGATTGTTAAGCAATTCAAGGGACTTCCATTGGCTATTGTTGTAATTGGGGGGTTTCTTCGGAAATCCTGCATGACAGAAGAACATTGGCTGAAAGTTGCAAGGAATATGAATGCAATTCTGAATTCAGGAGAAAATGAGAAATGCTTGGATGTATTGTCTTTGAGTTATGACAACTTGCCTGCTCGTCTAAAGCCGTGTTTTCTTTACATGGGAACTTATAAGGAGGACTGCGAGATTAGTGTCTCAGAAGTTACCAAACTCTGGGTTGCAGAAGGATTTCTGAAACCAAATGGTGTGAAGATCTTAGAAGAGATTGCAGAGGATTACTTAAAGGATCTTATTAATAGAAACCTCATTGTAGTGTCTGCTTATCGTTCAAATGGGAAAATCAAATCTTGCCGTATGCATGATCTGTTAAGAGAGCTATGCTTGTGGGTAGCTGATAAAGAGAAGTTCTTTAGTGCAGTGAAGATGGATAGCATTCCGGGAGGCCTAGACAGAGAGCGTCGCCTCGTTTTTCATGACGAAGCTTCAAGCGACCATAACAGCATATTGTTTAAGTCTTTGGAATCAGCATCACTTGCTCGTTCACTGATATGTGAGAGTGTAGTGTTGCCAGTTAAGTGTAAATTGTTGAGAGTTTTGCATAAAGGTGTTGATTGCTTTATGGAAGACGAAATTCGGAATGTCAACTTGCGTTACTTGGATTTGCTGGTTCATGGTGGTAGATTCACCCTTCCAACATGGATATCCCTGATTTGGAATCTGCAAACGTTGATTATCAGAACAGAAAACCAGCTAATCGTTGCACCATTAGCAATTTGGGAGATGCAGCAGCTTAGGCATCTAAACTCTTCCATGATCTTGCTTCTTGATCCTCCCCCAAGCGACGTAGTTTTGAGGAATTTACAAACACTTGCAAATGTAGTGAATTTCAGGTTGAGTGAGGAGGTGTGTAAGAGAATTCCCAACATCAAGAAACTGAGTTTAACATATGGTGATATGTTGGAGGGATATGACCATGAGTTGAATAACAGTTTCCACAATCTTGGCAGTTTGCATAAACTCGAATCCTTAAACATAAGCTGCTTCAATACGATCTCAATCAACAATCTCAAGAACGCTTTCCCCAGTTCACTAAACAAGCTCTGTTTGAAAGACTGCAATCTCGATTGGCACGATTTGTCGACGATCATCGGTTCATTGCCTCAACTGGAAGTTCTCAAGCTGAAAGAGCCTTTATGTGAGGCATGCAAGTGGAGTTGTTTCGAGGGGGGATTTAATCGCCTGAAATTCCTGCACATTGAATACTGTGCTCTCAAATCTTGGATTTCAGACACTGCCTCATGTTTTCCAGTCCTGGAAAAGCTTGTCCTCGTACATTTGTGGGACTTGACCGGAATTCCGTCGGGTATAGGAGAAATACCAACACTCAGACTAATACGCCTGGACTACTGCACTCAGTCTGCTGCCATTTCAGCCATAAAAATGAAGACAGAGCAAGAGTATTATGGGGTTGATGATGGGGTTCAAGTTGAGGTTGTCATGTCTCCTGAAAACTGTGTAGGGTTTAGGCAGAGGGTGATAGTTGAGGGGCTGTTTGTCAATAATGTTCAACTCCAAACATGGTCGGATGATAGTTTATCAGATGAAAGCATGTCAGATGAGGATTAATTCTTCTTTGAATTATATTCTGAATTATCAAAAATGTACCCCAAGACTCGAGAGTTGATTGTAGTTTGACTTGAACTTAGTTATTAATTGTTAAATAGAGTGGTTTTTCTTCCCAACTGATTCTGATTGTGCAGAATATCCAAATTTGAAAATATTAATATGGCTGATTGGATGTTAGATGAAACAATTATTTTTAATTTTTCTAAAGTGTACGTCAATTATTGGAAATTTATATTTAATGTTTTTGGAGTTAAGATTAGTTTGAATCTACTTCCTTTTTGCTTTTTTCTTTACTTCTCAATATTGCAGTTTGTACACCAATCTCTATTGAATAATTGTATTTAACATTTTAGTGTTTGATTTGTGTATGTTGTTGAATAAGGTTTTGTATATAGTAGTAGTGTTTGATTTGTGTATGTTGTTGAATAAGGTTTTGTATATAGTAGTATGTTTTTCAGGCTCAATATTGCGAAATAGTTGGAAATTTATATATAATGATTTTGGAGGTAATTAAGATTAGTTTAAACCCATATGCACATGGGAATATAAGATCATAAGTTTTTGTAAAACATGTCACCAGAGAGGACCTCATTTATTGAGTTTAGATTGAACTCACTATCCACATTTATTATTTGACTACCTTATGCTCATTTTAGAAGCAAACTCATTTCAGTCAAAATCAGGGAGCTTTAATTGCAATAAGAAAATGACAGCATTTAATTGTTTTTTGAATAAAGGGAATTACTAAAGTTTTTCTATCTTAATCTGAATGGAATCTTCTTTTTGACATTAGTGGATATGGTCCCACTTAAAAGGTCTAAATAATGATAACTGAAGTAATATGGTACCCAAATCATAATACATTAACTAAGTCACCAATAGACTCTGTAGGAGAGCACATCAGAGAAATGGCAGCTTATGCTTCTTTAGTTTCTCTTATGAACACTTTGGAGCACATCAAGAATCACCCAATACTTGTCACTTCTTTTGATAAATACCAGATTCAATCTCTTGGTGAAAAGATTGATTTCTTTCTAGATTTTGTAGAGTTTTATAATCAAGAGGGAGTTTTAAGTATAGAAGAAGCAGAAGAACTGGAGAGCCTAGTTGCATCTGCAGCACATGAGGCTGAAGATGTAATTGAAACCCACATAGTTGATCAAATTCTTCCTGGATCCGCTGAAATAATCTCTGACTCCACTCATTTACGTCGTAGATGCTTGTTTGATTTGCAGAAAGTGATACTAGACATGGATCTTATCAAGAATAAGGTTATGAAGGTTAAAGAGGAGAGGGAGTTCAATTATCAGAAGCCCACAAATTCCATGCCTGCAGGTACATCAACAAGAAGTATTACTACTGGAAAGAGTAGTATGGTGGGATTTCATGATGAGTTGTATAAACTTAAGGATGTGCTAACTGGACAAGAATCAAGTCGACAGATCATCTCAATCGTTGGCATGGGTGGTGCAGGTAAGACTACACTAGCTAAAAATGTTTACGAAGATTATGTCATTATGCATCACTTTGACTTGCGTGCTTGGGTTACTATATCACAACAATACAATGTGACAGAAATCTTACAACAACTTTCTTTAAGTAATGGGGATGTAGATGAATTAGCAGAAAGGGTACATAAGAGATTATTTGGTAGGAGATATCTGATAGTATTAGATGATATGTGGGGTACTGAGGTTTGGGATAGCATAAAAATTTTCTTGCCTGATAATGATAATGGGAGTAGGGTTGTCCTAACAACAAGGTTGATGAAATTGGCTACTGATTTGGGGTCTCTGTGCATTACTCTTAACTTCTTAGACGAGGATAAAAGTTGGAGTCTATTTCGTCAGAAAGTGTTTGGACAAGAAGATTGTCCTCGTGAACTTGTGGAAATTGGAAAAATTATTGTTGAAAAATGCAGAGGACTACCTTTGTCCATTGTTGTTATTGGAGGGCTTCTTCGGAAGTCATATAAGAACTTTGGATACTGGCAGAATGTTGCAGCAAATATAAGTTCTATCCTTAAATCCAGAGAAAGTGGACAATGCTTGGATGTATTACATTTGAGTTACAGTCACTTGCCTTGTCATCTAAAGCCATGTTTTCTTTACATGGGAACTCTTAAAGAGGACCATGCGATTAGTGTCTCAAAAGTCATCAAACTCTGGGTTGCGGAGGGGTTTCTAAAACCGAATGGTGTGCAAATATTAGAGGAGATTGCAGAGGATTACTTGAAGGATCTGATTGATAGAAATCTCCTTTTAGTTCATTCTCATAGTCTAAATGGGAAAATCAAATCTTGTGGCATCCATGATCTTTTGAGAGAGCTATGCTTATATGTAGCCAATAAAGAAAAGTTCTTTACTGAGGTGAAGTCGTGTGGCACTCCATCAGGCATAGATAGGGAGCGTCGCCTCGTATTTCACGGAAAGAACGAAGTCTTTGAAGCTTTGCACTCAGAACCACTTGCTCGGTCACTGCTCTGCAGTTTGGCTGAGGCTCCGGTTAAGTGTAGATTGTTGAGAGTTCTGAGTAAAGCTCATGTTAGATTCGGAGAAATTGAACAGAACGTCAACCTTCGCTACTTTGAATTGGAGGTTCATATCGAAGGGGGAATTCTTCCCCCTTCGATATCCCTGATGTGGCATCTGGAAACATTAGTTATTACAGGACATAATTATAGTATTGTTGCACCTGCTGAAATTTGGAGGATGCCTCAACTTAGGCATATTAAGTGTAGTAAGATTTGGCTTCCTGATCCTCCTCTGAGATACCAAGATGTACTTGAAAACTTGCAGACACTTAAAAGAGTAGTAGATTTCAGGTTGAGTGAGGAGGCCTGTAAGAGAATTCCCAACATCAAGAAACTGCGTATAATAAATGATGATCTCTTGTACGAAGGACTCCAAAGTATCGGCTGCTTGCATAAACTTGAATCCTTAAACATATGCTGCTTCGACACAAGTCCTGTATTGGCTACAGAGCTCAAGAATGCATTCCCCAGTTCACTAAACAAGCTGTGTTTAAGTGGCTGCAGCATTTACTGGGATGATTTGTCGAGGATAATTGGTTCGTTGCCCCAACTTGAAGTTCTCAAGCTGAAGGACTCCTTCACTGAGTCTTGGAACTGGAATTGTGTTGAGGCCAGATTTCTTCGCCTGAAATACTTGAAAATTGAGTTTTGTGGCCTGCAGTTTTGGACTTTAGACGAGGGCTATCATTTTCCGGTCTTGGAGAAGCTTGTCCTCATTGATCTATGGGGATTGAACGACATCCCGTCTGGCATCGGACACACACCAACACTTCAACTTATTCGTTTGGAACAATGCACTCAGCCTGCAGTGATTTCAGCAATGAGAATCAAGGAAGAACAAGAAGATTTTGGGAATGATGGTCTTGTAATTCAAGCTATGATGTCCTCTGAGAAGGCTGAGAGGTTAAAGGAGATGTTGGAAATTGAGGGGCTGTTAATCACAAGTGTTCAACTTCTCTGAATACAGCTTGTAATTAATGAGTCCACTTTGATGGAATAAGAATTGGTCATACTGATAAATCAGTATCCAATATACATATGTGTTTCCATTGCCATGATTCTTGAATAAGCATTACAGTCAAACGTGTTATTTGAGTCGAAACATGACATCATTTATTAAATGAAATATAGTTGGCAAACTTCATTTTAATGCTTTGGAATGAGATTGAAGATCACACACTTTATTAATATAACTACCCACACACTTGCAGTCAACTTGACTTTAAATTTGGAAAATAAAAATATGGCCGGCACCCACACTCTCAACATTTCATTGAAATTTCTAAAATATAAACAGTTCGTTTCTTTTCCTGAATCTCTGTTTCTGTGGAAGATTATCTGACATGGCAACTTATGCAACTCTAGTTTCACTCATGAATACTATGAATCAGATCCTCAATCATCCTCGTATTTCCATTCTTTTTCACACACAAGAGATGAGGTCTCTTGTTGAAACAGTTAGTTTCTTGCAAGATTTCATAGAGAGAAGTGGTACTAACTGTCACAGAGGAATGAGCAAACAAATAGAAGAAGTTTTGGAGAGCCAAATTGCATTTTCAGCTCACGCAGCTGAAGATGTTATTGAAACTCACATAGCTGATCAAATTCTTGCAGGATCCACCAAAAGAAGCCTTAGATTATTGTTCAATTTGCAGAAAATAACAGAAGACATGGATTCCATCAAAGAAAAGCTGGTTAACATGGCAGAGGAGGAAAGAGGGTCTGGAGATCTGCACCCCACACGATCATCAGCAGCTGTGATTCCATCTAAATATCTCACCATAGGAAAGAGCATCATGGTCGGATTTGATGATGAATTGATGGAACTTATGGATGTCCTGACTGGACAAAGATCGAGTCGACAGATCATCTCCATTGTTGGCATGGGTGGTACAGGTAAGACTACACTTGCTAGACATGTTTACGAAAGTTCTCTCATTGTGGAACACTTTGACATTCGTGCTTGGACTACCATATCCCAAGAGTACAATGTGAGTGATATTCTTGTACAACTTATTTCATTACAGGGAAAATTCACAAATGTACATGAATTAGGAGAACAGTTGTACAAAAGTTTATCTGGTAGAAGATATTTGATTATCTTAGATGATATGTGGAGTGTTGAGGTTTGGAATAGCATTAAATTTTTCTTTCCAGATAATGGCAATGGAAGTCGGGTAGTTCTAACTACTAGGTTGTCAAACATAGCTACTCATTTGGGCTCCTTTTGTATCAAGATTAAGTTTTTAGATGACAATAAGAGTTGGATTCTATTCTGTCAAAAAGTATTCGGACAGGAATATTGTCCACCCGAGCTAGTGGGAATTGGAAAAAAGATTGTTGAACAATGCAAGGGACATGCATTGTCCATTGTTGTGATTGGGGGCCTTCTTCGAAAGTCCCATAGGACAGAGAAATACTGGAGGAACATTGCAAGAAACATGAATTCGTTTCTCAATGCAAGAGAGAATGCATGTTTGGATGTGATGTATTTGAGTTATAGCCATTTGTCTCCCTGTTTAAAGCCATGCTTTCTACACATGGGAACTTTTAGGGAGGACTATGAGATTCGTGTCTCAAGAGTTATCAAAGTTTGGGTTGCTATGGGATTCATAAAACCAAATGGAGTACAAATGTTAGAAGAGATTGCAGATTAGGTGATCTTATTGATAGAAACCTTATAATAATCTGTAAATACCGTTCAAATGGGAAAATCAAATCTTGTCGTATGCATGATCTTTTAAGAGAGGTGTGCTTGATGGTGGCTAACAAAGAGAAGTTTCTTAGTGTAATGAGGGTACATAGCAGTCCATTAGGCATAGATATGGATCATCGCCTCCTGATAGATGCATATGATTGGGTTGAGGGGCCAGTTACGCATAGATTGGTGAGAGTTGTGAGAAAAGATTTTGATTGCTACATAGTAGATGAGTTTCAGAACGTCAACCTACGTTACATTGCTTATAAAGGTCACTGGCAGGGGTCAATGTTTCCTAGCTCCATTCCCCTGATATGGAATTTGCAGACATTGGTTGTTAAAACTGATGGTATAATTGCTGCACCATTGGATATTTGGAAGATGCCTCAACTAAGGCATCTGAAGTGGTATCGGATCATGCTTCCTGATCCTCCTCAGAGTGACAAAGATGACGACTCGGTTGTTTTGGGAAACTTACAGACACTTGAAGTAGTAGTGAATTTCAGGTTGAGTGAGGAGGTCTGTAAGAGAATTCCCAACATCAAGAAATTGCATTTAGTGTTTGGTTAGTGTTGGAAGGGATATAATGATGGATTGTATCACAATCTCCAAAATCTTTTCCACTTGCATAAACTTGAATCACTAAGCATTTGGTTCTTCAACCCCATTTCAAGTAATGAGTTGAAGAGCACATTCCCTGTTGCATTAAACAAGTTGTGTTTAAAAGGTTTCAATCTTGGATCAATAGTGTTTGGTTTGTTGCCCCAACTGGAAGTTCTCAAGCTGGAAGACTGTTTCAGTGAGTTTTGCCAGTGGAGTTGTGTTGAGGGGGAATTTCCTCGTCTCAAATTCTTGCATGTCGAAGATTGGAGTCTCAAATCTTGGACTTCAGACAGCTCGTCGTGTTTACCTATCTTGGAGAAGCTTGTCCTCACTCGTTTGTGGGAGTTGGATGAGATACCATCATGTATCGGGGAAATACCAGCGCTTCAACTTATTCGTTTGGAAGATTGTAGTGAGTCTGCCATGATTTCAGCTATGAAGATAAAGGAAGAACAAGACAGTTTTGGAAATGATGGGCTTCAAGTTCAAGTAATGATATCTACTAAGAAGGGTGAGATTAGATTTAGAGAGAGGGTGGAATTGGAGTGGTTGTCAATCAATAATGTTCATCTTGAGTCAGATTGGAGAAAAAACTTGTGAGGATTAATGATGGATTTCTTGTTTTCCATCTTTTTTAGTTTTATAATGATTTTTGAGAAAATGAAAATGTAGTTTGCAATATTAATTTTTGTGTAGCCCCCCTCTTCCACTAAAAAGAGGACAGAATGAGAGATTCATCCCTGTTTGTCTTGATTTTTGATTGATGGAGAACTCTTTTTTGTTTTGTTTTAACTGTGAAATTCTATCCTTGTTTTACACTTGGCATCATCATATTAAGTGGGAACAACACAGCAGTAGCTTATTTAATGCATTAGATATATATGATGAATTTTATCAAGTCAAAGTTAGTTGGTAATTCTCAACATAACATATGGTAATATAACTGACATTAAATTAAGGCCACTGATTGCAACAGCAGCATGTTAAATCAATTTGTTTGCTTCATTTTCTGACTGCTGCAGATCATGATATCAGAGCATTAGATGTATGCATGGCAGCTTATGCAGCTGTAGTTTCTCTTATGAATAATCTGGAACAGATCAAGAATCATCCTCGCTTTTTAAATATTCTTAACGAACACCAGGTTAGATCTCTTGTCGAAGAGATTAATTTCTTTCTAGATTTCGTGAACAGTTTTAGTTTTGATGGAGGTATAAGCAGGGAAGAAGTAGATGAATTCGAGAGACAATTTGCATCAGCAACTCATGAGGTTGAAGATGCTATTGAAACACATATAGTGAATAAAATTATTCAAGGACAAGATGGAACAATCTCGGATTCTTACAGTAGGCTTTTATTTGTTAGATGTGTCTGTAGTTTGCAGAAACCAATAAAAGAAATGGATTCTATCAAGAAAAAGATTTTGAGGGCTAAACATGAGGGAATTCAAAGGTGATCAGAAGCCCACAAATTCTATCTCTGCTGCTTCATCAGCACCTCTTTTCTCCACTGGAAAGAGTGGTACAAGTTTGGTGGAATTCGACGATGAGTTGTATCAACTTAAGGACATGCTTACCGGACTAAAATCAAGTCTAGAGGTCATCTCAATTGTCGGCATGGGTGGGGCAGGTAAGACTACACTTGCTCAAACTGTCTATAGAGATTATGTCGTTTTGCGTCACTTTGACTTGCGTGCTTGGGCTACCATATCTCAAAAGTACAAAGTGAGAGAAATTCTTTTTCAAATACTTTCTTTCAGCCATGGAAAATATGATGATGAGACTGTAGATAAATTAGGAGAACGGCTACATAAAAGTTTATTTGGTAGAAGGTATTTGATAATATTGGATGATATTTGGAGTGTTGGGATTTGGGAAAGCATAAAGTTTTTCTTTCCTGATAATGGCAATGGGAGTCGAGTTATTCTAACTACTAGACAATTGTTCATTGCTACTCATTTGAGCTCTTTCTTGATTAGGATTGAACTTTTAGATGAACATAAAAGTTGGAATCTGTTCTGCCAAGAAGTATTTGGACACCAAGTTTGTCCTCCTAAGCTAGTAGGAATTGGTAAGAAGATTGTTAAGCAATGTAAAGGACTTCCATTGGCTATTGTTGTAATTGGGGGGTTTCTTCGAAAATCCTGCATGACAGAAGAACATTGTCTGAAAGTTGCAACAAATATGAATGCAATTCTGAATTCAAGAGAAAATGGGAAATGCTTGAATGTATTGTATTTGAGTTATGACAACTTGCCTGCTCGTCTAAAGCCGTGTTTTCTTTACATGGGAACTTATAAGGAGGACTGCGAGATTAGTGTCTCAGAAGTTACCAAACTCTGGGTTGCAGAAGGATTTCTGAAACCAAATGGTGTACAATCTCTTCTCTTAGAAGAGATTGCAGAGGATTACTTAAAAATCTTATTGATAGAAACCTCATTGTAGTGTCTGCTTATCGTTCAAATGGGAAAATCAAATCTTGCCGCATGCATGATCTGTTAAGAGAGCTATGCTTATGTATAGCTGATAAAGAGAAGTTCTTTTGTGCAGTGAGGGCGGATAGCATTCCGGGAGGCCTAGACAGAGAGCGTCGCCTCGTTTTTCAAGACGAAGCTTCAAGCGACCATAACAGCCAAGTGTTTAAGTCTTTGGAATCAGCATCACTTGCTCGTTCTCTGATATGTGATAAGGTAGTGTTGCCAGTTAAGTGTAAATTATTGAGAGTTTTGCACAAAGGTGTTGATGGCTTTATGGAAGACGAAATTCGGAATGTCAACTTGCGTTACTTAGATTTGCTGGTTCATGGTGATAGATTCACCCTTAAAACATGGATATCCCTGATTTGGAATCTGCAAACGTTGATCATTGGAACAGAAAACCAGCTAATTGTTGCACCATTAGCAATTTGGGAGATGCAACAACTTAGGCATCTAAAGTCTTCCATGATCTTGCTTCCTGATCCACCTCCAAGCGACGTAGTTTTGAGGAATTTACAGACACTTGCAAATGTAGTGAATTTCAGGTTGAGTGAGGAGGTGTGTAAGAGAATTCCCAACATCAAGAAACTGAGTTTAACATATGGTGATATGTTGGAGGGATATGACCATGAGTTGAATAACAGTTTCCACAATCTTGGCAGTTTGCATAAACTCGAATCCTTAAACATATGCTGCTTCAATACGATCTCAATCAACAATCTCAAGAACGCTTTTCCCAGTTCACTAAACAAGCTCTGTTTGAAAGACTGCAATCTCGATTGGCACGATTTGTCGACGATCATTGGTTCATTGCCTCAACTGGAAGTTCTCAAGCTGAAGGAGCCTGTGAAGCATGCAAGTGGAGTTGTTTCGAGGGGGGATTTAATATCCTGAAATTCCTGCACATTGAATAATGTGCTCTCAAATCTTGGATTTCAGACACGGCCTCATGTTTTCCAATCCTGGAAAAGCTTGTCCTCGTACACTTGTGGGACTTGATCGGAATTCCGTCGGGTATAGGTGAAATACCGACACTCAGACTAATACGCCTGGAATACTGCACTCAGTCTGCTGCCATTTTAGCCATAAAAATGAAGACAGAGCAAGAGTATTATGGGATTGATGATGGGGTTCAAGTTGAGGTTGTCATGTCTCCTGAAAACTGTGTAGGATTTAGGCAGAGGGTGATAGTTGAGGGACTGTTTGTCAATAATGTTCAACTCCAAACCTGGTCGGATGATAGTTTATCAGATGAAAGCATGTCAGATGAGGATTAATTTTTCTTTGAATTATATTCTGAATTAACAAAAATGTACCCCAAGACTCAAGAGTTGATTGTAGTTTGACTTGAACTTAGTTATTAATTGTTAAATAGAGTGGTTTTTCTTCCGAACTTATTCTGATTGTGCAGAATATCCAAATTTGAAAATATTAATATGTTCTGATTGTGCAGAATACCCAAATTTGAAAATATTAATATGGATGATTGGATGTTAGATGAAAGTGAAACAATTAATTTTTAATTTTTCTAAAGTGTACAGCAATTATATCTTTATCTTTGATTTTTTTTTTTTTTAGCTTGAGAAATATACCAGTAAACTCCACATAAAAATTAATTATTTCCATAAATTGAAAACTGTACAAAGCCTTAATTATTTCCTCTCTATTGCCATGACATCCTCTTCCTTTCTCTTTTCTCTCGTCATCTTCTTCCCTTTTCCTCTTTCACCATTTCTCATTCTCGATTTATTATCTTTAGAAGAATTAATTTGATTATCTGTCCACCTATTCAATCAATTTTTTCATTGAAAAAAATAATACTTTCATGAAATATGCTTTTCATAACAAAATGTTATACTCTCATGTTACACGACACACAAGAAACCAACTTTTGATAGAATATTCATTTTCTACAAGTTAGCACAACTAAATAAGCCATGATAAAAACACTCCATTGAAACACAAAATTTGGAAAGCTCAATCTTGCATTGATAAATTTTTGAAATGAAAAGGGAAAAGTTCGATAGGCCCTCAATCTTATACATCACAAGATAAGTAAGCCCCTGATCTTTTATTTTCTTTATTTAGACCCATTATGTCATTAAATTGGATAAAAAAAGGCCTTTTTCTTTTTTAAATAAAAGAATGAAACCCTTCCGTTAAAAAATTATTATGCAACGGCATTAGATATGTGAAACCCAATTTCTTTCCCTTTCCTTCTCCTTCAAATTTTTCTTTCACCGCCATTTTTGCCGTCATCATGGTTCTCGAATCTGATACAGCAGCCGTCAGAAGCAACTGGAGAGGCAGATTGATTCGCAAGGCCGTGAGCTTCGGATTGAATACAGTTTTTTGTGCAAGGTCGACGAAGTCCACACCAAGTTTCGCCACCGCTAACTGGAGGAAGCCACCGATGGATTTAGATCTCTCTTAGGCCGCAGAGGATCTGACGGCACTCCAGGTGAAGCGGATCGACATCGGAGAAGGCAAACTGAGAGAAGGAAAGCTGATGGAAATCGTGGATGACAGATTCACAACTCTGTTACATCAAATTTTTAGCATAATATGGGTTTCATTGTTTTAATTAAATTAAAAAAGATAAGAGATTTCTTTGATCCAATTTAAAGATATAAAGGGCTTAAATGAAGAAAATTTGAAAATAAAAGATTAGGGACTTACGTGGTAGTGGGCTCTATCTGACCCATAGCCCAAATGAAAATGATGAGGGTTATATACCAAATTGGCCCTTTCAGAGTAAGCCCCCATGACATAACATTGATGGGCCCTGTAGAATAAGCCCGCATGACATAACCATTACCAGTAAATAATTCATTGTTATCCTCATTAATGATTTCGGGAACTTCAATATTTTTATTCATGGCTACATTTTTATTATTTTTAGTTTGAGAAATATACCAGTAAATTCCAACATTTATGTTGTTAATTATTTCTGTAAAATTAAAAATTGTACAAAGTCTTAGGTGGTGAGCATTGCTGGTGCCTTGCTTCTCATCTGCCGCGGCGGCAACTGACTCTGAGGTCACACGATCGCATTGCCGGTGTCCAAATATTTATAGCATAAATATTTTGCCAAAAAAATAAAAATAAAATTGCATATCTACTTAAGAATATATTTAAGAGTACTGTTAAATACACACCCCTTTTTATTGAATACACACTTTCATTAATACACACCCTCTTTTATTTTTAAATCTCAATTTTATTAAATACACACCCCTTAAAATTTCAAAATTACCTTTTATTTTTAAAACTGGTGTAAAGCCTTTATCATTCTTACTGTTTCTGATTTTTAATGTAATCCATTCAACCATCCGTGCACTCATTTACCATTATCGCCTATCACCCCCCTCAAATATTAAAATTATATAATTTAATGTTTCTTGTGACCTCAGAGTCAGTAGAAAGGAGAACGTAATAGGACAAATAAGCGAATCGCCATGTGGCCCAATACCGATAGTGGGAGCTGGGGTTCGTTCTTGTTATGGAGAATTTATTGCAAATTGAAAGTACTTAGAGTTTTAAATTGGGCACTAAAATTCTTAAAACAATAATTTATAGTTACCGAAACTCCATCACTGAAAGAATAATCGTTTCATGACTCAATTTATCCATTATATATATGTGAATGAATCTTCTTTTTCTATTTAAATGTGAAGAAAGTTGCGACTGCTAGCAGCACAAGAACAAAGAGTCAGTTTGAATTTCTTCTGTCGGTTTATTGTCAGAAATCATGAACACATTCTAATTTTGTACAGTGACTTCCGGTTGGATCTCACAAAACTGGAGTTAGGAAATATCTAAAAAATTAATCAATTTAGGGTTTATTAAATTAGGGGTGTGTATTTATTAATTAGAGGTGTGTATTTATTAAATTAGGGATAATTTAGACTTTTTAAAAATACATATTTTAATTTTATTATAGTGGGGGTGTATATAATAAAATGGGGTGTGTATTTAGTTTAACCCTATATTTAATTGGATTAGATTATATTTATATATCTTTCTATATTTATAAAAATAAATATATTTATTTAGTAAATAATAATACTCCTATAATTATACTATATATCTTCGCATATATTATTAATTGAATGAAACAAAATTAATAAGATAAATATATAGAAAAAGATTGATTGCAAGATTATGGTGTACATGAAATCGACTCCCGAACCCGAACAGGCGTAATATTCACCAGGTTTATTTAAAGCAGTAAAAGAGTCTTAAAAGATTACCGTAGTTTTGTTGTTTTTGTGTTTCTTTCTCTAAACTAGACTAGCGATGGAGGGAGCGATGGGGAAGGTAATGGGTAAATTTCGGATAATGGCGAAGATCTTGGGGAATCTGGGCGTAGGCGATCGGGCAAGGATGCGGGTTGTGTGCAAGTTCTGGAGGGGGATTCTAACCCGGAATGATATTCCGGTGGCACCCGACCAGTGGATGGTTGTTTGCCACGATTCTTACTCCAAACCCGAGTATTCAATTTCTGAGATAAGCTTCAAAAGCTTTGAATGCGACGGGGGTAAAATATACCGGTTTAGAATACCCGTCGAGAAATTCAAAGAGGGGTTTTGGTTGTTGTGGCAGTGGCGCCAATTTTTGGCGAGTCCGAGGCTGTGGCACCAATTCGTCCTAAGTGAAGTGCGCCAATTGTGTGCGAGTCCAAGGCTGTGGCACAAATTCGCCCTAAGGGAAGGGCTGTGGCGGCGGCGGTGGTGCTGCTGTGGATCGTCACGGGGGTGGCTCTTAATGGCGGGTGGTCGCTTCCTTCGGACCATGGAGATGTACCTGTGGAATCCCATATCCGGGGACACCCGAAAGCTCCCTCCCATCTCCACCCTACCCTTGTTCAGTAAACTATACGAGGAAGATAATTACTGTTGGGATGACCGGATCTCGAGTTTCGTCAAGCGGGTGCAGGTGTTTTCCGTGGGTTCAGTGGACTGCGTGGTGGCTATCCTCCTGGCGGACCGCACCATGGGTGAGTTGGCCGTGTGCACGCCGCAGGATCACAGATAGAGCGTGGTGAAGGGGCAACATGAGTATGAGTACAAGGACATGATATTTCATAAGGGGAGGCTGGTGGCGTCGATCGATTGCAGAGGAGAGGAGAGGGATGGTTTGGAAGAGAGGGTGGTGTGGAAGGCAAAGACCGAGATGGATCTGAGCGGATGCAGTGTGTTGGTGGAATTGGCGTGCTTCGTGTACGATGGCGTACACGAAGCGGCCGTGAATAAACCTTCGGGGTTGCAGACAGTGGAGAGAGCCCGAATCGAGGAGCACCTAGTGGAGTGCTCCATCACTGGCGAGCTACTGCTCGTCAGTGCCATCCTGGATGCCACTATTCACTATTCCACTGTTGATGCTTCGGGTTCCACGCTTTTTGATTCGGACCACAATTTGTCGTACGACGTTCGTGAGCATGGTTACTTCTCTATACTACACAATTGTGGCCAGACCTACTCTTATCACAAATTTGAATTACAGACAACACTCATTTACTGGTTGGTTCCAGCCTAAGCTCACCCGAAGATCTTTTAACCCCACCTTTCGCCTTCCTCCCCCCTCCTTTTCTTGTATTAATTTTCTTTTGCATTCTTCCATTTTAATTATTCTTCAATTCTATTTTCCCTCCTTCTTTCCCTCCTACTCTTCTTCTATTTTTTCCACTTATTTTCTTTATCTTGTTTTCATTTTCTATATTCTCTTTCTCTTTTTTCCATTCATGTAATGCCTCGGATCATTTTAATATAATTTTTATTTTGTAGGATATTCATGCGTAAGATCATTTTTAATTGATTTTATGTAGTCTTACGTATAATAGCTAGAATCAACCTCTACGGAAATTAATATTCTTAACCTTAATTCGTAACTTATTAATAAAATCTTTATCTCTGGATTCTTAATTAAATCTTACTTCTGGAATTTGAATTATATGCTGAATATATTTGTGAGATGGTTGCAGGTAAACCTTGATCTTCTAATATGGTTGCATGGTGTGAAACTAACAAGTTAGCAGCTCATGAACCAATCAAAAGGAGGATAGATAGGTTGGAGGGTTAAAACAGGTGATACACATTGCTAGTTGCCCATTTAGTCCTATAAGTTTAGGTGTATTAGCAGATTGCATTATTGTCTATAAGTTTAGGGGCGTTAGCAGATTGCATTATTCATGCTAGATCATTGAGTGTATTCTAGCTCGTTGAAAGTGTGAGATTCCTCTCTGTAACCTTCATCAATAAGAGCACTTTTACTCGTTAAATTAACTTTGATTTCGTATTTGGGCTTCAAACCACGACAATATTGTAGCCAATATTCTCATTCTTACAAGTTTCAATATGATGTAATATGTGCTGATCTATTTTCCTTAAATTCAAGAATGTATTAAATTCAGTGTTCCATATCCACTAGCTGCACATATAATCATCACTAGGACTATTTATCAAATTCACAAATTTGATGAGAAGCAAATTTACAGCTTTCAAAATTTCTACGGCTATCTGAAAAACTACCATGAAGATTACTCAAGAAACTCCCATGAAGAAGCTGGTTACTCAAGAAACTCTCCTGTCTGAGAAGATTACGCAAGAAACTCCCCTGCCATTGCCAACTCCCCTTGAGATTACTCAAGAAACTCCCCTGAAGATTACTCAAGAAATTGCCGCGCAGGTGAGGATTACTCAAGAAACTGCCATGTCTGAGATGATTAATCAATAAATTCCCCTTCCTAAGACTCAAGAAACTCCCCTGCCGGAGAAGATTATTAGAATTCTATCATAATAATAGCATAATAATTTCTCATTATAACGGTAGAGATAATCGTGCTACGGTTACTTTTCCTATCAAGAGATTACATCTATATATTTGTAGTTGTAATATTATTTTTGTATGACAGAGTCTTCCAATTTAGTTCAGCTGTAGGCAACCTGTTTATGATGAAAGCAGCTGTGAGAACTGAAAAAGGCCAAAATATTGTTGGAAGATTTGCCAGATTTTTCAAGGTTGAAACCCTTTGGTTGTTTGGCTTTTGCCACGGTTACAGTACCACATAAGAGCAAGTTTACATCTAGATCCTTGAAATACATTTTTCTTGGGTATGAGCAAGGGAAGAAGTGTTATAAGTTGTTTGATTTAGATCATGAATAATTTTTGGTGTCTCGAGATGTAATTTTCTTGGAGCATGTATTCCCTTATGCTTGTCATATTACACAAGAAAAGCCATCTATTTTGCCATCAACAGATGACTTTATTAGAGCCACATATGATTCTATTTCAGATGCTCGTGTTCCTATTGTATCTCATCACAAAGAGAACTTTGATCCTAGTTCTTTTGACATTTCAGATAATTCTAGCTCTTATCAACCAACTCATGCTTCTACACCTCCTCCACCTAATGTCACAAGAAGAAGTTGCAGGCAAAGGCAACCTCCCTTAAGGTTGCAGGATTATATATGTCAGTCGGCTACTAATCCTAATTCTGATTTTTTGGCCAATGTATATCTTGATAAAGAGCCTGTTTTCTACAAGCAAGCAGCTCAAGAAAAGGTTTGGATCAAGGCAATGTAGGATGAACTTGATGATTTGGAAGCTACTCAAACTTGGATTTTGACTGAGTTACCTCCGGAAAGTCTGTAATCGGAAATAAATAGGTGTATAAAATTAAAAGAAAACAAGATGGGTCAGTAGAGAGATACAAGGCAAGATTAGTGGCAAAAGGATACAGTCAACAAGAAGAAGTTGATTTCTTTGAGGTGTTTTCTCCCGTTGCTAAGTTGGTGACAGTTAGGTTGTTTTTCTCTATTGCTGCTATGAATAAATGGGATTTGCATCAGATGGATGTGAATAATGCCTTCCTACATGGTCATCTTACGGAGGAAGTTTACATGAAACCTCCACAAGGTTACCACAGGGCAAAACCAGGGCAGGTTTGTAAATTAGTAAGGAGTCTCTATGGCTTAAAACAAGCCTCAAGGGAGTGGAATGCAGAATTATGCAAGAAATTGGAAGAATTTGGTCTTGTACAATCTTCTCATGATCCTTGGCTAAATATTTCTTAGGGGTGGAGATTAATAGAAATACTGATGGTATATATCTCTGTCAAAAGAAGTACATATTAGATATTTTAGCTGATCCAAATATGGATGGATGTAAATCTGTCTCTACTCCTCTCCCTCCTGGACTTCATTTGGTCTCTTCTGATGGTATTCCTTTGGAGTCTCCTGATCAGTATAGAAGATTGATAGGAAGATTGTTGTACTTGAATATGACACGTCCGGATATAACTTACTTTGTTCAACAACTCAGTCAGTTTGTGAATGCCCCTACTTCATTGCATTGGAATGCTGCTCTTCAAATCTTAAAGTACTTGAAGAATACTATTTCACTTGGTCTTTTTTATCCATCCTATAGTCATCCTGTTTTAGAAGCTTATTGTAATGCTGATTGGGCAGCTTGCAAAGATACTAGAAGATCTATCACAGGTTATTTCATTTATTTTGGTGGTTTTTTAATCTCTTACAAAAACAAAAAGCAACCTACAGTCTCTAGATCATCTAGTGAAGCTGAGTATAGAGCCATGGGTAGTACTGTTTGTGAACTTCAATGGATCCAGTTCCTTCTCTAGGATTTCAGAATGAGTATTCCTCTTCCCATCTCACTTCATTGTGATAACAAAGCGGCATTACATATTAATGCCAATCCAGTATTTCAGAAAGAACAAAGCACCTTGAGATTGATTGTCACTTGGTTAGAGACAAATTTAAAGAGGGTTTTGTCTATCCTTGTTTTATTCCTTCAAAGATGCAGGTTGCAGATGGTTTCACCAAGGTGTTGGGGTCTCCACAATTTTCTCAATTTGTGGGCAAGTTGGGAATGAGGATATTTCCTCACTCTCCAACTTGAGGAGGGGGTATTAGAATTCTATCATAATAATAGCATAATAATTTCTCATTGTAACGGTAGCGTGCTACGGTTACTTTTCCTATCAAGAGATTACATCTATATATTTGTAGTTATAATATTATTTTTGCATGACAATATAGAAAAATAAATTTCACTTTATCAAATTTCTTATTATGATTTTTTTTTGGAAAAAGCAAAAGTTTTATTGATAATTAAAAGGAGTTATGGAGCATTAGATATGCTCAATAACTCGTACAATCATATGTAAAATTTGTTATCAATCAATACATAATAGTGGCTCCCTTATCCATTCGCTAAAAGAACTCCCAAGTGATAACTTTGATTCTCATAACTATCCTATTGCAATCTGCTTCTACTCCGTTAAATACCTTGTCATTTCTAGCCTTCCATATATACCAAATCACACCATGCCAAAATAATTGCTAAAATTTTGAACAATTTGGCTTAACCAAACTCGTATGCGATAAGAAATGATCCCATACAGAATTTCCAGAAGCTTGCTTTGAATCAAGCCATTCATAGACCTTCTCTCAAACCTCTGAAGCTATCTTACATTTGAGTAAGAGGTGGTTAATATCTTCAAGTGCTGAATCACATAAAGGGCAATCTGACGTAAAATTAGGATTCAACGCACCTCTTTTTTTGAGATTATTTCTTGTTGGAATTCTATCTTGATTAGCCTTCCATGAGAATGATGAAATTTTGAGAGGAATCTTGTTGCACCATACTCGGTTGATCTCTGGAAAGATACAATCGTCTGAATTAGAGCTTTGAAGGATATTATAAGCTGATTTGATCGTGTAAAAATCACAAGGAGTGTGATCCCAAGACCACCTGTCAGGCTCATCCGTGATTCTAGTAAATTTCTCCACCTTGGAAATCAAATCTGCAGCTTGCTCTTCTTCCCAAGAAAATAAAGTCCTACGCCAATTCCATTTTCCAATCAATGATCCCTCCCTCCACTCAACTCTATCCGCTATGGCACAATGGACATTTGAATCAACCTGGTATAATCTAGGATATAAATCCTTCAAGCATTTTCCACCAACCCATTTGGAAGACCAAAATTTAGATTCACAGCCATTACCAATTAATCTAGAACATCCATTAAAAAAACCAATCATTACCACCAAAAAGGGAAACTAGATCATACCACCATGAAGACCAAGCTCTGCAACACTTCTTTTTTTTCTTCCATTCTTCTATGCACTTTAAAAAGTCCCCATATTTTGATGCAAGTACCTGCACCCACAAATCTTTGCCTCCTAATAGCAATCTCCAAGCCCATTTCCCCAAGAGAGCAAGGTTGAAAAGCTTAATGATTCTTGTCCCAAGACCTTCTTTTTCTTTTAGTTTGCAAATGATGTCCCAATTGATCCAATGAATTTTTTTGGGCCTTTTTCCATCACATCCCCACAAAAATTTCCTTTGCAATGAGGTTATTTTACTGATGATGCCACTCGGAGCTTTGGAATATGATAAGAAATAGGTGGGCATGTGTTGCGAGAACTGCGTTAAGAAGCACAATCCGACCTCCAAAAGATATCCATTTGTTCTCCCAACGACTTAGACGATTTTTTATTTTACTGATGACTGGAGCCCAAGTATTATTTCTTCGAAAATTAGTCCCGATAGGCATGCCCAAGTATGGAAGAGGGAGACTACCTACCTTGCAATTGAGATAAGCTGCCATTTCTTCTAATAACAAAGAACTCGTATTAACCCCTGCCAAAATGCTTTTGTTAAAATTGTTCTCAGTCCTGACCAAAGCTCAAATATCCTCAAAATACTTTTCAAAACCATTATATTTTCTACTGTAGCTGCTCCAAAAAATATAGTATCATCTGCAAATTGGAGGTGAGAAACTTCCACCCCTTTCTCCCCCACTCGAATAGGTGAAAACAACCCTTCTGAGCAAGCTTTTCTCATCATCAAACTCAAACATTCAGCTGCACATACAAACATAAATGACGATATCGGGTCTCCCTGTCTAATACCTTTCTCCATCTTGAATTCCTTTGTTGGGCTCCCATTAATCAACACAGAGGTTGTAGCTGACTTTATGCATTCTTTTATCCAAGTACACCATTTGGTATCAAATCCCAATAGATTCAGCGTATCCAAAACAAATTCCAAATCTACTGAATCATAAGTTTTTTCAAAATCAATTTTAAAGATAAATATACTGCCACCACTTTTTCTTACCTCTTCCACTGTTTCATTAGCCGCAAGAACGCTATCCATAATACTTATGTTTCTGATGAATGCTGATTGGTTTGAAGATATACACTCATCCATTACTTTTGCAAACCTATTCGCCAACACC
This sequence comes from Pogostemon cablin, assembly GCA_023678885.1. Lineage (NCBI taxonomy): Eukaryota > Viridiplantae > Streptophyta > Magnoliopsida > Lamiales > Lamiaceae > Pogostemon > Pogostemon cablin. The sequence continues at coordinate 28,218,560 of CM043001.1, read as the reverse complement.
TTTGCTATGGTTTTGTAAAGACACCCAACAAGTGATATGGGTCTAAAATCCTGTATAGCATTGGGATTTCTCACCTTCGGAATGAGGCAAATGAAAGAAGGATTTGATCCTCTGGGAAGCCTAGCATTTGTATGAAACTCGGACAGACTTCTAAAAAAATCATCTTTAAGAGTATCCCAAAAACAACGTATGAACTGAAAATTAAACATGTCTGGACCAGGGCTTTTATTTTGACCTGATCCCCATACCGACATCTTCAATTCTTCTTTAGAAAAAGGAGCAATAAAATATGTATTTGATGCTCTGCTAATCTTTAAGCCACTGATCCCTTGAACTTTTAATCTAAAATCATTAGTAGATGAAATTTTTTCCTTGAAATATAAATATAAACTCTCCTTTAAATCCTCAACTCCTTCCTTCCACAACTTGTTAATGCAGAGCCCTTTAATTCAGATGCTTTAGCTCTTGCTTCCATGCGGCTGTGAAAAACCTTAGAATTCATATCTCCTTCTTTCAACCACTTCTCCCTGGACTTTTGAAAAAACAATTTATCCTTCTTCCTCGTCCCTTCTTCTAGCTTGACAAAAGAATTTTGGTAAACCAACTCATCTGTTTGATTCCAGCTGCTGTTTTCTTTCTTTAAATCCAACTCTTGCATGGTGTTCTCTGCCTCTTCAATAATATTGTCAATGTTACTCCCATTTGCCAATTTCCATTCTTTTATCTTCTCGCTCAACTTCTTCAACTTTTCTTTCACAACAAAGCTACCCCATCCCTGGACTTCGAAATTAGGCCATTCCTTATATATTAAAGACTTGAAGCTTTCTTGAGACAACCACCAGTTAATAACTTTGAATGGTTTTGACCCCAATTGATCGGAGCCATCGAGAGAGTAATTGGGGCATGATATAATATACATCTTTTTAAACCATATTGTGATGAATTAGGCCACTCAGAAGACTATCCAGAAGATACAAGAAATCTATCGAGTCTGCTGCACGTAATCCCATTACCTTTGTACCAAGTGAATCTTCTTCGAAGAAGAGGTAGATCGCATAAGTCCGCCTCTGAGATAAAACGGAAAAAAGTTTCCATATCCTTCTTATGAATATGATGACCTTTTTCTTGTCTTTCTGATTCATGAAGAAAAGAATTAAAATCCTCACAAACACACCATCGATCGTTTCCGTCCTCTTTTATTTTTGTAGAAATTTCCTCCCACATGGCTAATTTCTTCTCAAGATTACATGGGGCATACACATTCACAACATTTATGGTCTTCGAACAAGGTAACCAATTCCCTTGAATGCCTAATATGCCTTCCTCACTCCAACATGAAATTTTTTGAAATTTATTCTTATTCCACAAACACAACAGCCCTCCTGAATTCCCAATAGCTTCGCAAAAAAGCCAATCAAAATTGTCGCCTCCCCATATCTCCGAACACACTTTCTTATCTATATACTCCATCTTTGTTTCTTGTATACATACAATATCTACACTCTCCTTTTGAATTAGCTTTCTTATCAACAATTTCTTTATCCTCCCCCCAATCCCTCTGGCATTAAAGCTTAATATAATCATTAATTACCTGTAAGACCTCCTTCCTCGCAAAGCTTCTTTCCGCAATCAATTTTCTTGGCTCCTATCTTTGCCATTCTATCTCTTTCTTCCATGTTGTTTAAAATCCCTTTCAACTCATTTTTAGATGCGCTATTAACAAAACCTAGTTTGTAACTAACCTCCCAAACAGCTGAAGAATCTTCCTCTGTACTCCTCTTCCAAAAAGCTTTGTTGCATCGTTGAATATCACTGTTTGTGGGAGAAGTATTTGGATTAATACTTGCCTTGGGACCTAATTTCTTGTTTGTGCTTCCATCTCTGGGCCTTTGCTGTTTTCTTTTGGAAAATCCTTTTGGAGATTTCTTTCCTTCAACCACCGATTTCCCCTCTTTGTTGTTCTCTTTTCCTAGTTCATTCACCGACACATGTTTAGAATGAACTAATTTGGTACTTTCAGTTTTACGATTTGTGAATATTTTTTGGATAATGGGCATCAACTCAAATGGATCTGAATTTTGAGTAGTCTGGATCTCTCCGCAATCAGCTGCCTTAGTAACTTCGTTGGGCTTTTCCAACGTATGGTTGGTATCTAAACTTGGGTTTTCCATGATATGGGCTTCACCAAAATTTTCTCCATTATTAATTGTGCCTAATTTAGGCCCATGCACTCTCTCCCTCTCCAAAGAAGTATTATCTGGGCCCTCAATTTGGTTCTCCTCGACCTCTTCAGCATCAAAAGGCCTGACAAATGACTTGGTGTAATGATTATCTTCGGCGCCATTATTACACCTAACATTGCAATCTTCCGTTTTTTCAAAATTTTCCTCTGAAAAATCGCCCGCACAGTTGTAAAAGTCGGCAGCACCTTGGGAAAAGTTCGTCTTTTTCGCTTCCCCATGCATCCTAGAATCTTCCACTCCTCCTCTATTTGCCGAAACTGGATCCTGAACGGAATCCGATTCGATGAGTTCAACCTCCGATCCTGACGACGGAGCATACTGCGATGATGCCACCTCTGAATCTGAATTCCAGTCCTCTTGGAACTCCTTCTCCATGACAGATTGGAGTTGTTCTTCAATGATGTGGATTGTAAAATTTTCTCCATTCACTATTATGTTAACTGATGCCCGAATGAAATCCATAGTAGGAGTTGATACTTTTACGCGCTCTTTATCCAAAATAGATTTCGAGAGAGTACTTTTATCAATCTCTATGATGGAACCCATATTATGAACAATAGATTCAAACGTTGCTTTATTCCAAGCATGTAATGGGACTCCAAAAATTGAAAGCCATACCGATCTCTCACTTGCAGAATCCGTTGGTTTCCATATTCTCAGTGTCTCAAATCATTGATCCAACCACTTCTTTTCCTCTTTTAATAGATTATTAATGGCTAACTCTTCTTCAGAATGAATGTAAACACATCTTGGACCAAAGGGGATAATCTGAGTACCCCTATACCATCCTTGAACAATACCAGCTGTCATTTCCTCCAAAGAAACAAAAGCTTTGCATCTACCTACTAGACCTTGTTCTGCCCATTTAAGGTCACTTTCAGTTGGAGTGAACTCCAAAATATTCTTAACCCGACCTCCACCTTCTTCATGTGCCTTAGCTATCGGGGACCTTGCGACTTCTGCATAGCTTTTGTCCTTTCTGAAAGAGTTCAAAGAAAGAACCTGGTTACTTCTAGATGAGTTTCTTTCTTGCCTCAATATTCCGTCTTGGACACGTGCAATGTTTGCCTGGACTCTGTAAGTGCCGATCCATGCTCTGCCGATGATATTGGCCAATCGAGATGAATCTGTCTCATCCATGAAACTCACAAAGCCGAATCTTCTACCGATCTTTGTTCTCTTATTTGCAACGTAAACATCTCTCACTCTGCCAAAACTTCTAATCCATTTAAAGAAGTCTTTCGTATTCCATTCCGGCGGAAAGTTTGCCACAAACACTCTGATGCTCCTTTGATATCTTTAGGTTGTTTCAAAATAGTTTACACTTTCCTTTAAAAAGCAAAAGATCAAAACAATTATTCTTTCTCGTACATTTTATTTAAAAAAATTACTCACACCTAACACATTTAACATATTTTATTATTTATTTATTAGTAAAAGATACAATAATACCTTCACTTTTCTTAATATTCGTGTCGGAGCGAGAGTGGAAATTAAGGTGGGATGTAGAGAGTAGTAATTACATTGGGATAAGTTGACCTGAAAAAAAAAAAAAAAAACTTCCTAAAGTTTATTGTTTAGTAATTCAACTATTTTGGCATTTTTGGAATGAGAGTCTCCGCTCGACTAAATTTTGAACATTTTATTTTTTGAAATGAAAATGAACTTATATCCCAAAATTGGGCCCTGTCAAAAAAAGCCCGCATAACGTAACATTGATGGGCCCTATCAGAATAAGCCCACATAACATTACATTGTCCTTAACTACTGTCGCATGAACCCATTTAAACACCCAACTACCCAATCAACGTACATTGAATTTATATAACATTAAAAACGTTCAAAGCAACGTGGGAAGCTCAATCTTGCATTGATTTCCTCTCAATTATTTTTCATTTTCAAGGACGTGGAGGCTACCACCCTTTGCTCTTCCCCCCACTTATTCTTATTCCATACAAATCCCTCTCTTTTCTACCTAACTCTCTCTCATTCCTACATATAAATATATGCATGTCACTCAAAAACATCATATTATCCACAACACATCTCTCCAATCCTCACCACCAAAAAAACAATGGTGAGCTTAGCACCAACACAAAACATTGCAGCCCTCTTACTTGCCCTACTTATATCCGGCGCCACCGTAGTCCGCTCGTTCGACTACGCTGACGCAGTCGACAAGACTTTGTTATTCTTCGAGGCGCAAAGGTCCGGTAAACTTCCGGTGACCCAACGCGTAAAATGGCGCGGTGACTCCGGCCTTCGTGATGGATATGCTCAAGGGGTAAAAAAAAATTGAAAAGAAAAAATATCATAATAATGATACTTAATTTTCTTTGTTAGGGAATAATTTAATTATGTTTTTGTATGTTATAATATAGGTGAATTTGGTAGGAGGATACTATGATGCAGGTGACCACGTAAAATTTGGTCAACCAATGGCATTTAGTGTTACAATGTTATCATGGGCAGCCATTGATTATAAGGCAAATTTGGTGAATTTAAATCAATTGGGACACGTGTTGGAAGCAATCAAATGGGGGACTGATTACTTCATCAAAGCACATCCAAGTCCATTTGTCCTTTGGGCACAGGTACAAATTATAAACATTATAGTAGTACTATATTTAAAGGCCAAATATTCGTTCAACTATTTTTATAACATTGATTTTAATGTCAAATTACTCAATACATGGTCACAACCACATATTGATTGATCCTCATAGCAAGCAAGCATAGTAACATTAGTTTGTTTCCTTTTCATAAATTTTTTTTTCTTTTCATTTTGAATAATGTTTCATGTCTAATGTTATTTTTCTATGCTTAGGTTGGAGATGGATCGACGGATCATTATTGTTGGCAAAGAGCAGAGGACATGACGACTGACCGGACAGCTTATAAGCTGGACGCCGAACATCCGGGGTCGGACCTTGCTGGCGAAACTGCGGCCGCGTTGGCCGCAGCTTCTCTTGCTTATAGGTCTTATGATTCTTCCTATGCTGATCTTCTCCTAGTGCATGCAAAGCAGGTAATTTTTTTTTTTTAAGAATTTGTTTATCTAAAAAATTCTAGCTCAGTCACTTATTAATGTAAGCTGATTTTAAATTTTTTTTTTTCAGATATTCTCATTTGCAGATAGATTTAGGGGCTTGTTTATTGATTCAATTCAAAATGCCAGACAATTCTACACATCATCTGGTTATAATGTGAGTTAATTAATATGTTTCTCTAATTTCCCACTAATATTACAACCTTTTTTTCTTTCTTCCAAAAAATATTTTATTTTATTTTAATTTGGTCATTTATTTTCTTAGGATGAGCTTTTATGGGCTGCCACGTGGCTTTACAAAGCCACAAACGATGAGTACTACTTGAAATATGTTGTGGATAACAGTGCTTCCTTGGGTGGAACTGGATGGGCTGTGAAAGAATTTTCTTGGGACAATAAGTATGCTGGAGTACAAATCCTTCTTACAAAGGTATATCATTAGTCTTTAGATCTCTTTTACAACTTTTTTTTTTTGAACAAGTTATTAATCTAAGGAAGTGCAGGTGTTGTTGGATGGAGCTGGTGGACAGTACACTTCCACACTACAACAGTATCAAGCGAAAGCCGACTACTTCGTGTGTGCTTGTCTGCAGAAGAATGATGGGTATAATGTACAAAGGACTCCTGGTTAGTATAGCTCATTTGAGTTAACTTAGTGGTTTGATCCATTTTCAAGAAAAGCTAAATTTTGTGATGTTGATCATTAGGTGGCCTTTTGTATCTACATGAGTGGAACAATATGCAGTACCCTGCCTCCGCTGCGTTTCTCCTCACCGTTTACTCCGATTATCTTGTTAAGGCTGGGAAAGTTGTTACTTGCCCAGAGGGCCAACTCCAATCTCAAGATCTCTTCAACTTTGCTAAATCACAAGTATGTTAAGACATGTTACACTAATTGTTCTTGTATTTTCTTTTGATGGTTTTTGTAATAACATGTGTGAGAGTTGTGTGCAGGCTGATTACATCCTTGGGAATAATCCAAAATCTATGAGCTATGTGGTGGGATATGGACAATACTACCCTTCTCATGTTCATCATAGAGGTGCTTCTATTAGCTCTATTTCTGATCTCCAGTCCCCTGTCGGATGTGTGGAGGGATATGACATCTGGTATAATCGCCCACTGGCCGACCCCAATGTGATTTATGGAGGACTCGTTGGAGGTCCAAATGTAAACGACGAATACTCAAACGATAGATCTAATTATGAACAAAGTGAACCAACAATGTCTGGGACAGCCCCTCTTGTAGGACTATTTTCCAGATTAAGCACCCTGTCTGCCTATCCTGCAGGTTATACCACATTTCTTCAAATAACTATCCATACTTGAATATCATGTTACACATTGAAGTTGTGTCGATCTCTGATTGGTTCGTTCGATTTTCAGGTTCTCATGGCAAACCATTGCCAAAACCTACTACTCCTTACAACAAACCACAAGGTTTGTAATAAAGTTGAATCATACAATCCTGAAGGATGATCTTTTGTTACAGATTGATTGATTAATCAAGATTCTTTCTTGATTAATTTTTTTCACAAAATGTTTTAACAACATTGTATTATTCTGATCTTTCAGGTTCATCTCCCAAGTATGCTCTAGCTCCCAATACAAAACCAGGTAAGATTAATCATCAACAACAGAGAATATTCCAACTGTGCTAAAGTCTTATTGTCATAAACTTAGTAAACCTACATTCTATTCTTGCAGTTGCTCCTATTCAGTTCCTTCACTCGATAACCAACTCATGGAGCGTTGGAACGGAGAAGTATTACCGACACCAAGTGGTCATCAAGAACGTCTCGAAGAAGCCATTGACAGAGGTGAAACTCTACTTGGAAGGCCTAACTGGATCAATATGGGGGCTAACTCCAACACAACAGAAGAACATCTACATGCTCCCTTCATGGCTTACTCCAATGGAACCTGGTAAACAATGCAATGTTGTATACATTCAAGGGGGTCCTCAAGCCAAGATTTCAGTTCTAAGTTACCACTGATCAACAGAAATTTGAATTTTGTTTAGAAATGCAGGTGGAAAATATATGTATGTATACAATTCATGATTTTGTTGATTTTAATATGATGTAATCTGACAAAGGAATTGCTCTCTTTTTTATTATTTTGAGATTGTAAACTGCTGATGAGTTATCATGTCATGCTATTCAAGTATATAAGAACTCTTTGAATACCATTTCTGAGGTATATATATATATATATAACTGTGCCATAATTCTTTTTCATCAAATATTGCTTCCAACCTTAGGGTAATTTTACTATTTTGATACATCATTTATCATTTATGGCGTTATCATCCTCTACTTAATGATTTATTTTGCTCTTGAAGATAATAGATGTCTTTTCAATTTATAAATGAGAAGAGCTATGTACCATCTTCTTTTTTGTATTTTATCTATTGATGCGAAATACATACATTATTGAATGACATCAAAGTGTTGATTTGGGTTTTAACTTGATATTTTTAATTATCATCTATATAATTAGAGATTCTATGACAAACATGCATGCCTACACGAATAGAGCCAAGTACTTATATAATTATTTTATTTTATTTCATTAAAAATCAACTACTCCCTCCGTCCCATTAAAGTTGTAGTATTTTTTTTTTGGCACGGAGATTAAGGAGTATAATATTTTAATGTAAAGTGAAGTGAGAGAAATAATATTTAATGTGTAGTGTGTAGGTGTATTAGTGGTGTGTGTGGACCCATGTGAATATGTTAATATTTTTTGTGTGGGTCCATACGCTTTAGAAGGAAATGTAACAACTTTTATGGGACAACCCAAAAAGAAAAATGTCACAACTCATGTGGGATGGAGGGAGTACTTTAGTCAAACACACTAATCAATTATAAATAAATAGTTTAGAATATAAGTTCTAGTTAATGTGCAGACAATTCAATTTTCATGTACAAATCTTTTCGAAAATATGATAAAATTTCTTGAGAAAAATATTAAACGTGAATAAAAAATATTATAATATTATTATAATATAAGTAAATTAGAACAAATTTTATTTGGGATTCTTACATGAAGAAATATAATTCGTGAGATTTGAATTAACTAAGCAATAACTAACACTCCTATATTGAGAATTAATTAATTTGAAAGATTTATTTTACTTATATATTTAAAAATATAAATAATTTTCAGGAGTTTGTTAACGATCGTTGGAACTTATATATTGAAAACAGACGGACACATTAAAAATGGAAACACTCTCTCTCTCCGCCGGCAACTTTGTCTGCATTCTCTCTGTTCTCACCCACTTCAAAAATGCTTGACTTCGCTATTTTTACAATCTCCACTATATATACACAACCTCCTTTGAATCATCGCATGCTGTTTACTGTTCCTTTACTGCTCCATCAATGGCGGCCTCATCTTCTTTTTCAACTATGTGCTTTAGTGGGAATCTTACCATGATCGGATTTTGTGTTTGCCTATTCTTGTTCGGTATTAAAGGGGCCGATTCCTCCACTCTCGGGGTGGAGTACATTTCGCGTCTTTTGGAAATTCAAGATAGTGAGAGAGCGCCGCCGTCTCTGCAAGTCTCCGCCGCTTACGCCGCCCTCAGCCGCCTCATTCCCTCTCACTCTTCCAGCTTTCAGTTCAGGATTGTCTCTAAGGCACGCCGTCCTTCTCCTTTTTACACATTTTTTTTATTTTCAAGGTTCTTGAATGCCCAACTTTTAATTGGGGCTAAATTGGTATAATTGGGGACATTTCCAAGATTCAATCATATTTATGTTGAGAAAACTTAAACTGCGTGTTACTTAGCGTCGTTTTTTTGTTATTTTTGCAGGATCATTGTGGTGGTGAATATTGTTTTAAATTAAGTAATCATCCTCTTGCGGGAGATGGTGGTTCTCCTGAAATTTTGTATGTTGACATTCTTCATTAAGTTGAAATACTAGCCCTTTTTGGAGTTGAATTTATAAAGAACATCAGCAATTTATAAATAGATTCAACATTTTGATTTCCATGTATCAAATTTTGATGCACTAATCATTTCAAGGAATCACTTTTTTTGTTTCATATTTGATGTAGATATGCATAAACTGATGACTGATTAGTAATGCTTAGTGAATGGTCTCCATTTTCATCAGAACTATGGATGGTACTGTAAATGAACTAGAATCAAATTGTTTCTTTTTTAATCTGTGTATCCTTGTTCTCTGCAGAATAAGTGGAACTACCGGAGTGGAGCTTTTGTCTGGTCTACACTGGTACCTGAAATATTGGTGTGGAGCTCATATATCTTGGAGCAAAACTGGTGGAGCTCAACTTTCTTCAGTACCAAAGGCTGGATCCCTGCCCTGGATTCAAGATACCGGGGTAACAATAAAGAGGCCTACTCCTTGGAGCTACTATCAGAATGCAGTGACATCTAGCTGTGAGCCTTATGAGTCTTTGTCATGTTGAATTTGTTTGTAGGAGTGCAGGTGTTCATATTAACTGCTCTGCTCCACAGATACCTTTGCATGGTGGGATTGGGAAAGATGGGAGAAGGAGATTGATTGGATGGCTCTCCAAGGTATCAATTTACCTTTGGCATTTACTGGTCAAGAAGCCATCTGGCAGAAAGTCTTCCAGGTTTTTTCTTTGAATCTTCAATATTTTGCTCTCTTAGGGACACAATTTTTGCTTTCTTCTTCTCAATTGGAACACCTTAAAAGGAAATTATGTAAATTACAACAATCTTAATGATGATCTAAATATATGGGGTAACTTCAAACATGTCGTAATTGGAAAAGGCTGAATTCTTTCATGAAGTCATATTACTTGTCTTGTAGTTCTATTTTCAAATACTTGATAAAATAGTACTATTCTTCTTGGTAAATTATTTATGGTGTTTAATTAATAACGTCTTTTTAATGCAACTGTTAACTTCCATATTCCCTCATTTAGCAGAATTTTAACGTAAGCACTCAAGACTTGGGTGATTTCTTTGGAGGTCCAGCTTTTCTTGCATGGTCACGTATGGGAAATTTACATGGGTAATCTTACAGGCTAAACCTATATCTTGAATCTTGATAATGCCTTATTACTTTCTTTCCTGAATTATAGAATCTTTTGCAGAATGCAATATACATATAGATAAAATACATTGTCTTTAAAGAAAAGATTTTCTCTCATCCCTTAACATTCTGTTTTTTAGAAGAATTACTCCTGTTTCGCACATTCTTACTTCAGACTTCACATTATTTTGTCTTACACAGTCTGCAAGTTTGATTTGCTGAACATAGTTTTATTTTTTATTTTTCTCATCCATGTCAATTACAGGTGGGGTGGTCCTCTACCACAAAGCTGGTTGGATCAACAATTGGTATTGCAGAAGAAAATTCTTGCCAGAATGTATGAATTTGGGATGAATCCAGGTGCCTTAAATATTGATTTCTTTCCAAGTGTTATTTGATATGCAAGAATTTGGATTTATTTGAACTACTCTTTTCCTTATGCTTGAAATGCTTTTCAATTAATTTCTAACTACTGAAAATCTTTTCATATAATTTTCCACTGAAATTCGACTTGCATTGCAGTCCTTCCAGCCTTCTCTGGTAATGTTCCAGCAGCTCTTACAAGGGTATATCCCTCGGCAAAAATTACCCGCCTTGGAAACTGGTGTGTCCTGTGTTATTATCTTCTGATTCTTGCAACAACAGAATATTTGAGAAAAACATATTTTATCATTATTACATTGTTTTTTCTTTTTCAACGAACACATTTTTGCTGATTGATATTCCAAGAAAATGATTTCTAGAGGATGTTATATTTTAAAGGTTATATTATGGGAGTTCTAGAGGTTGGTTGATTGATTGAGAATAACTGGAACCTCACTTGTTCCCTTTCTGGACCTTCTTTAGGTTTACTGTTAGGAGTGATCCTAGATGGTGCTGTACCTATCTTCTTGATGCAACAGATCCTTTGTTCGTCGAAATAGGGAGGGCTTTTATCACGCAACAGTTGAAAGGTATGAAAGTAAGCTCTTTCCAGATAGTGTTTTTATGAACTGTGTGGGTATAACACCTTTTAAGTCCTTCCTAAAAATTTGGATACTAATGTTTTCAGATTATGGGAAGACAAGCCACATTTATAACTGGTAAGTTCTTATTCAATCTTCTAGCTTCGAAGTAGGCTTAATTTTGCATCACTTCGCTTGCATAAATTTTGCAAAACTCGACTATTAACCAATACAAGAAAGTAATCACTCATGAGACAAGCTCCTGATTCTCTGTTTATATTCGGATGTTTCTTTTAGTCTAAACATTTGGTATTGATATCATTTTGCTCTCTTACCTGCCCCAAACCTGGCTATGTTAGCAAGACAGCCTCTATATGATTGATATTAATTCAGGAGATATTTCATCAAATGCTAGTTTGCACGAGTTCCTTACTGTCTTCATTTTAAATACATAATGCAGTGATACTTTTGATGAGAATACACCTCCAGTAGATGACCCAGAATACATCTCTTCATTAGCTGCTGCAATTTTTAAGGGCATGGAAAGCGGCGATGATCATGCCGTCTGGCTGATGCAGGTGAAATGAATAAACAAGTTACATTATTTTTTATCTTACATTTGCCACCATTGACTGCATTTTAGTTACTTTAGAGACTTTCGGTGAATGTGTTATGGTACTCATCTGTACTCTAGTTTTTATTCTTCTGTTGTCTAGGGATGGCTTTTTACAGATGATCCATTTTGGAAGCCCCCACAGATGAAGGTAAAATTTCATATCCAATCTCATCTCTTTTTTCCATTTGTTTAATTTAATTATTAAATATATTTGGTTTCAAGTTCAGGCACTCTTGCATTCAGTTCCTGTTGGAAAGTTGGTTGTTCTTGATCTATTTGCAGAAGTTAAACCAGTTTGGGCCACTTCAGAGCAGTTCTATGGTGTACCATACATCTGGTATTTTCCATCTTGGTTTTGTGTGATATAGTAAACCATCATCTATGTTTAACTTAAGAATTTCAAAAGGTTAACCAAAAGATATTTTTATAGCTTATTTTTAAACCCCCATGTTTATTCATGAACCAAAATAAAAAAGATTAAAGTCACAATAGCTGGGAAAATTGTCCAAATTTTTTAATAATAATAATATAAGCTTGCAAAACCCATCCTTAATCCATCTGTGTCGCCCTATCATGATGGCAATTTTAAGTTACTGTGCAGGTGTTCTTGTCCGTAATCGATCAGCATCAGTAATGTACATAAGTTTGATATGCTTATTCTCAACAAAGATAAAGTAACCACACAAAGGCATCTACTACCTTTAAGATTGATTTCATCAGTACTTAATTAAGAAACTAATTGCCATAGAATAGTCTAGCTTATTTAGAAATAAGCATGTGGTGACTTGCAAAAGTTCAACATATTTCCAAATTTGATCTTCTGGGATCTTCTGATATGCTTTTAGGTGTATGCTGCACAACTTTGCTGGTAATATTGAAATGTATGGTATTCTCGACTCAGTGGGATCCGGTTCTATAGATGCTCTTCTAAGTGCAAACTCAACCATGGTTAGTCTTCTGAATCAAACTCGAGTCATTTTTGTTAAGATTTTTCTCTTGTAAAATTGCTTATACATTACTTGCCTTCAGGATAATTGCTTTTGTTACAGTTTAATTATGTGGTATACAACTTCACTCCCATCTTCTTAGTTCTTCCAACAATTGCATTGAGTTTTAAAAAGATGATTTTATCACTTCTTACAACTGTTTCAATTAGCTCCTTTTTGTTTCTCTTCATCTATCAGGTTGGTGTTGGGATGTCAATGGAAGGTATCGAGCAGAACCCCATTGTTTATGATCTTATGTCCGAAATGGCATTTCGACAGGACAAAGTAGACATCAAGGTCTCCTCTATGCTCAATAAATGCTTCGACTTTCGCTTAATCAACTACACAAACCCCCACATTTCCCATTTCTGCATCATCATCATCATAACTGCAGTGCACCTTTTTTTTACTTTCACCAGGCATGGATTGACACTTATGCCCGAAGAAGATACGGGAGTTTGGTTCCATCAATACAAGAAGCATGGAATATCCTATATCATACTTTATATAACTGCACAGATGGATTAATGGTAAGCAAAAGTGACCTGTAGTGATCTTCATTCCACTGATCATCATATCATAACCTCGAAAGGAGACGACTGTTTTCACTTTTTGTTTCATCTAACAGGATAAGAACAGAGATGTAATCGTTTCTTTTCCGGATGCTGATCCCAATTCAATCTTTACTTCGTCTCTACTGTTGTCATCTGGGAGTCATTATAATCATCAAACTCTCAGAAGAGCTACTTATGAACTAAAAAGTGATTCCTACACTCATCCTCATCTATGGTATTCACCTTCACAAGTAATACAAGCTGTACGGCTCTTTATAGCCAGTGGGGATCAACTCTCAGATAGTAGTACTTACAGGTTTGGATAATTCATGTCATGAAAGTACATCTCTCTGTTGTGTTTTGCTCCTAAACTGGTTTAGTTTTCGATTTCAGATACGACCTTATAGATCTAACAAGACAAGCTTTAGCAAAGTATGCAAATCAGCTTTTTATGAAGGTCGTGGAAGCCTATCAGCTAGGCGATTTGCACGTTGTGACGCGCCTTAGCCAGGAATTTCTCGGACTAGTTGGCGATATGGACATGCTTTTAGCATCCCATGATGGATTCCTGCTCGGACCATGGCTAGAGAGCGCAAAGCAACTCGCCCAAAACGAAGAACAGAAGAAACAGGTTGAATTAGTCCTCCATTTATACTAATGATCACCCTTGATGTTAGTGGTTGAATCTCTGTCCATCTTCTAAGTTAGTGAATTCTGCAGTTTGAATGGAATGCAAGAACTCAGATCACAATGTGGTTCGACAACACAGACGGCGAAGCAAGTCTGCTTCGCGACTATGGTACTTGGACTACCTCAACCACCTTACTAGACACATTGCTTCATCATTACACGATCATTTTGAGCTGTAGTTTGATCTTCGTCTCTCGTTGCAGGAAACAAGTACTGGAGTGGACTCCTACGAGACTACTACAGGCCTCGGGCGGGTGTCTACTTCAAGTTTCTGATACAAAGCTTGGAGAAAGGCAATGGGTTCCAGTTAAGAGAATGGAGAAGGGAATGGGTGAAGCTGACGAACGAGTGGCAGAGCAGCCGCAATGTTTTCCCGACGAAAAGCACAGGAAATACCCTCAACATATCACGTTGGCTTCATGACAAGTACTTGAAAGATTGATGAATCAAAAACAGAATGTTTCCCTGCCTAACATGACCACAAAGTGCTAATGCCATATAAACCATTGTAGTGTTGTAGATTATTATCTGCTCACAGTGTTTATTTTCCAACTTGTTTTCGATTACAGGGAGTGATGTGTAAATAAGTAATCAAGTGTAAAGGGGTCAATGGTTTTAGATTGTGGGTGGAATTAAGATTGATGGATTAGAGTTCCACTCTTCTAAGTCTTGGTTCCACATCAAATATTTCAATGAATACTTAAAGAACATAAAATATGAAATTCCTATAATAAATTACAATAGTGGTAATCTATGGTGATAACCTAGAGAATATAAATTAAAATTATATCACATCATCATCTAACCTAATTAAAATACAATAAAAACTATTTACTTAATTTAATTTTTAAATTTAATTAATTAATGCATGTGCACCACATGTTTGGTAGAGTATTCTAGAAGTTTGCCAACTGATTATTACCATTTCTTGAAGCATTTGCCAACTGATTATTACCAAATCCGCCACATGTTTGGTAGAGTATTCTAGAAGTTTGCAAAGTTGGCGGCAATTTCACAATCTGTAGTCAGCTGTTCATGCTTCCTTTTAGTAATTTTTTATTATTATTATCATCTTTTAATTTGTGAAGACGATTAATTTATGTGAATTCAAGTTGATTGACGTCAATTTCACTCTGCAGCATTGAAGCAAACTAATGATTTAACGAACCATCACCTTCATTCATTCTAGCCCTTGATGTATTGCGTATTTCTTGTTTCTTAATTCTTCTACAGAAAGAGAGAGAGAAAGAAATGGCTTATTTTGCAGTGATTTCTGCAATGCACACGATTAATCGCCTCTTGAATTGCCCTCTGATTTCGATTGTCTACTACAGTTTCAAAATCATAAAATATGCATACAATGAACTCGAATCATTGAAGCAAGTTCTTGAGAGATTGGATGATTGCAGAATTAGCAGCAGCAGAAGAAAGAAGTTGAAGGAGTTGGATGAAGAAATCAGAGAGGCTGTTTTCAACTTAGAAGATTATCTTGAATCCCATCTCTCATACTTCCTTCTTCACGATCACCTCGAAGAAAGCTTTGGAAATGGGAATTATTCAGATGCACTCTTTTCCATAGACGAAGAACAGATTAATTCCCTCGTAGAAGACATGAAGAAGCAGATAGAGAAATACACTGATGAATTAGCCAACCCGTGGCTCCAATTAGAAGAAGATAATCATCAATTCATCGATTCTAGGTCAATCGACTTCGGTGGAAACAACAGATCCAGCATTGTCGGATTATCTGATGCTGAACTCACTGAATTGAAGCTAAGCCTAACGAAAATCGAGTCGTATGAATTCCGAATCGTCTCCATCGTTGGGGAGGGACGCACCAGTCGATCATTCCTTGCTTGGAAATTTTTCGAACAAGCATCAAATCCTCCATTTTTTCACGTACGCGCCATGGTCACAATTGGCCCAAAGTACGAGCTAAAAGATATCTTGATCGACATTCTTTCTCAAATTGATCAGAGTGCGATAAGTTGGGAAGATGAGGAAGAATTAGGAGAGCATTTGTACCGGTGTTTGAAGGGTAGAAGGTACCTGATTTTGTTGAATGATTTCTGCGATACAGAGATCTGGAATCTGTTGAGCAGTTCATTTCCAATGGAAGATAATCATGGAAGCCGAGTATTCATCACCACTGGTTCAATGGAAGTAGCTCAATTTTCATGGAGTTGCAGCATTCATGAACTGAATATTATAATCGAAG
Organism: Pogostemon cablin; assembly: GCA_023678885.1. Lineage (NCBI taxonomy): Eukaryota > Viridiplantae > Streptophyta > Magnoliopsida > Lamiales > Lamiaceae > Pogostemon > Pogostemon cablin. The sequence goes on along the minus strand of CM043001.1, from coordinate 28,202,221 downwards.
AAGAAGCTTGGGATTTTATGCAATCTGTGGAACCTTACCCGTACCCGCCCCATCGTTCTGAGAAAATCTCTAAAATTCAATTCTTCCTATCTCAGGTACAATTACTCTTTCTCAAAAATCTGTTCGATTCATAAGAAAAGTGGGTTTGGAGATGAATTTTAATAGATAGGGTCACATCATCATTAACCAATCACAAAGTAAATTGTAACATGTGGTAGAATTGAGACATGCTATGCTGAGAATTGGTTATAATCAAACTCTTATCATCTGGAAACAGAGGAAGGCTGAAGAAATTGAGTTATTCAAGAAGCAAGAGTCGAAAACCCCGAAAGCTTCCAAGTTTCAAAAGCTTACAGGCTTACTCACCTGCTGCTACACTAAGGAAAAAAGTATAGAGGTACAATTAGTTTTTGCATTAGAACATAAACACACACGCATATGGATATATGTTAGTCTTCCTTGAAGCATATCATAGTTTTCATTCGTTCTTGATAGGATTATTTTGTGTAACCCAGTTGCAGGGTGGTGATGTTTTGTCAAGAACCTATTATGCTGAAACAATTGCACAGATGTTTAAGTTATTTGACTACGTTGATGACATCATGTTTGTTGATGTACACCGAAATTTATTCTATCAGCACCTCAACATTGTAGGTCCTTTTGGGATGGCGGGCATCGGTAAGACTACACTTGCTGGAGAGATCTTCCAAGATCCATCAGTTATGCATTACTTCGACCTCCGTGTGTGGGTCACCTTAGGCCCGAATTATCAGTCAGAGAACATATTGGCTGATGTTTTAGCTCAAATAGATCCTGATATTGATCAAATGAATATGATGAAAGGAGATGAGATGTTGGCCACCCATTTTTGGACAAAAGCATCTTGCAAGAGATGTCTCATTGTGTTGGACGATGTATGGAGTGAAGATCCCCTGATTTACTTGCACAAATTATACGAAAACTTCAAGTTTGAAGTCTTATTGACAACTAGACTGCAACAGATAGCTGGTTTGGGTACTAGTGATGATAGAATTTATAAAATGAGGTTGCTCAATAAAGAAGAAAGTTCGCGTTTTCTTTGTGAGTGTGTGTTTGGTAAAGAAATTTTCCCTCATAAACTTGAGAAAGCTGGAAAGACGATTGCAGAAAATTGTGAAGGTCTTCCTCTTATGCTCGCCACAATTGCAAGCATCTTGTCAGAATCGGAGAAGACCCCAGAGTACTGGACCGAGGTAGCAGAGGAAAAGAATTTAGTTTTCGAGCAAGCATATGATAAAATATCAGAGATGCTATATCCAAGCTATGATCACTTGCCTCAATTCTTGAAAGCAAGTTTTCTCTATATGGCAGTTTTCCCTCGGAGATATGAGATCACCTCATCCAGACTCTTCAAATTGTGGAGTTTCGAGGGCATTGTGGAAGCGGAGTGGAACTTTGATCATGTTGCTATGAAGCATGTAATGGAGCTCATCTCAAGAAGTCTTGTATTGGAAAGGAAGACAAGTAGCAATTTTGATATTAAAACTTGCAGACTCCATTCTGTTTATTGGCATTTTTGCATGAGGGAAGCTCGGAAGACTAAGTTCTTCCATGTCTTAAATAAAATAACAGATGCTTACGAGGAACACATGAAAGGTCACAGTCGATTGTGCATCCAAAACAACACTTTGCTCGGGTTGAAAGATGTGTACATGTCAATGGCATCCGTGACCTCCGCACGTTCACTTCTATGCACAGGTCCACCTCATCAGTATCAAGTGCCGATGTGTTATGGTTTTCCGGTTCTCAAGATACTCGACACTGTCACAATCCGTTTCTACGAGTTCCCAAACGAAGTTCAAAATCTTGTTCTTTTGCAATATTTTGGTCTCACTTATGATGGTAGACTCCCTTCTATCATATCCAAACTTAGGAACCTTGAGTGCCTGATTGTCCATCAACATCATCATACAAAACGGCGTGGTGGCCCATTATATCTGCCTAATGAGATTTGGGATATGCAAGCGTTGAGGCATCTTCAAATAATGGGAAGTGACCTACCAGATCCTTGTGACGCTGTCTTACCAAACCTCGAATTCCTTTTGGATGTGAGCACTCACAGTTGCACTGAGAATGTTTTTCGTGGAATCTCATATCTTAGGAAACTAGGGGTTCGAATTGAACTGATGCCTAATGCACCTAAGAACATGTTCTCATTCGATGATCTCTACCATCTTCACTATCTAGAATCATTAAAATGTGTCGTCGTGAATCCTGAACTTATCAGGTCTAGGATTGCTGCCTCTCCTCCACCTATTTCAAGGTTGCCACCAAATCTTAGGAAGCTGAGTTTGAGTGGCTTTGGATATGCATGGAAAAACATGAAGACAGTTGCTCACTTGCCACATCTTAATGTGCTCAAATTGCGATGCTATGCCTTCCAAGGACCGGAGTGGGTCGTGTACAAGGATGAATTCAAAGCACTAAGATATTTGCTGCTTGAAGATACTGATCTTAAGTATCTAGTGACACCTGATGATGGTTTGTGTAACATTAGAAGCCTAATCTTTAGGCACTGCTACAGATTAGAGGAGTTTCCTTGGAGATTCTATGATTCTAAGTGTAAAATCGAGCTATTCGACTGTAGCACTTCAGCTTCAAACTTTGCTCGAGATAATGCAGACAATTTCATTGCGAATGTCCATTCTTCATGGGAATAACAGATTTGAAACCAAAAGGTGAGTTAGACTATATTTATAGTTAATTGATGGAATGTATATGGGTATCATGTAAGTTCATCCCATGAAATAGAGTAATGAATGGGTCTGGGATCATGACATTCTCAAGAAAGAAGCCCTCTTCAATGTTAATAATTGTATATAATAATTACTTTTATATGTCTGCATTAAGCTAGTTAATTTATTTGACAGCAAACATTCCAGTTGTATCAATTCATACAACATTTATGGTTTCTAGTTAGTTGACTTCATATCTCTCATCATATTCTAGCAGCTGAAGTCTGCTCAATAGTTCAATCTAGTGTGTGCATGTTTATGTATAGATCAGGTGAAAGATGGCTTATTTTGCTGTCATATCTTTTATTCACAACATCCAGCCACTTGACTCCTCAAGTCACATCAAAATTAAGTCGAATAATTACATGCTAACTAAGATCGTCATTACTGCTCATAATTACAAAATTAAGTTGAAAAAGCTACTCCCTCCATCCCATAGAAGTCGGTATAATTTTTTTTGGGCACGGAGATTAAGGAGTATAATAATTTAATATAAAGTGAAGTGAAGTGAAGTGAGAGAAATAATATTTAATGTGTAGTGGGTAGTTGTATTATAGGTGATATGTGGGGTTCATGAGAATAGATTAATTATTTTTGTGTGGGTCCCATCTATTAAAAAGGAAATGTGTCAACTTTAGTGGGACAAACCAAAAAGGAAAGTGTGTCAACTTATATGAGACGGAGGGAGTATAGGGTTTGGTGTGAAATAAATGCCTGGAATGTTGAAAAAGCTATAAGGTTTGGTGTGTAATAAATGCCTGGAATGTTTAGGCCTACTGCCATTGGAATTACCTGAAAGATTCAAATCTTGGAGCTTTTTTATCAATGCTTTCACATGATTGGCTCAAGAATTATTGTAGTGGAGTGAAGAAACACGTGAATTTAAGATTCTTATTTTATAATTTTGGTTGGATTAGGCAGTGACTCTGTAGTGTTTAAGCTCTGTGGAATAGTCATAAAGAGTGTAGAATTTTTGAGATCTGGGTTTTTTGGTACTGAATGTGGAGCTTAGAAGAGAGAGTTGTGGCTGTGATCATGGTGGTTGACCTACAAAAGTATGATCTTCATTCCAATTTAAAGTTGTTTTTCTAAATGATTTATTTATAATTTTGTATTGTTGTGGGCCTTGCGTCGATTTAGCTACTTCTTGAATAATAACTGGACATTAGTTTGTAATTTGATTGCAATGAGATCAGATGTTCTGAAAATGGTAAGTATATTTCAGACAATGTACAAGTGTGAGGTATACAATGCAAAACACCCAAACGGGAACAACAAAATAAGCTGAAGTCTATACCAAATTACCTATTTAAGCCCCTTTTTCCATTAGTATATTACAAAACCAATAATAATTAACATTACTATTATGGTAGAATAGAGTAAGTTTTATTCTTAGCCACTTAACACCTACAATATTCTTGTTAGAAATACTACACTAGTGCATTTCCCCAGCTAACTTGTGATCAGTTGGCAAAAGCCAACTAAATATAACAATTCTAAATTGTAGTTACTGGAGAATTTAGTGATCAATGAATTCTGCCGACTTGTTAGCTATTTATATTGTAAAGTTACCTAGTCTTCTGTTCATGGCTATGTCATCATATTCTAATTTGTCAAAAAGATCCAGCTGTATTAATTTAGTAAATTCATGTTAGTATTGTAGCAGCTGATGAAAACTAACGATGCAGTTATCACTTCAGCTTAAACTCAGACAGACAGACAGATGGCTTATTTTGCTGTGATTTCTGCAATGCACACGATTCAGCGCCTCTTGAGCTCCCCTCTTATTCGGATTGTTTACAACAGTTTCGAAATCGTAAAATCTGCTCACTTTGAAGTTTGAGTTTTTGAAACAAGATCTTGAGAGATTGGATGATTGCAGAATTTGCAGCAGCAGAAGAAAGAAGTTGAATGAGTTGGATGGAGAAATTAGAGAGGCTGTTTTCAACTTAGAAGATTATTTGGAATCCCGACTTTCATTTCTCCTCCTCCGTCACTCGGAAGAAAGATTTGAAGATCAGCGCCATTCAGTTACACTCTTCTCCATCAACGTGGAACAGATTAACTCCCTTGTGGGAGACATGAGAAAGAGGAAAGAGAAATACATAGATGAATTAGACAGCCTCTTGGGAGAAGTAAATAATTATCATTCCATTACATCAACTTTAATGAACTTTGATAGAAAGAACAGATCCAGCATTGTCGGATTATCTGATGCTCAAGTCACTGAATTGAAGCTAAAGCTTATGAAAATCGAATCGTATGAATTCCGAATAGTCTCCCTTGTTGGGGAGGGACGCACCACTCGAGCATTCCTTGCTTGGCAAGTTTTCGAGCAAGCATCGCTCCCTCCATTTTTTCACGTTCGTGCTATGGTCACAATAGGCCTGGAAACAGAGGGAGGCTAAAGAAATTGAGGTATTCAAGGATCAAGAGTCGAAAACCCCGAGAGCTTCCAAGTTTCAAAAGCTTACAGGCTTACTCACCTGCTGCTACACTATGGAAAAAAGAACAGAGGTAATTTAGTTAGCCTTCCTTGAAGCATATGTAGGTTTATTCCTTGTTGACATCATTATTTTGTGTAATCTAATTGCAGAGTGGTGATGTTTTGTCAAGAACCTATAATGCTGAAACAATTGCACAGATGTTCAAGTTATTTAACTATGTTGATGACATCATGTTTGTTGATGTACAACGGCACTTGTTCCATCAACATCTCAACATCGTAGGTCTTTTTGGGATGGCAGGCATCGGTAAGACTGCAGTTGCCCAACAGATCTTCCAAGATCCATCAATTCTGCATTACTTCGACCTCCGTGTGTGGGTCACCTTAGGCCCGAATTATCAGTCAGAAAACATATTGGCAGATGTTTTAACTCAAATGAGAGTAGATAAGATGTTAGATGCCCATTTTTGGACCAAAGCATCCTGCAAGAGCTGTCTCATTGTGCTGGATGATCTAAGGAGTGAAGATCCACTGATTTACTTGCACAGATTATTTGAAAACTTCAAGTTTGAAGTCTTGTTGACAACTAGACTACAACATATAGCAGAATTGGGTATTAGTGAGGGTAGAATTTTAAAAATGAGGTTGCTCAATAAAGAAGAAAGTTGGCTTGTTCTCTGTGAGAGTGTGTTTGGTGAAGAGATTTTCCCTCACAAACTTGAGAAAGCTGGAAAAATGATTGCAGAAAATTGTGAAGGCCTTCCTCTTATGCTCGACACAGTTGCATGCATCTTATTAGAATCGGAGAAGACCCCAGAGTACTGGACCGAGGCAGCGGAGGAAAAGAATTTAGTTTTCCAGCAAGCATATGATAAAATATCAGAGATGCTACATCCAAGCTATGAATACTCACCTCAATTCTTGAAAGCAACTTTTCTCTACATGGCAGTTTTCCCTCGAAGATATGAGATCACCTCTTCCAAGCTCTTCAAGTTATGGAGTTTCGAAGGTATTGTGGAAGCGAAGGTATGGGACTTTGAACATGTTGCTATGAAGCATGTGACGGAGCTTATCTCAAGATGTCTAGTATTGGAAAGGAAGACAACTAGCAACTTTGATATTAAAACTTGCAGACTCCATTCTGTTTATTGGCATTTTTGCATCAAGGAAGCTAGGAAGACTAAGTTCTTCCATGTCTTAAATAAAAAATTGGATGCTTACGAGGAACACATAAAAGGTCACCGTAGATTGTGCATCCAGAACAACACTTTGCTCGGGTTGAAAGATGTGCACATGTCAATGGCATCCATTTCAACTGCACGTTCTCTCCTATGTACAGGCCCACTTCATCAGTATCAAGTGCCGATATGTTTTGGCTTTCCTTTGCTCAAGATACTCGACACAATCACAATCCGTTTCCACGAGTTCCCAAATGAAGCTCAAAATCTTGTTCTTCTGCAATATTTTGGTCTCACTTATGATGGTGGACTACCTTCTATTATATCCAAACTTAGGAACCTTGAGTGCCTGATTGTTCGTCGACATCATCATACAAAACTGCATGGAGGTCCATTATATCTGCCTAATGAAATTTGGGACATGCAAGAGTTGAGGCATCTTCAAATCATGGGAAGCGACCTGCCGGATCCTTGTGGCGCTGTCTTACCAAACCTCGAAACTCTATTGGATGTAAGCTCTCACAGTTGCACGGAGGATGTTTTTCGTGGAATCCCATATCTTAAAAAACTTGGGGTTCGAATTGAACTGATGCCTAATGCACCAAAACCCTTGTTCTCATTTGATGATCTTTACCATCTTCACTATTTGGAATCACTAAAATGTGTCGTTGTGAATCCTCAACTAATCAGGTCTAGAATTGCTGCCTCTCCTCCACCTATATCAAGATTGCCACCAAATATTAGGAAGCTGAGTTTGAGTGGCTTTGGATATGCTTGGAAAAACATGAATACAATCGCTGACTTGTCTCATCTTAATGTGCTCAAATTGCGCTGCTATGCCTTTCAAGGACCGGAGTGGGTCGTGTACAAGGATGAATTCAAAGCACTAAGATATTTGCTGCTTGAAGATACTGATCTTAAGTATCTAGTGACACCTGATGATGGTTTGTGTAACAATAGAAGCCTAATCTTTAGGCACTGCTACAGATTAGAGGAGTTTCCTTGGAAATTCCATGATTCTAAGTGTAAAATCGAGCTATTCAACTGTATCACTTCAGCTTCAAACTTTGCTCAAGACAATGCACACAATTTCTTTGCGAATGTCCATTCTTCATGGGAATAACAGATTTGAGAGCAAAAGGTGAGTTGGACTATATTTATAGTTATATGTAATTGATTGATGGAATGTATATGGAGTATCATGCAAGTTCATCCCCGGGAAACTTGCATTAGTTTTTTTCCTTTAGGAAACCACACAACGGGTAGTGCCGGATATGATACATCATGTAATTGCCTATCTTACATCTGATGTCCTCCCATCTGCTTAATTATGACATTATTATCATCTTCGTTAAATCATGCTCATGTTTTGCATTACTTCTTGTTCACAAAGTCTGCTTTCTTTCAATTCACTGTATTTTTTTCATTATCTTACAGATTTCCATTCTGTTGATGCCAATGGAAGTTAATGTTGACCTTAATCCAAACAAAAAAACCCTGGATATCTCATGAAATTCAACGCTTACAAGTTACGGGCTTGAAGATTGAGAGTTACATTTTATAATTAATATACTCCCGTTTAGGGAGTTTTATTATCTAAGAAGAGGGTTTTAATATTAATACTTAGTAACATTTACAAGTTTTATAACATACATATTGATTTAGTCCATGACTTAAGCTCTTAGAAATAAGAAAAAAAATTGTACTAGAAAGCGAATGCAAGCCCCCTCTACCACAAATTATGACATAAGCTCGACCACTTGGGCCGACTTTAGAATGGCACCCCTCCCAAGTGCAATGGAGGTCACCACCCTAGGCCATGAGTCTTCCTGATCACCCATAGACTTGTCCAGGTAAGCATGTAACTCATTACATTTTCTTTAATTTATATAACCCCTACCCCTACTGGCCTACCTGTCACAAATCAATGTGGGACAGTGACCAAACTTCCATCCCCTTTTCCTTTCCCCTTGTGGCCAAATTTACCTTGAAAATAACAATACTCCCCTCTTATCTACAGCCCATTGGATTGGAGCGAAAGAAAACAGTCTTATAGCACTAATTATGCTAAAGAAGCAGTGGAGTATTTGATTTGTTAATGACAAACAAGCAAACCAACTAATTCTTTTTCTTTTTTTTTTGGGTGTCATCAAACCTACATTTCTCTCCTAGTCTTGACTCTTAACATTAGCAATTGCAGAAGTGATTCATTGTCTAGTGATTGTTGTGTTGTTCGAAATACTAACTAAAGTAGCATTCCAAGAAACGAAATACCTCTTGCGGGCCCCGCTCTACTAATTATTAAAGAGGCACAAATCAAAAATCTACTTTAATTATATTTAAATTATTACAAAGACTACATTTTTAATAGCATCTCAAAAACAAAGAGGGATACCATACGCGTAGAAGGATTCCTCTTAATAACTGTACATAAAAATTATTTTACATGTGCTCATTAATATGGCTAATTAATTTATTTGACTGTAAACAATCCAGTTGTATTAATTTATGCAACATTTAAGGTTTCAAGTTAGTTGACTTCACATCTCTCATCATAGTTGAAAGCACAGATTGCATCTGCTCAATAGTTCCTCAATTGGTTTCTGCATGTTTATGTATATCTGTGTGTAGACTATAAAGAGAGATCAAGATGGCTTATTTTGCTGTCATATCTTTCATGCACAACGTCCAGAGACTCCTCAAGTCCTCAGTTGTCTCCTCCAGCTTAAATGTCATACGATCTGCATACGCTGAAATCGAGTCCTTAAAACAGGTGCTCAAGAGATTGGATACTTGCAGCAGCAGCAGAAGAAAGAGGATGAATGCGTTGGATGGTCATATTAGAGAGGTGGTGTTTAAATTAGAAGATGTGGTTCATTCTCATCTCTTGAACCACTTTCTTTCCCAAGAGCCCTTCTCCGTAGACGAGGAAGAGATCCATTCTCTTGTCCAAACTGTGAAGAAGATGAAGGAGGAGTATGATCAAGAACTAGACAAGCCATTGCAAGCAGAAGAAGAAGATGATAATGCCATTTCATCAAGGTCAGTTGATTTTAATGGAAAGAAATCTAAAGTTGTTGGATTGTCTGATAATGAGCTTACTAGATTGAAACACATGCTAACTGAGGGGAGTTCGTATGAATTCCGAATTGTGTCATTTGTGGAGGAGGGAATCAACACTCGAACTATGTTAGTAAAGATGATCTGTGAGGAAGTGTCTATTTATTCACATTTTGAAAAATGTGCAGTTGTCACAGTAGGCCCAATATATCAGTTGAAGATATCTTGATAGGTATTATTTCTCAAATAGATTCTAATCTAGGAGATGAACTTCTGGAAATTTCAAGGGGAGATGATGAGTGTGAGAAATTATTGGGTGAGCATTTGTACACATGTTTGAAGGGTAGTGTATACATTGTTTTATTGGATGATATTTGGGAAACAGAGGTGTGGGATTTCTTGAAAAGCTCATTTCCTAAGGAACATAATGGAAGTCGAGTCTTTCTTACAACTAGTGTAATGGAAGTTGCCCAATCTGCTTGTAGTTATAACATTCATCAACTGAACAATCATGTTAAAGAAGAAAGTTGGGATCTTCTTCGTATGCCCCACGTCAGGCTATCGAAATTGAAAGGGCTATCGAAATTGAAAGGATCCAATTCCTCCTATCTAGAGCATTTAGTGAAATGCCACTGGTACAATAACTTAAAACTCTAACATAAACTTGAGGTTGATACATTCTTGTATTTAGTTGTGCCTTTTTTCATGCAGATATCTTCTACAAGTCTGCTATTTGGTAATTCATTTGTTGGTGAAGCTGAAGTTCTCTCAAGAACTCATTTTGCTGAAACAATTATACAAATGTATGATATGTATAATCAGGTATCTGAAACCATCTGGGATGATAAACAAGCTAGGAGTTTCGATGTTTATTGTCTCTTCGGGATGGCAGGCATTGGTAAGACTACCCTTGCAAGAATAATTTTTGAAGATCCATCCATTCTGCATCGCTTCAACCTTCGTGTGTGGGTTACATTGGGCCAAAATTATCAATCCAAGAATATTTTGGCAGATATTTTATCTCAAATAGATCCTGACAACATTGATAAAATGCATCTGGAGAAAGGAAATCATCAGATGTTATCTAAGAACATTCAGACTAAAGCATCATGCCAGAGGTGTCTCATTGTGTTGGACTATGTATGGAGCAATGACGTCATTGAATACGTTCAAAATTTGTACTGTGACTTCAAGTTTGAAGTCCTTATGACAACTAGACAAAAACAAGTAGTTTACTATGTTGATCAACAGACCAGGGGTGATGGAAAGTTGAACCTTTTTACAATGCAGTTGCTCAATGAAGAAGAAAGTTGGCATTTTCTTTGTGAGGTTTTGCTTGACGGAAAGTCTTGCCCTCCTGAACTCAAGAAAGTGGGAAAAGTGATTGCGGGAAAACTGTGAAGGACTTCCACTTATGATAACCACAGTAGCTAGCCTCCTCTCTAATGCTGAGAAGTCCCAAGAGTATTGGACAGAGGCAGCAAAGAAACATAGTATGGTTTTCGAGCAAGCATATGATAAAATATCAGACATGCTATATCCAAACTATGAATGCTTGCCTCAAGGTTTCAAAGCATGTTTTCTCTATATGGCAGTTTTCCCTAAAAAATATGAGATCCCTTTATCCATGCTTCTCAAGTTATGGACTTGTGAGGGAATTTTTCTACTGGAACTGTCTGAAAATGAGGATCTTGCCATATATTGTGTGAAGGAGTTTCTTTCAAGAAGTCTTGTATTAGAAGGCAAGACTAGTAGCAGTTTCAAAATTAAGACAAGCAGACTCCATTCTGTTTATTGGCATCTCTGTATCAGAGAGGCTAGAAAGAATAAGCTTTTCCATGTCTTAAATAAACCTTCCGATGGTTTCGAAGAACATATAGAAGGTCAGCGCCGATTGTGCATCCAAAACAACGTTTTATTTGGCATGAAAGATGTGAACGACTCGATGGCATCCATTACAACTGCTTGTTCCCTCCTGTGTACTGGTCCACCTCATCAATATCCAGTTCCAGTTTGTCTTGGTTTGGAGTTGCACAGAGTGCTTAATGCTCTTACAATCCGTTTCTACGAGTTCCCAATGGAAGTTCTACACTTGGTCCTTCTAAGATATTTAAGCCTCACTTATGATGGGAAGCTCCCTCCTTCCATATCCCTGCTTAGAAACCTCGAGTGCTTGATTGTGCAACGACATCTACACACCAACACGTATGGAGCTCCAATGTATCTACCCAAGGAGATTTGGGAAATGAAAGAGTTGAGGCATCTTCAAGTCGTAGGAAGCGACTTGCCAGATCCTTGTGGAGCTGACTTACCTAACTTAATAACTCTCTTAGATGTAAGTGCTCGCAGTTGTACGAAAGGCGTTCTTCGAGGAACACCAAATCTAAGAAAACTAGGGATATGAATTGAACTAATGCCAGATGCATCAGAACCCATATTCTCCTTTGATCATCTTGGCCATCTTGAAAGACTAAAGTCGCTTAAATGTGTTGTAGTGAATCCTGACCTGATGAGGTGTGGAACTGTGGCCCTACCTCCACCTATCTCATCACTGCCATCAAGCTTGAGAAGGTGAGTTTAAGTAGTTTTGGATATCCTTGGGAACACATGGAAACCATTGCTTGGTTGCCAAAGCTTAGAGTGCTTAAACTGCAATGCTATGCCTTTCAAGGACCAGAGTGGATACTGCATTTTGGGGAATTCCAAACACTTCAATATCTGCTGATTGAGGATACTAATCTTGAGTACTTTAAGACAAGCATTGGCAGCTCTTTCTCTAGTCTTCGGCTCCTCATCATTAAGCACTGTTACAAACTAAAGAACTTGCCTGATACTGAATTCCGTGGCTATGGTGATGAGATTCAGCTGATTGACAGTAGCACTTCAGCTTTGAGTTTTCTCCGTGTCAATGCTGCTTCTTATCCCGTCTGTCGTGTACATTCGTCTTGGGAGAAATAGATGCGAGGCTGGTGAAACATACAATAAGGTAAGGTAAGTCAGCTTCAGATTTATGACTGTATTATTATGTTTGCATAAACATTCCTTACTATGAGAATAAAAACACAATCCCATGTCAGGTTTTCTTGCATTCAGAGTAAATCCTCTGTAGCACTAGCACTTCAGTTTCGAAAGTTGCTCGAGACGATGCACACCATTTCGTTACAAATGTCTATTCTTCATGGGTGTAAAACAGATTTGAGGATAAAAGGTGGGTTAGACAATACTTAATAGTTATATGTAGTTGATTTGATCAAATGTATGTATATCAATATCATGTAAAGATCAAATTGTGGAGTACTTGATTTGTTAATGACAAACCAACCAACTAACCTTTTTTTTGTATCGTCAACCTACATGACATTTACTTTTATTTTAGTTACACGGTTGCTTGCTTGTGAGAACTATATATATATTTTTTATTTATATCACCAAATAGTCAAATATGAACTTCGACATATTTACCTAGAAAAGGTGAGGAATCCAAATAACAGTGTCATAAATTAATTAATATCATAGTCAGCTGTTCTTCTTTATCTCATATTGTCTTCTGATTTGACAAAACAAACCCATCTGTGTTAACTAGTTTATGCAACATTCAATCTTTAGAGGGAGACAGAGATGGCTTATGTTGCTGTAATATCTGTTATGCGCAGATTGCAGGGCCTCCTCAACTCCTTATATTTTTTGAGTAACAACCCCACTTACGAAACCATACTCTCTGCAAACGATGTCGTTTTGTCCTTGAAACAAGCTCTGGAAAGATTTGATAATTGCAGAAGTAGAAAGAGGATGAAGGATTTGGATGAAGAAATCAGAGAGGCTGTATTCAAATTAGAAGACGTGATTGAATCTAATCTTTCAGCTCACCTCTTTTCACAATCCGAATATAGCTTCAGATATTCGAGATACACAGACTTCTCCATAGACGTTAAGCAGATTAATCCTCTTGTGAAATGGATGAAGAACATGAAGGAAACATACGTTCGACTATTAGATCACCGCATGGCCGACGAAGAAGAAGAAGACAACTATATCGTCTCATCCACATCAACTGACTTTAAGGGAAAGAAGAAGTCGAGTATTGTCGGATTATCTGATGCCAAACTTACCAGATTGAAACAGCAGCTTACGAAGAAGGAGTCATATGAATTCAGAGTAGTTTCTGTGGTCGGAGAAGGACGCACTACTCGGACCATTCTTGCCAGGCTAGTCTTCGAACAATCATCTCTCCTTGCATTCTTCCAGAAACGTGCTGTGGTCACAGTAGGCCCAAAATACGAGCTGAAAGATATCTTGATCGACATTCTTTCTCAAATGGATCAGAAATTGCTGAGATGGGAAGATGAGAAACTATTACAGGAGCGTTTGTACAAGTGTTTGAAGGGTACGAGGTATCTGATTGTGTTGGATGATGTCTACGAAACAGAGGTCTGGAATTTGTTGAGCAGTTCATTCCCAATGGAAGATAATTATGGAAGTCGTGTCTTCATCACGACTAGTGTAATGGAAGTAGCTCGATATGCAGGGAGTCATAACATTCATGAACTCAATATCCTGAATAAAGATGAAAGTTGGAATCTTGTTCTTGATTTGAATTCTTCTAAATATTCACCGAATCGAGCTCAGAAAATATCCCAAATCCAACTTTTCCTATCCAAGGTACAATTACAATTTTTTTTTTTAATCAAGACTGAGTATATCTTGCATTTGAATTGGCAATATTTGGAAGGGGCACTGTGTATTCATTCACATCATGTATAATGTAATTATGTGAAAAAAAAAAGACTATGCAGAAGGCAGAAGAAAATCATCTCATAAAGGACGAGGATCTGGAGTGGAAAACACTGAAAGCTTCCAAGTTTCGGAAACTTAAGGCATTACTCAGTTGCTATGAAGGGGTCAAGAAAACAAAGGTATAATCCTTATTTTATTTTTGCATAATATAGTATATAGTATATGCTGTTTTGCACATTGATTCATTCTTGCAATTATTAATCTTAATCTTTTTCTGGTGTAGAAATCTAGATTTAAGAAGGGCATGCATTTGCCCAACTCAATTGATGAAGGTGATGCTTCCTCAAGAACCAATTCTGCTGAAATAATTGCACAGATGTTTCAGTTATTTGACTATGTTGATGATATCATGTTTGTTGATGTACACCGACATTTGTCTTATGAACACCTCACCATCCTTAGCCTCTTTGGAATGGTGGGCATTGGTAAGACGACTCTTGCTAGAAATATATTTGAAGATCCATTCATCATTAGTTGCTTCGACCTCCGTGTGTGGATCACCCTAGGGCCTAATTATCGGTCAGAAAATATACTGGCAGATATTCTAGCTCAAATAGATGCTGGTATTGATCAACTGCAAATAATGAAAGGATATGATCAGCTGTTAGCAGAGCAGTTTTGGACAAAAGCATCATGCAAGAGATGTCTCATTGTGTTGGACGATGTATGGAGCGAAGATCCCTTGCATTACTTGCATAAGTTGTTCAAAATCTTCAAGTTTGAAGTTTTGTTGACAACTAGACTGAAACAGATAGCTGATTTTGCTGAACTCAGTGAACATTCTAGAAATAGTCGAATGTATAAGATGCAGTTGCTAAGTAAAGAAGAAAGTTGGTGTTTTCTTAGTGAGTGTTTGTTTGGTGAAAAAATTTTGCCTTTTGAACTTAAGGAAGCTGGAAAGATGATTGCTGAGAATTGTGATGGTCTTCCTCTTATGATCGTCACAGTTGCTAGCTTCTTGTCTGAAGCGGATAAGACACCAGAGTACTGGACCGAGGTAGCAAAGAAAAAGAATTCAGTGTTTGAGGAAGCTTATGACGAAATATCGAAGATGCTGTATCCAAGTTATGAATACTTATCTCATCCCTTGAAAGCATGTTTACTCTACATGGCAGTTTTCCCTCAGAAATATGGGATCCCCACATCCAAGCTCTTTATGTTGTGGAGATTTGATGGCATTGTTGATCTAAAAAAATGGGAATTTGAAGATAATGTTATGAAATATGCGACGGAGCTTGTTTCAAGAAGTCTTGTATTGGAAGAGAAGACGAGTAGTAGTTTCGGAGTTAAAACTTGCAGACTCCATTCTGTTTATTGGCATTTTTGCATCAGAGAAGCTAGGAAGAATATGTTTTTCCATGTCCTTAATAGAATATCTGATGGTTTGGAGGAATATATGGAAGGTCATCGCAGGCTGTGCATCCAAAACAACATTTTGTTTGGCATGAAAGATATTCGTGAGTCAATAGCATCCGTTTCGACTGCACTACGTTCTCTCCTGTGTACTGGTCCATATCATAAATATGAAGTGCCAGTGTGTCTTGATTTGAGGTTTCTCAGGGTACTTGATGCTCTTTCAATCCGTTTCTACGAGTTTCCAATCGGAGTTGTACATCTTGTTCTTCTACATTATCTTGGCCTCACTTATGATGGGGTGCTCCCTCCTACAATCTTCAAACTTATTAACCTTGAGTGCTTGATCATTCATCGACATCACCACACCAAATTTTATGGAGCTCCATTGTATCTACCCAAACATATTTGGCTTATGAAAGCATTGAAGCATCTTCAGGTCATGGGAGGTCACATACGAGATCCTTGGGGTAGTAGCAGCTTACCAAACCTTGTAACTCTGTTAGATATAAATTCTACCAGTTATACGAGAGACATTATTCGTGGGACCAAATATCTAAAGAAACTAGGACTTCGAATCGAACACACCCCTGATTCACCAGAACCCACATTCTCTTTTGATCATCTAAACCATCTTGCTAGTCTTGAATCACTTAAATGTTTTGTCGTGAATCCTGAGTTAATCAGGTCTGAGACTGTCGCCCCACAGCCACCAATTACGTCGTTGCCATCAAAGCTTCGAAAGTTGAGTTTAAGTGGTTTTGGATATCCTTGGGAGTACTTGTCTACAATTGCTGCATTACCAAATCTTGAAGTGCTCAAATTGCGATGTTATGCTTTTCGAGGACCTGAGTGGGTGGTTCATAAGAATGATTTCAAGAGACTTGAATATCTGTTGCTTGAAGATACTGATCTTGAGTACCTGGAGACTCATTATGACAGCTTCAAATCTCTTCGTCGCCTAATCATTAGGCACTGCTACAAGTTAAAGAAGTTAGCAATGAATCCGAGTCTCTCTTCTTCTTGCATTTTCGAGCTAGTTGATTGTGGCACGTCGGCTTCTGCTATTATCCAAGGGAATCCAATGTCTTATGATGCTAATGTGCAGTCTTCATGGGAAAAGTAGATGAAAGGCTCTTTGGAAGATCACACACAAAAGGTAAGATTATATCTATTCAATTTAAGCCAATGATATGCTCCATCTGATTTATATTGACATTTTTTTTTTGGCTTATTAGTCAAGACAAGTTAATTATGTGTTGAGAAAATGCACAAGTAATGATGAAAAATAGCAACAAGAAATCAATGTATATCCATTTCGTCATTGACAGACTGTCTGCTTGGATACAATGGGGGAGAACTTCTATTCATAATAGGTAGTATAACTCTAACCTTAACGAGCTTTAGGATTGACTGGGCGAAAGCACAAAACGGGCTCAAAAAAAGAATTGAGCTAGGGGCGATAGTTATGAGCCAGAATTAATAGTCCAATAGTCTCAAAACACTCCAACATTATGATCTTTGTCATATCGTGCTCATGTTTGCATCACTTCTTTATCAGTATCCACTAAGTTGTTTTCCCTTTCCCTTATTTTATTTTACAGATTTCTTAACTGATACCTGTGGTGTTGATGTCAAATGGAAGGTAATGTTGAGTTTGATCCGGATAATGGCAAACAGAAACGCTCCTGCAAGGCAACGCCAAATTTGGGAGCATTGCGTTTCTGTTGTTGTAATAAATAATAATTGCAAGATCGAAAGAAAATAATACTCTTATTAATGACTTCAAAATATTCTTCGCACTCTCAGAGCTTCACTTATTCATTCAAGATCTAATTATTCTCTCCATCATCTTCTGTATTGACCCACCGAAAGTGCTCGTTTATCATCTTCTGTATTGACCCAAAATGCTCGTTTATCATCTTCTCCATCATGCTCGTTTTTTAGGGCAACATACTCATAGATATTTTGATACATTCACGACCAACATCGTATCCCCTCCATCAGGCTTTTTAACCTAAAAAGCACAAAAACACTTTTTAGCAGGGGCTGTTCTTTATCCTAAAATCCACATGAACAGTTCTACTGAACATAAACATTTTGACTAGAATTGGAGGTGGGGGTAACAGGGGCTGTTCTTTATCCTAAAAACCACATGAACAGTTTTACTGAACATAAACATTTCGACTAGAATCGGAGGTGGGGGTAACAGGGGCTGTTCTTTATCCTAAAAACCACATGAACAGTTTTACTGAACATAAACATTTCGACTAGAATTGGAGGTGGGGGCTGCGCGTACGCAAGCCCCCTCTACCACAAATTATGACGTAAGCTCGACCACTTGGGCCGACTTTAGGGTTGCACCCCTCCCAAGTGCAATGGAGGTCACCACCCTAGGCCATGAGTCTTCCTGATCACCCATAGACCCCGCCCAGGTAAGTATGTGACTCATTACATTTTCTTTAATTTATATAACCCCTACCCGAACTGGCCTACCTATCACAAATCGATGTGGGACAGATACCAAATCTTCCACCCCTATTCCTTTTTCCTTGTGGCCAACACTATCATGTTCTCCATCTCCTCGGGAATTTAGTTTAAGGGGGCGTTTGTTTGGTAGCTTTGGAGGGTGGAATGGGAATGAGTTTAGAATTTAATGTTTGGTTGGATGATTTAATTTCAATGAATAGTATTTCTATATCCAAAAAGTAAGGAATCCCCATACTTTACTAATTTGGATACTTTTACTATCATTCTTTACCAATAAAATGGAATTTCAATTTTTTATATTTTTCTCTCTTATAAATATTTTTTTAATAATAAAAATATAATAATAATACTAAATATTATTATTCTCAAATAAAAAATAAAAAAATTGATTCCATTTCAAAAGAAATTTTAGGGAAACTAAACAAAATTAATGATAATGATAGTGATTCTAGTTATTAACTATACATCAAAATTTTAGGGGTTGTTTGATTGATAGCTGTGGAAGACTGGAATGGGAAAGGGATTCAAAAAGTTTGTTTGATTGATGGGTATGATAGTGTAACAGTAAATCTCTCATTCCTTAGTAAATTGGGAACTATCACTTTAATTTCACATTTCATTCAGCACCAAAAAAAAAGCCCAATCCAATTATTAATATTTTTTAATGATATTATTAAAATAAAAAATTATTAATATAATTTTTCTTTGAATAATAATAAAATTATAATAAAATTAGAAAAATAAATAAAATATTATCAATTCCTAGAGAAAGTATAATCATAACAAACAATATTAATGGTTATGATAATAATTCTCAAGTATCAACCAAACAACACAACTATAAAATACAAACTCATTATTATTCCCTACTACTATCACTATAATTCTCATTCCAATTCCTTGCGATAAACCAAACGCCCCCTTAAAAATCATACCCTTTACCATTCCTCACTACTATCATTATTATTACCATTTCTGTTAGGCGGATACGGTCGTCATCGTTGTCCGTGTTCGTCGTCTACGCCGGAGAAGGTGGTCGAGGGAAGAACTCCACAGTGCTCAGATTCCCGTTGAACTCACACAAGAATTCAAATCCACGTTCTTCCCGAGAGGGTCACAAATTGGCGATTAAATAGGCCACAAGTGTAAGGCTATGGGCCAAGACAAACTTGGCCCAATACTTTGAGAAAGAAGACCGGCATTTGGGCCAAAAGCCCAACGGGCCCAACAAATTTCCACCTTGGCCCAAATCTTCTACCCTTGTGTATAACTAAATGGGAATTCATCATTGCACTTTTTCCTGGACACCTGCAAAACGAAAAAAACACAAAGTCAAATGCAAGATCCAAAAATTTGACACAAAAGTCAAGGTATCACAAAAGATACACAAATCTAAGCCGACGCAAAGATCATGGACACATAGTCACAAAATGTTTAAAATATCCCAAGGACAAAATAAACGGAGCACACAAGCTCAAGAGTGGACACAACATCCACGGAAAAGAACTGCATACACCATGCTTCAATCAAGAGAGTCGAAATTTAAAGTCCTCATGCAAGACCTAAATTTTTCAACAGATAAGCATTTAGTACCCATATCAGCAGGATTAAACTCAGATGCAATCTTTTCCAGGTTAACAATATATTTTTCCACAATATCACGAATGAAATGATACCTAACATCTATATGCTTGGTTCTATCATGGAAAACAGGATTTTTACACAACTGAATCGCAGACATACTATCAGAAAACACAGTGGCACATTTGTCAAGAAAACCTATTTCATTCAGAAGACCTTGCAGCCAAATAGCTTCCTTTAAAGCATCAGTAATAGCCACGTATTCAGATTCAGTTGTAGACAAGGCAACCACATGCTGTAACTGAGATTTCCAACTTATGCAAGAGCCACATAAAGTAAACACATAAGAAGTTGTAGACTTCCTATTATCCTTATCATTTGCATAATTGGAATCAACATAGCCAACAAGGCTCACACCATTTGCATATTTGGAAAAGCGCAAACTTACCTCCATGGAGCCCTTGAGGTATCTCAAGAGCCATTTCAAAGCCTCCCAATGAGGCGCACCTGGATTAGCCATATACCTACTCAAGCAACTAGCAGAATATGCAATATCTGGTCTAGTGTTAACCATAAGATACATAACAGACCCAATGGCATTGGAATAAGGAACCTTTTCCATTTCAGCAATTTCAGAATCAGTCTTTGGAGACTGATCCTTACTTAACACAAAGTGAGCAGCAAGAGGCACATTCACAGTTTTAGCAGGCATCATAGAGAATTTACTCAAAATCTTTTCAACATATGAAATCTGATTAAGCAAGAGAACATGGTTCTTCCTATCTCTATCAATGTTCATTCCAAGAATCCTTTTAGCATCTCCAAGATCTTTCATATCAAAATTATCACATAGACTCTTTTGAACAAGCTCAACATACTCAAGATCAGGGCTAACAATTAGCATATCATCCACATATATGAGCAAAAAAACAGGAACAGAAGTATCAATCTTGAAGTAAAGGCAATTATCATGCAAGCTTCTCTTAAACTTCAACGATGTCATGCATTGATCAAACTTCTTATTCCACTATTTAAGAGATTGTTTCAAGCCATACAAGGATTTCTTCAAATAACATACATGATCAGGGTTTTTGGGGTCCACAAAACCCTCAGGTTGTTTCATGAAAATCTTTTTGTCCAAATCACCATTAAGAAAAGCCGTTTTGACATCCATTTGCTTCAATTTCCAATCAAAATGAGCAACTAATGCAAGCATTATACGAATAGTGGTGAATTTAACAACAGGAGCAAAGATTTCATTATAATCAACCCCTTCCTTTTGAGTAAAACCTTTTGCTACCAATCTAGCTTTAAATCTAACATTTTCAGGCTCATGTTTCACTTTGAAAAGCCACTTGCAATCAACAACAGAGCAATGAGCAGGTTTTGGAACCAGAGTCCAAGTATGATTAACATGCAACGATTTCATTTCATCTTTCATAGCATTTAACCATTTCACAGAATCGTCAGATTTTAAAGCCTCTTGATAGGTCTTAGGTTCATTATCAACATTTTCAAACGCATTGAAAGCATGAGTATCAATATGAAAATCATCATACCTAGCAGGTGGCCTAATATTCCTTCTAGGTCTATCCCTAAGCAACACATAGTCATCATCTTTAGGAATATCATGCACATTTTCATCATTGATAACAGGTTCATTGGCAACAAGTTCTTGATCAACAACAGTGTCAGGCAAGTTTTCAACATCAGATAACACAGGAGACAACTCCACCTCACTCGAAGAAGTGGTAGGATCATGTAAAGGCACAACATCAGGCAAATGAGCAGATAAGCAAGGAAATTCAGATTCATTAAAGATCACATCCCTACTAATCACGATTTTGAAACCAGGTTCAGAGATATCCCACAGCCTATAACCTTTAACACCCTCAGGATAACCAAGAAAAATACATTTTCTACTCCTAGGATCCAATTTGTCATGTTTCTGACGCACAAACGCAGCACAACCAAATACACGTAGCACAGAATAATCAATACTTTTACCAAAGAACACATAGTCAGGGCACTTACCCTTCAAAGGCACAGAGGGGGATTTGTTTATTAAAAATGCAGCGGTAATAAGCGCCTCACCCCAAAACTTTTTAGAAAGTCCAGAAGACACCAACATGCTCCTCACCCTTTCTAACAAAGTCCTATTCATCCTCTCAGCAACCCCATTCTGTTGGGGAGTGTAAGGAGCAGACTTATGTCTCACAATTCTAGATTTGACACATAAATCATCCATGGCATTATTGCAAAATTCCAATCCATTATCAGTTCTAAGATACTTAATCTTTTTACCCATTTGATTTTCAATCAAAGTTTTCTAATTTTTAAACTTTTCAAAAACATCAGATTTGTTTTTAAGCAGAATTACCCACACTTTTCTTGAAAAATCATCAATAATGGACAGAAAATACACATTGCCACCTTGAGTTGGCTCACTAGAAGGCCCCCACACATCAGCATGCAGGTACTCAAGTATATCACTACACGAAGAAGTCTTAGGGTATGGGGAAACAGGAAATTTCACCTTCGCATGTTTGCCTTGCACACAAGAATCACAGAAAGGAATGCATGTAAGCTTATCATTACCAAAAGAACCAGCTTTATGCAATATTTCAAGACCTTTTCCACTCATGTGACCTAACCTACCATGCTAAATATTTGTTTTATCTTCTTTAACCGCGTTAGCAGACATAACAACAGATTTAGCACAACAAATATACAGGTTATTCCTTTTTTCAGCATTAAAGATGGGCACAGAACCCTTTACAATAGACATGCAACCCTTTCCCCACCTACCCTCAAGCCCCTCATCTTCAAGTGCAGCACAGGAAATCAAGTTGTTACACAAATCAGACACATGTCGCACGTTTTTCAAAGTGAACACAGAATCATCTTCAAAACGCAAGCAAATGTCACCAACACCAAGCACATCACATCTTCTTTCATTAGCCATAGACACAGATCCATGAGAAACATTTTTATATGAAGAAAAAAGATGTTTAAAAGGTGTCATATGAAATGTGCAACCGGAATCCACAAGCCATTCACTATCACACAGATATGAATGCACAGAATTCACACAATTATCAGAAATAGCAAACACATCACCATAATTCACAGATTCAGAGGCAACATTAGCATGATCATTAGAATTATTCCTCTTAGGATGAGGACACTTGTTCGAAAAATGTCCCCTTTCATGGCAATTAAAGCATTTCTTCTTTTTCTTGTCCCCATTCTGATTATTCTGGGATTTCACATCAGAATTTTTGTCCTTGTTCTTATTGTTGTTCTTGTTTCGATTGTTAGGTTTCCCCTTAACATGCATAACCTCCCTAGAATTCTTAACACCCCTATTTTGTTTTAAATCATGCTCTTTGCTTTTTAAGGCATTCACCACAATATCAAGAGTAACGTCATCACGACCATACTTTATAGCAGACTTGACATCATTGTAAGAATCATGTATAGCATTTAAAAGCACAATAGGAGTGTATTCATCAATATGCTTGTCACCAGTTAGCTTAATATCTTGAATCAATTTCGTGAACACATCCAAATTTTCTTCAATATCTTTGTTTAAATCAAGTTTAAAACGAAAGAATTTTTCCAGAAGAAACATTTTACTAGGCAAAGATGTTTCAGTGTACAGCTTATCCAACGTTTCCCACAAAACTTTTGCGGACTCATGCACACCAACTTTTCTAAGCACAGGATCAGAAAGATTCAAGATAATCGCAGATAAAGCAAGCTCATTCATCTCAGTCTTTTTAGCAGGTGTATCATCCTTGTCATACGAGTGATCTACAGCTTTGAATACCCTTTGTTGAATGAGTATGCACTTCATTTTCTGTTTCCAGATACTGAAGTCTCGCTTACCATCAAACGGTGCTTGTCCAAACGAAGACGAAGCCATGGGTATTTAAAGTTGAGTAGAACACACTTTGAACGGAGAAAATACAGAAATACAGAGCAACAATCTGTCACACACCAGGTTGACACTACTCTAAACACACACAAAGCGAGAAACGGAGCAGTATAACACACAAGGACATATTTTCAGCAGCAGAAATTGAAAGACTAAGATGACAGTTTCACAAAAGAAACAAACAAGAACAGTAATAAGAGGGCCAGCCGCCTCAGGGCATCACACAAGATCAAATAAGAGGGCCAGCCGCCTCAGGGCATCAGACAAGAAAATAAAATAAGAAAAGCTCAAGCTATTTCACTAGAGCGGTGTCTTCGACGAGAACACCGTACCACCTCTACGAGCCACCAGCCCGTTACTTAACGGGGGCGGATCCCTCGTAGTCTTGTTCACGTACCAAACACGAACGGGGCAGCCTCCACTCCAAGTTTCAACCTACACACAAAGTGAGAAACATTGGGGGTTAGTGAAGGCACAATCTGAAAAATTTTCAGAAAGGAACAATCCGAAAAAATAACAAAACAAATTTGAAATTTTTCGGAACAATATAAAAGGAGAAGAGGAGAGACACTTCCCTTCCTCAAAATGGGCACTCCAATCTGATCGGAACCCTAGCTCCGGCGGTCAGCTCCGGCGGTCAACTCCGGCGGTCAGCAGATCCGGCAGTATCCGGCGGTCAACTGGACAGCGGCGGTCTCCGGTTTCTGGCGGTCAACTGGACAGCGGCGATCTCCGGTCTCCGGCAGTCAGCGTGGACAGCAGCGGTCTCCGGTCTCCGGCGGTGGTCGGCAGCTTGTCAGCCCCTAGCACTGGCGGCCGGTGGCTGTCACCGGCGGGTGGAGGACAGGTCGACGGCGGCAGCACGATCTGATCGCGATGGCGAAGGGCTGCAGATCCGGCGTCGGGCAGGAGCGGCGGTGCCTGGAAACCCTAGCGACCGGCGTCGCGTTCCAAGTGGTGGCGGCGCGAGCTCCTTCCTGTCGCTCCGGCGAGCAGCGGCTGAGCGCGGACGGCCTTGGGCAGCGGCGATGCAGCGACGGTCGCGACGGAATGCTGCAGATCGCGACTCTCTGACACGGGCGGCGGCAGATCCGAGCAGATCCAGCGGCGGACAGCGCGATTCTTCAGCAGGCAGACAGATCGCGATTCCGGCAGGTGGCTTGGCGACGTGCGACGGCGTCGCATTTCCGGTGACTAGATCCAGCGGCGGCAGGCGTCGGATCTGGGCAGATCGGGGATGACGGCGCGTCAAACCCTAGCGACGCGACGGGTGGCGGTTCGATCTGCAGCAGCGGCGGCGCGGCGGCGGGCGGGCTGTAACAGCCGGCGGCGGCAGAAGTCACGAATCCGGTCCTTTAGAGCCCAATGGCTCTGATCCGGTCAGATCGCGACTCAGATCGCGATTCCGGCGAGGAAATCCGGCGGCGATCTCCCACCGGCGGCTGACGGTCAGCAGCTTCGGGAGACGGATGGACGACGAAACCCGCTCTGATACCACTGTTAGGCGGATACGGTCGTCATCGTCATCGTTGTCCGTGTTCGTCGTCTACGCCGGAGAAGGTGGTCGAGGGAAGAACTCCACAGTGCTCAGATTCCCGTTGAACTCACACAAGAATTCAAATCCACGTTCTACCCGAGAGGGTCACAAATGGGCAATTAAATAGGCCACAAGTGTAAGGCTATGGGCCAAGACAAACTTGGCCCAATACTTTGATAAATAAGACCGACATTTGGGCTAAAAGCCCAACGGGCCCAACAATTTCAATTCCTCTCAATTAACCAAACATCCCCTATAAGTGGTTTTGGATATCCTTGTATGAACATGACAACAATTGCTCGACTCCCATTTCTTGAAGTGCTCAAATTGGGAATTCAAAAATCTTCGAAATCTATTGGTTGAAGATACTGATATTGAGACTTATACAAGGCACTGCTACAAAGTACAGATGATCCGAGAGTTTCATGCCCTCTCTTCTACGTGTGAAATCAACTGCATTGCGTGTCGACTGCAGCATGCAATGCAATGTATCATGTTACTAATGTGCATTTTTCTTGTGAAAAGTAGATGCAAGCTCTTGGCAAGATCTCCATTAGAAGGTAAGTCATATCCAGATTTTTTTTTTTTATTACTTAGGCATTTTTTATTGCTGATGAATGGAGCTCTATTGTAGTGCCTTAGTAGTGTGTTGGATGGTAACACAAAATAAATAATTACAAGTATATTTAGCAAAAATGTAAGATCCAACTGACCATCATAATCCACTGTATTTCTTATTTTATTTAATCCTCCTAACTCTTTTACACCAAAACAACCCAGTTGTATTAATCTATGCAACATTAGTGGTTTCTTATTGGCTTCATTTCTGCAAATTTGATGGAAGCACAGATTTTGTCGAGAGAGAAGTATGGCTTCTGCTGCTGTGACATCTGTAATGAACACAATTCAGCGCCTCTTGATTCGACCATTTCGATTGCCTCCTCCAGTTTTGAAACCCTAGAATCTTCACGCAATGAGCTTGAATCTGTTAAACAGGTTCTGAAGCGACTGGATAGTTGCAGCAGCAGCAAAACAGAGAGGATGTATGCCTTGGATGGACCAATCAGAGAGGCTGTCTACAAATTAGAAGATGCAATTGAATCTCAACTCTCAAATTGCTTTCACCCCCAATTCGAGAGTTATTTAGATACGCCCTTCTCCATCTATGACGAAAAATAGATCCATTCCCTTGTCGAAACTTTGAGGAAGATGGAGGAGTTTGCTCGAGAATTAGACACTCCGTTGCTGTCGGAAGAAGATAATTTTGCCGTCTCAGCTAGTTCAATTGGTTTGATGGTAAGAAGTCGAGTGTTTTCGGATTATCCGATGATGAAATCACTAGATTGAAGCATGGGCTTACGAAGAGGAAGCTATATGAACTTCGAGTCGTCTCGGTCGTTGTGAAGGAAGATATTAGTCGAACAGTCTTTGGACTGATAGTTTGTAAAGAAGCATCTCTCTCACAATCTTTTAAGAGACGCAATTGTGGAAATAGGGCAAGATTATCGGCTAAAAGACATCTTTTATGTATCCTTTCCCAAATTGATCCTCATTTGGATGAAGATGGATACCACAAGTTGCTATTTTCGGAAGGAGATGATAAATGTGAGAAAGTATTAGGTGAGCGTGTGTACTCATGTTTGAAGGGTGGTAGATACTTGATTGTGTTGGATGGTGTGTGGGATATTGAGGTTTGGAATTTGTTGCAGAGAGGAAGATAATGGAAGTCGAATCTTTATTACAACTCGTCTTATGGAAGTAGCTCAATCTGTGGATAGTCATGCCATTTATCCACTGAACATCGTTATTGAAGACGAAAGTTGGGGTCTTATTTGTCAGTTGGAACCTACCTCGTGTCCTTCGCAGCATGCTGAGAAAGTCCCCTGATCCAGCGCTTCACATGCGAGACATATGATGGATCTTCTCAGGTACAACTACTTATGATCTCGTTTTTTTTCTTTCTTTTATGGGGTGGCGGTGTGAAGAATTCATGATGGATTTGAAACTCAACTCTAACATATTACTTCATACATGTTTGTTTGTTCAAGGTTGAGGAGGAAGAGGAGGATGACGAAGACGAAATTTTGGGTGATGATGAGATTATCAGCAAGGACATTAAAGAAGACTTGCAACTTGACAGATCTTCTGATGATGATGGTGATGGGGAGGGTGATGAATTCTCCCCTAAATCCGCGAACACAATCGAGCGGATGTATAATTTGTTTCAAAGTGTTGATCAGATTATGTTTGCTGAAGCACACCCTTCCATAGACGAGCCTCCCAACATCATAAGCCTCTTCGGAATGGCGGGCATTGGTAAGACTGTTATTGCTAGAGAAATCTTTGAAGATCCATCTATTGTGCGTCGCTTTGAACACCATGTGTGGATAACATTAGGCCCAAATTATCAATCAGAAAACATATTGGCATGTATCTTAGCTCAATTAGATCCCAAGTATGATAAAATGCACTTTATGAAAGGAGATGAGATGTTAGCTGAGCATTTTTGGAAAGCATCATGTAAGAGATGTCTTATTTTGTTGGACGATGTGTGGAGTGAAAATCCCCAGCGTTACTTGAAAAAACTATTTTATTACATCAAGTTTGAGGTCTTGCTGACAACTAGACTAAAAAAAGTTGTTAGTTTAGCTAATCCAACCGATGATCCAGAAATTCCTAAAGTTTATGAAATGCAGTTGCTAAACAAAGAAGAAAGTTGGCATATTATTCGTGAGAATGTGTTTGCTGAAAAGCTTTGCCCTCCTGAACTTGAGAATGTTGGAAAGATTATTGCTGAAAATTGTGAAGGTCTTCCTCTTATGATTGTGATGGTTGCTAGCCTCCTACGTGAAGTCGAGTAGACCCTTGAGTGTTGGACTGAGGTAGCAAAGAAAGAGAATAAAGTTTTCAAGCAAGCATATGATAAAATATCAGACATGCTGTATCCAAGCTATGAATGCTTGCCTCAATTCTTGAAACCATGTTTCCTATATATGGCAGTTTTCCCTAAGAAATATGAGATCCCCACATCCAAGCTCTTCAAGTTGTGGAATTCTGAGGGGATTATTGAACCGAATTCGCTGAGAACCTTAGAAAAAGTTGCTATGGAGTATGTTGAGGTGCTAGTTTCCAGAAGTCTTCTATTGGAAGGGAAGAAGAGTACCAGGTTTAGAATTAAAACCAGCAGACTCCACTCTGTTTATTGGCATCTCTGTGTTAGAGAAGCTAGGAATACGAAGTTTTTCCATGTTCTAAATAGACAACTGGATGGTTTTAGTGAATGCATAGAAGGTCAGCGTCGATTATGCGTTCAAAACAACACTTTGTTTGCCATAAAAGATGTGTACAACGTAATGGCATCTATTCCATCCACTCGTTCTCTCTACTATGCACGGGTCAACCTCATAAGTATCAAGTGTCAGTATGTATTGATGGGCTGGTCAGGATACTTGATGCTCTTACAATCCGTTTCTACGAGTTGCCAATCAAAGTTCTTCATCTAGTTAATCTACGATATGTTGGCCTCACTTATGATGGGAAGCTCCCTCCTTCAATATCCCAACTTAGGAACCTTGAGTGGCTTGATTGTTCGTGACATCTGCACATGAAATTGAGTGGAGCTCCATTGTATCTGCCAAAAGAGATTTGGGATATGAAAAAACTGAAGCATCTTCAGGTCATGGGAAGCCACCTACCAAATCCTTGTGGTGCTGTCTTACCAAAACTTGTGACTCTTTTAGAGGTCATCTCTCACAGTGTTATCAAAGGTATTCTCCAAGGAACCCAAATCTAAAGAAATTAGGTATTCGAATTGAACTGAGGCCCGACTTATCATAACCTATGTTCTCCTTTGATTATCTTTGCCATCTTGACAAATTAGAATCCCTAAAATATGCTGTTGTGAATCCAGAGTTAATCACATCTGGGATTGTGGCTTCACCTCCACCTATGTTATCATTGCCACAAACTGTTAAAAAGTTGAGTTTAAGTGGTTTAGGATATTCTTGGGACGGCATGACAGCAATTGGTTGGTTACCAAATCTTAAAGTGCTCAAATTGCGATGCTATGCCTTACAAGGACCAGAATGGGCGATCAAGGAGGGGCAACTCGAGAAGCTTCAGTATTTACTTATCGAAGATATTGATCTTGAGTGTATGGAGACACATAATGGCTTTTTCTCTGATCTCCGACGCCTAATATTTAGGCACTGCTACAAGTTAAGGAAATTCTATGGGGTTAGCCTTAGTACTTGTCTAGTTGAGCTAGTTGACTGTGGCTATTCAGCTTCAAAATACGCCAAATGTATGGAACCATGGATGGATGCTAATGTCCATTCGTCGTGGCAAAAGTAGGCGCGTCGCTCGTGGAATGGTTCACTGTCTTGTCCAAAAGTAAGCCAGATTCATATTTCATTTTTTCACAATGTGTTTTGGTTGCAGTTTGTAATTTGAAGTCTTCTTCATTACTATCTTTACTAAATCAAGCTTATGATTTTTAGATGCATTCTTGGACATGAGATGAAAAGGAATTGAAGTGACATGATTTCCATGATGTTGTCTATCAAATTGAAGTTCAATGGCACACTTAGCTACCACCATTGGAGTGAAAGCAAACAGTCTTGTGCAAAGTATGCTGCGCAAGCATTGCAATTGATGTTGATGACAAACCAACCAACTATGGTAATCCAATTTTGAAAAAAAATGGAGTACTTATATCACTGTTCATTACCCTACATATCTCTCCTGCTTAATACTGGCAGTGATTCATTGTAAAACCATAAAGTGAAGTCCCACTTCAGTTCATATCGAAACACTTAATTAATTGCCTTAACTTGTGGTAAAGCCATCAATTTTAATGTAGAGTAGGGCGGTGCTCGCAAAATTTTCAACTTGCTTAAAACAACACACAAAAAAAAGATCTACAATAAAAATATCTGCCTAGTTTTATTCCATAACTCCTTGATTGAGTTTGAGAAACAATCAAAACAGTTGATTTTTTTTTTCTAATTTATACAATAAAATACAATTTATATATATAATTCTAATCCAATCTTAATGGGTTATTAAAAATGATTATTTTGTTAAATACTACACTTCTACTCCTAAATTTTTGACATTTTATTTCCAAGAAAAATAAATCCACTACTTTTCCACCTAAACTATTTAAATAACCTTTAGAAAATCATACCCACTTGTGTTGCAAAGCATTTAATATGTGCTTGTGCTTTATTTGAGAATTATAATTATCCCACATCGGAAGTAAGGAAAACAAAGTCCATGAATTTATGGAGGGGTAATAGGCTGATTCTACCTTAAAATGTAACCCATTTCTCATTTTGCCCGATTCTACCTTAAAAAGTAACCCTCATCTAATCTTTAATAATTGGCTTATACCCACCGAATCCCGCATACAATTTTTAATAAAAATATATAATTATTGACCTAACTTACCAAATCCAGGATATCTTGTGCGTTTTTTAATAAAATTACTAAAAAAATACACTTACTTAAATGATTCCTTGTTTAATAAAAAAAATACTTACTAAAATTAGATTTTTTTTTCTAAGTATATTTTTCTATACATCATATTTAGTGGTAAATATTAAAATTTCATTTTACGGTAAATATTAAAATGCCTAAAATAATCCCATTAAAACATTTACTAGTTTGTAGTAGGGTAGCGTTGTGGATTCCATATATTTAAATGTTGTGGATGAAAATGTAAATCTTTTTATGAAATGTCTAAAAATTATTATAGGATGGATGAAGTATTAAGTGTTACAAAAATATAGTACTCCCCTCGTCCCATAATACTTTTCACGTTTATTGTTTCACGTTGTTTAAAAAAGTATGCACTTTTTGACCAACTTTATTGACTTTGGAGGGTATTGTGGTATTTTTAGAGAATAAAAAAGAATAAAGTAATTATATGTGTGTGAAAAAAGAGTGACAAATTTGAAATTATAGAAACTTTTGAGGTTGTTAGATAAAGTGATGTTTTCTATTTTGAAGTATGAAAGGTTTTGTGGGACAAACAAATAAGGAAAGTGAGAAAGGTTTTATGGGATGGAGGGAGTATAAGACAAAGTCTCTTGTGAGACGCTACTTTCATGAGACGGTTTGTGAGACGTGTTAAAGTATGTCAATTATTTAAATAAAGTATGTTTAATGGTTGTTACTTTAACCACAAATAAGCATACTTTAGTGACGGGTTGACCCGTCTCAGATCCGTCTCACCAATAACCCATCTCACAAGAGACTAACTCGGAGTATAATGCTTTCATAAATATATATAATTGAGTTTTATATATATATATATATAAAAAAGTAATTCTGATACATGAATTAAATTCCTAACCCTAGTACATGAGAATTTGCCATTATTTTGTTGATGTTTGGGGTATTTTATGCTAGTACTACTAAAATAGAAAGAAAATGGTGTGTACTGTGTAAAGCTTAATAGAGGATGAATCAATTACAGGTCACTATAGCATCCTGAGGCGGATCCAATGGTACAGCTGTACCCAAAATAAAAAATAGTAAGTTCTATATATATAGCATGTGATGACATATATATTCTAATGGTTTAGTGGTTATGAGGCCACTTTTAGGCAGATATGGTCACAGGTTCGAGTTCTTAATCTATCTATTTTCTACTATACATAAAATAATAATATTTCTTAATCCACGTGCAAAAACTAAATAAATACATTGAAGATGGAACGAAATAATAATATTTCTTAATCCACGTGCAAAAACCAAATAAATACATTGACACACCATACCCCAAATTATCTTTCCTGGATCCGCCCTTGATAGCATCGTCAAACTACATATAGACACACGGGAGTCGATCGTACGGATCAAAAATGTCAATCCGAATTCCGAGTCGGCAACTTTTCATCGATGGTGAATGGAGAGAACCCGTCAACAGAAAACGCATCCCGATTATCAACCCCGCCACTGAAGAAACAATTGGTTCATTTTCCGTGCCTTACTGCCTTCTCTTTTACTGAAACTTCAGTCTCCTTCTCTTTTACTGAAACTTCAGTCTTTGTTCAATTTGACATTTCTTGCGTGGTTTTCTGTAAACGAATCGATCTACTTTTTCGCATAAACGGGAAGAAGAAAGTGCCGATCAGTAATAATTAAATTGTAATATGCTTGAGATCAGGTCCAATGATTCTTAGTTAAAAGCTTGATAGGAACAATGGTGAACTTTATACATATAATTTTTTAGTTTTTTTAATGATTCGGTCGTTTTTGCACTGTTAGATTGATTATCGTTTTAGTTGCTATAAAATGAGATCTGAGCTCAATAAACAACTTAAAATTTTGATTCCTTTATATTGGGGTGCTCTCTTAATTCTTGAAGCAGAATTAGCTTTTGTGTCCACTGCGGCTCAAATCTGAGGCTCCGGATGCTTTCTGCTTTTGTTTATTCCAGGGGATATTCCGGCAGCTACGGCTGAAGATGTAGATATTGCGGTGGAAGCTGCTCGCAGAGCACTCTCTCGAAATGGGGGAAAAGATTGGGCCTCTGCCACTGGGGCCCATCGGGCCAAGTATTTAAGAGCAATCGCTGCAAAGGTCAATTTACGGTTATCTGATTAAGACTTCTTTCAGTTTTACTAGTTCAGCCTTTTTTGTGATTTAGAGTGTTTTGGAAATATTTCAGCCTTTGTACTTAGTTTCCTCATGTTGGAGAGCTTTCCTTTAATTACAATCTTTGTGGATATACTATTCTGTGTTAAGAGTTTGTATGTAATGTTGCTTTGCTATAGTCAGACTTGAGAGAGGTTGCTCATTAAGTTAATTATTGGTTTCTTAAATTTAAAGAAGTGAAACAAATTTCAGTTAGGCTGTTAACATCAAACTAAATATGTGAATCATTCATTTAAAAAAAATGAAAACGTTTGCTTAAATTGTTTTTCACCTGTCTTTGGAGCTTGGTGTTATGAAGGGAATTATATGATTAGCCTGGAAAATCTATCTACTGTACTTTTGTTTGATGCCTCAAGAATGGTTG
The DNA here is from genome assembly GCA_023678885.1 of Pogostemon cablin. NCBI lineage: Eukaryota > Viridiplantae > Streptophyta > Magnoliopsida > Lamiales > Lamiaceae > Pogostemon > Pogostemon cablin. The sequence continues at coordinate 28,169,039 of CM043001.1, read as the reverse complement.
AGATTGACAGTTCTCTGCACTTTTGTTTGATGCTCCAAGAATGGTTGAGATTGACAGTTCTCTGCATTACTTTCAGGAACTGAAATTGATGCTTTGTTTTGGATGTAAATCTGTTGCATTTTAAGTTTTGGTCAGTACTAAAGTGCTTTGTTCTAGATGTATTGATGCTTACCTTACTTGGTTGCATGTAGATTACAGAAAGGAAACCAGAACTGGCAAATCTTGAAGCAATTGATTGTGGGAAACCGTTGGATGAAGCAGCTTGGGATATTGTATGCTTTAAGCCTGCACTGAAATTTTCTGATTCTTTTGTATACAATGTATTCTAATTACCATGTCTCATTCAGGATGATGTTGCTGGTTGTTTTGAATATTATGCTGACATTGCTGAGGGCTTAGATGCAAAGCAAAAGACTCCCATTTCTTTACCTATGGATACATTTAAATGTCATGTTGTAAAAGAACCCATTGGGGTGGTTGGTTTGATTACACCATGGTGGGTACTTCTTCACTCTTATTTCGTTTAATATTATTGACATTCTTTCCTAAATTATTCCTTATTACAAATTTATCTCTTTGTAGAAAGAGCTATAAAATTATTTGGAGGATCTTATATAAACTGTATCTTTCTATATTCTGGTTTATAATTGATCAATAAAAATGTTTGCTTTACTCGGGATTTGTTAATCTACACTAGCAGAAACAGTTCTACATATTTCAGATTGGGACCATGGTACCTTATCAAAACACACTCATAATAATTTAGACTTAGTTCAATATGCTCCTTTGAGATGTGCAAAGTTTCTGTTATTATTTGTGTAGAGTCAATATAGAAGACAATAAATTACAACACATGGGCTGAATTTTGATGAATTCTTGACTTTGTACCTTATCTGAGTTAGAATTATCTCATGTGTGTAAATTATACTCAAATACATTGGAGGATCTCTATGCAATTGAAAATAATGGATATCAAGTATCTACTTTTTATGTGCATTGATTCATGCCTTAGACCTGTAATATGGTTCACTGTAACCAAGTATGAATGTCAAAATGCAATTTGCCTTTTCTTTTAGGAGATTTTATCTTTAATTATTTGTAGCCATTGCAAATCAGTCTTGTTCTTTTTCCTTGATTATGCTTGTCAATTTTTTTGATTGTTTAAAATGCTAAATTTTGTTGAAGCTTTAATATATTAACATGGAGTAACTGTACTAATTATTCCAGAACTCGTTTTCAGGAATTACCCGATGCTAATGGCAACATGGAAAGTTGCACCTGCCTTGGCAGCTGGATGTGCTGCAATACTTAAACCATCTGAATTAGCATCTGTGTAAGGCTCCATTTATGTATAATCCCTGTTCTTTTTCCTTGGGATATTGAAAATGAACTCCTATAGTGAGAAAAGAAAAGAGTCCTCCCTCCTGAACACCGGAATTAACTGCGTAAAATATTACTTCCTGATTGCAATGGAGATTCTCCAATGATGAAAAGAACATGCTGTCTTGCGCCAAAAGAAGCAAGGTTTGAGTTTTAATCTAAATATAATTGGTAGTCCCTAAAGATACAATTGTAATTTTAACTGCAGCACTTGTTTGGAGTTGGGTGAAGTGTGTAGAGAGGTGGGCCTTCCCCCAGGTGTTCTCAACATTGTAACTGGTTTGGGGCATGAAGCAGGTGCTCCTTTGGCTTCCCATCCTCATGTGGACAAGGTTAGTTTTTATGGAATATCACATTTTTTTTGTAATGGTATAAATATTAACATGTGGCAATAATCATTTAATGTTTGATGAACAGATAGCATTCACTGGGAGTAGTGCTACAGGAAGCAAAATTATGACTGCTGCAGCACAACTTGTTAAAGTATGTTTATTGCTGTTGACTTATTTTTTGGGTTAGTCATTTTTTTTAGTATTAACTTTTCTTTTTGTGAGGAAGATATTGATCTAAATTGCACATTGCAGCCAGTTACACTTGAACTTGGTGGAAAAAGTCCTATTGTGGTGTTTGAGGATGTTGATCTTGATAAAGGTTTGAGCCTTTCAAATTTGGATCTATAGTATTATTTTGCATTCACATTATTTGAAGAAAATATATTTTCATATAGACTTGGTAAAAAGGCTGGGATAGAGGGGTGGTTTTAGCAAAGTAATCAGCAGAATTACTTGAGAAGATTGATTTTTCAAGAAATTATGCTCACACCTTTCATGTTGTCTATTAAATCAGCTGCTGAGTGGACTATGTTCGGTTGCCTTTGGACAAATGGCCAGATATGCAGTGCTACTTCTCGACTAATAGTGCATGTAAGTAAGGAGGATGATAACTGATCCCCACACCCCCACCCCCGCCTCCCCCAATCTGCCTTTCAAGAAATATGGTGAACAGGTTCTGAGAGGGTACCAGCGGCCTTAGAGCAGAAGATTTAAGCTACCTTATAAATTGTCATTTATCCTTATAATAGACTCTCTCATTATCTGAGCAGTTCCATATTTTATTGGCTTTATGAAAATTGTTCCAGGAAAGCATTGCAGCAGCATTCCTGGAAAAGCTTGTGAAATGGTGCGAGAACATCAAAATTTCAGACCCGTTAGAGGAAGGTTGCAGGCTTGGTCCTGTAGTTAGTGGAGGACAGGTAAGGAAGCTTGTGTATTTTCTGTACCATAGTTTAATGAAAGATTTCGAATATTTCTCGAGTGGTCATTTGAAGTGATGGAGGCATCTTGAATTTGATTACAAAGACATTCCATGATGCCCCAATCTTTATTTTCCCCCCTTCATCTTTGTTGTGTTTTGGACAAAATTTATGAATATGAAAAGCTTGCTTTAACTTAGCCGCTTATCCATAAAAGATTCGAATTGGAATATTAGGATCGGATTTTGGTATTAATCAGTATAAAAAATTTGGTATGTCACAGTATGATAAAGTTATGAAGTTCATCTCGACAGCTAAGGAGGAAGGTGCCACAATCTTGTATGGTGGGGCCCGACCACAGGTAAAAATTACCCCAAGCCTTTAAAGTTCTTTTAGATCCTCGCAATAGTATTTAGCTAACCTCGTTTTTATCTCACAGCATTTGAAGAAAGGCTTCTTTATTCAACCAACTCTAATTACAAACGTGGATACCTCCATGCAAATTTGGAGAGAGGAAGTATTTGGGCCAGTTCTTTGTGTTAAAACATTCGCAACTGAAGAGGAAGCCATAGAGCTGGCAAATGACACCCAGTAAGTCGACTTTTTATCATGGCTACTAACTTTATCGCCTTTCTTTTTAATCTCATTTATATTTGAACTCTTATATACGTCGTTCAGCTATGGTTTGGGTTCTGCTGTAATATCCCAAGATCTGGAAAGGTGTGAGCGGCTGACCAAGGTGCATACTTTTTGCATTATAAGCAGTTCTTCAACCTCTCTATAACCAAGAATAATCTTGGACTGCTATTTAGATCACATTGCTTAATTTTTCTTCCTTTTTCGACTCTTGCAGGCATTTCAATCAGGTATCGTCTGGGTGAACTGCTCACAGCCGTGCTTCTGCCAAGCTCCTTGGGGTGGCAGAAAACGCAGTGGTTTTGGTCGAGAACTTGGAGAATGGTAAGATTAACCTCTATCACTTTGTGTCTCATCGTTTTATTCCATTGATTTAGATTGATTTCAGGAGGAAAAAAAATGAAAAAGAAAAAAAAATCAAAGTAGACACTATCATTGCTTGTATTAACTTGCTTTTTCTCCACCAGGGGACTTGAAAACTACTTGAATACGAAACAGGTTACACAGTACATCTCCAATGATCCATGGGGTTGGTACGAGTCTCCCTCCAAGCTGTAAAACTTCAATCCATCGAAAACTCCAGATGGCAAGATTGATGTACTCTTTAGGTGATGAAGTTGTAAGTTCTGTGCTCAGCACAAAGAGACCGAATTTCTGAATGAACATTTGGAATAAAGATCGTTTCAATTTGATCGTTAATACTTTTCTCGTTGCCCATTACCCTGTCTGGCATCCGTTCATTGATTTACGTATATTTTACACGAGTTCATGATCGAGGTACGTCGTAACTCTTGATAGATTGCTCACCTGGTGTAGTATGCAATACCGCAGAGAGGTTTTCTCATTCTTTGTAATTGAGAATGTTGAAACGATTATTAAGAGTAGCGTTTGACAACAAGTGTGAGCTGGTAAAAGTTCAGAAAAAGACGTTGGAGAATGAAATGGAAGAATTTACAACTCCAATTATAAAAGAAAAGGAAAAGAAAAGACCAAATTTGCTTAAGTCACATCAAAAGAAGTCGAATTATTGTGTGGGACAGAGAATTTGGTTTCTTCATTCTTGGCCAACTCAAATTATTAAACTATGTTAGGCTTGTTAAGGTTGCTTTGAATTTATATACTACTTAATTAGTTAACATTAGTACATGAGTCATATTTCAATTCTTGAATTTCTTTAGAAAAAATTGTAGATGAAAGAAATACTAGGATAATTACTTTTTATTTATTTATTTATATATAATGTAAATGCGAATTTTCTTCTAAAATTCACTTTTAAAAATAAATAATAAACGTTTAATGCACTGCTAACTGCCAAGTGCCAACCTCTTAAGTCGAATAACAAGCTAACTAAGATCCATTATTGCTCATAATAAATTGAAAAGGACTTTATAAGGTTTGGCTTGTAATAAATGCATGGAATGTTTTGGCCCAAGTAAAAAACAATGGCGAGTTCTTTTTCCGTATTTGTTATTTATGTTTTCAATTTCACAACTAAATATATGATAAATTATAAAATAAAAATGAAAGAATATATTGAGGATATTCTTTTTAGTAAAAAATCTGAGGTCGGTGATAAATAGGATCTTGAATTTTTTTTTTCTTTGGTCCTATAAATGGCTGTCACTCCAGTCAAATTCATAAAAATGGATTTAATTTATTATTCATTTTATTATTATATTAAAATAATTGCTGTTTTCGCGGATATTTATGTACACATTTTGCTAATTAATTCGAGCCACAGCAATATTACAAATATTTTAAAATTCGGAAGAAAAAAAATTAAATCTAATCTAATCTAAAGTAATATAATAACAAAGTGAAAAAGTCAAAATTTAACTAATTTTTAATTTGCATTCTTGGATTTGATTACTAAGCCATTTTGAATCTCATCCATTCATCACATTATTGAATCTCATCCATTCATCACAATTATGAGATTAGAAATTAGCCATTGATTTGATACCTTATTTAAAATATGTCTTATTTAATTTTTATCATAATGATACCATATTTAACTAATTTTAATTTTAATTTTAAATTTTTCTCTTATTTATTTCAGCAAAATTTAATTTATTATTTATGGTGCTAACAGTTAAGTTTATATTATAATTTATTTTTGTAATTATACTTATAATGTATTTTTTGAAACTATAATGTAGTTTGAAACTATAATGTAGTTTTAATAATTAATTCATTATTAAATTATTTTTTTCTTTATTAATAATTTTGAATCAATATTATTGTTCCTAACATCTTAATAATTTTAAATGGGTATGTGTAATCAACGGGTATTGATAAACGGGTTTGGAATGGTATTAAATTATTTTCTTCATTATTAATAATTTTATAAAAATGCTCAATATTTACCACTACTTAATGGTAAGAGTGTCCATAGCATGTTTCTTGATTTTCGTACTATTAAAAAGAGCATATGTAGATATTGAGGGATTATATTATATACCATGCAAGTTAAGATAAATTTTAAGTCAAGATATACTTATTTTATAAAAACGCACGGGTCATAATTATTTTATGTTCAAAAAAATAAAAATAAAACATAAATAAACACTAGGGATGACAACATGACGAATATTTTCGGATAACTGATTTACCCCAACCTAAAAAAAATGAGTTATTTCAGCAAAATTTAATTTATTATTTATGGTGCTATCAATTAAGTTTATATTATGATTAATTTTTGTAATTATTCTTATAATGTATTTTTTGAAACTATAATGTAGTTTGAAACTATAATGTATTTTTAATAATTAATTCATTATAAAATAATTTTTTTCTTTATTAATAAATTTGAATCAATATTATTGTTCCTAACATCTTAATAATTTTATATGTGTAATCTACGGGTATTGATAAACGGGTTTGGAATGGTATTAAATTATTTTCTTCATTATTAATAATTTTATAAAAACTCTCAGTATTTACCACTACTTAATGGTAAGAGTGTCCATAGCATGTTTCTTGATTTTCATACTATTAAAAAGAGTATATGTAGATATTGAGGGATTATATTATATACAATGCAAGTTAAGATAAATTTTAAGTCAAGATATACTTATTTTATAAAAATGCACAGGTATAATCATAATTATTTTATGTTCAAAAAAATAAAAATAAAACCTAAATAAACACTAGGGATGACAATATGACGAATATTTTCGGATAACTGATTTACCCAAACCTAAAAAAAAATGAGTACGGGTAGTTCAAAAAAATATCATTAGAATTTGAATGTGTACGTGTATAAATCAGGTATCCACAAATATTAAAATTATGCAAAATATTTTATCTATATTATATAATATGTTATGAAATAATTATATAATTATTTAATAATTATAATTTTTATTTGATCATATTTAAAATAATAAAGTTCATATTATATTTAGTTTATAATTAATTAATAATAATATAATTTTTATTAAAATAATAATTTTAACACTAAAAAATATATACTATTTATAAAAATTAATTAATACATTAATTTAAACACTAAAAAATATAAATACATTATTAATATATATTAATAATTATAATTTTTATTTAATCATATTTATTTTAAATATAAATATTTTTCTAAAATAAATTAGTATTAATGTGTATGTGTAATCTACGAGTATTGATAAATGGGTTTGAGACGAGTATGACTATCATAATATTTTTTTTAATGAAATGTGGGTATGACTATATATATATATATATATATATATATATATATATATATATATATATATATATATATATAGGCATACCCACGTTTCATTAAAAAAAATATTATGATAGTCATACCCATATATATATATATATATTAATGAAACAGGTATGAATATGAGTAGTTTATATTTAAATGGATACGAGTACGTACGGATACCCCTATAGTGGATATCCTACCCACTATCTTCCCTAACAATTACCGATTGTACATTAATTAAAATATTATATCTCTCAAACTAATATATATCACAATAGTATATATATTCTTTAATATTTGATTTGATTACTTGGTATTACAAATACTTGGTTTGAGAAATTAATCATTGGTTTGATTACAATTAATTTATGAGAAATATATATAAAATGTTATAGAAAGATCTCTTATAATATAATTAATTGAAATATCTATAATCAAATTATGTCTAGGTTTAAATGTAGTTTTTAGGAGATTTATAAAAATATATGAGTGGAGGATTTCATTTTTAAAAAATATAATAACAATTTTAAGTGAACGATATATTAAAATTTTGTTTTTTAAATTTATTAATAGAATCTGTGTAAATAATATATTTTTTTATAGAAATGAAAACGAGAAATAATTATATTACATGTGAGTAATAATTCTTTCACCGGTCCCACTATCGATTCGTTTCACACTTCGGATAACATTAACCAATCATACAATGCAATACAGTAATAATTTTAATCTCTACTTCTATATGCACCACACTCTTTGCTAATATTTTCTTTCATTATATATTTAAAATGTACTATTCCTTACCTTCTTACTGTTAAAAGAAACATTCGTAGCATGAATGAGGGATTAATATTTGCATTATATTTTTTCGTTATATATATTTAAATGCACAGTTTGATCTTCTTACTGCTAAAAAGTAACATACATAGCATGAAAGTGATTTTATTATATAATATTCAAATTTAGATAAATTTTAAGTTAAGATATACTTATATTTTATAAAAATGCGTGATCGTGCAACGTACGGGATGGGTATTACTAGGCTTCTCCTCGGGTAGAGATAGAATGGTTTATCTAAAAGACATGATTTAGGCTTCTCTTTCGAATTTAAATAATATCGAAACCCCTTTTCTAGTTATATTTAAACACAAATAAATAAGATATTAACTTATTCCCTCCGTCCGCTAGATAGGTCCACATTTTGCCAATTTGGGCGTCCGCACCAAAGGTCTACATTTTTTTTAAACACATGAGACCCACACACATCATTAATTCAATAAATACATGGGACTCATACACTCCACTAATACAACTATCAACTATATATTAAATAATAATACTTCTTAATCTACGTGCAAAAAATAAATATCCACCTTTCGGGCGGACGGAGGGAGTATTTCCTATTTATTTATTCAGGTGTACACACACTACACATTATACTACTATCTTATCTTTCAAGCATTCAATCACCGATCCATAGCTTTCAAATCTCTTCCTTTGTGTAAGCTGGCGCTGCATTATTCTAATTACTACGATCCCATCTTCAAGCAACTACGTGATATCTCAATCTCTGAGCGAATAAGAGGTCGAAAGTTGCCACCCTAATCATTCCCACCCCACCCCACCCCACCTACTGCAATTGGAATTACCTGATAGATTCCAATCTTGGAGCTTTTTATCGTTGCTTTACCATGATTGGCTCAAGAATAATTTTAATGGAGTGAAGAAACACGTGAATTTAAGAAACAGTGTAAAGTTAGTTTTGAGATCTGGGTTTTTTTTGGATTTTTTGGTACTGAACAATGGGGAGCTCAGAAGAGAGAGTTGTGGCTGTGATCATGGTTGGTGGACCTACTAAAGGTATGATCTTCATTCCAATTTAAAGTTGATTTTTCGTCGTTTTTCTTGGTGATTTATGATTTTGTATTGTAGTGGTGATTTGGCTACTTCTTGGATAATAATTGGACACTAGTTTGTAATTTGGTTGTGAGGAGATCAGATGGGAGTTTTCTTGATCTTGTTCACTAGTTTGTGGGAGAGAATGTATGTAGTTTTGGATACTGAAAATTAATTTTACCACTTGCTTTGAATCATTGGTTAGTGATGTAATTTTTGGAAATGCAGGGACCAGATTTAGACCATTGTCTCTGAATATTCCAAAGCCCCTTTTCCCATTAGCAGGTCAACCAATGGTTAATCATCCTATATCTGCTTGTAAAAGGGTATGCTACCTAAATTGAATGTGTGTTGATTGTATCTAAGTGTAAATAATGTGTTATACTCCATCATGTATATGATTGTGAATTGATTCTACTATAAGACTGAATTCTTCTTGTGATGAAGTTGAGAATTAACATCTAATTTTGAAGTCAATATGATAGTGTGAATTCTTTGTTTACTGTGTATCTCTTGGTAGATCCCAAATCTTGCACAGATCTACCTTATTGGCTTCTACGAAGAGCGTGAATTCGCATTATATGTCTCCTCAGTATCTAATGAGCTTAGAGTTCCTGTCCGGTAATTGTGATTTTTATAATAAAAGTTTCCTCATTTCTAAGGATTAGATTTTATAGCTCTACAATAATTTTACGTTGTGTTGTTAAACATTCTTAGGTATTTGAAAGAGGACAAGCCTCATGGGTCAGCAGGTGGACTGTATAATTTCAGGGATCTAATCATGGAAGATAATCCAGTACTCTTTCTATTCTACTCTGATTTTATTTTTTTCATAGGGATAAATCTGAGTTGATAATGAACCTTAAAAGAAATTACTTTGTATTAGTATTAACACTCACATGTTCAACCTGGCAGTCACACATCGTTTTGCTGAACTGCGATGTTTGTTGCAGTTTTCCACTCCCCGAGATGCTCGGTAATTTTTGCTGTGTTCTATGCTTTTCAATTGTTCATCTTTAGTCTACATCTGTATTTTTATTTTTAGATTATTGAATTTCTGGGATTTACAATGCAGAGGCTCACAGAAATTATGGTGGCATTGGAACCATTTTGGTAATCAAGGTGGGAGTCCTAATTTGAGCAAATATTATCCTATTCTAATCAATCGTTGATTATGTATTATTTGTTCAATTATTTTCCTTTTTCCTTCTGCAGGTTTCTCCTGAGTCTGCAAACCAGTTTGGAGAACTAGTTGCTGACCCCGTTACAAATGAACTGTTGCACTACACAGAGAAGCCTGAAACATTTGTACGTAAAATTTTGAGATTATATTAGTGTGTGGTTACATGTTGCTTGAAGTTTGCTCAATTGTGCCATTTGCCGTCTGACTCCATATTTAACAGGTGAGTGACCTTATCAATTGTGGCGTATACATATTTACCCCTGATATCTTTACAGCCATTCAAGGTGTGTCCACTCAAAGAAAAGACAGAGGTTAGTCTCGCCTACTCTTGACTTAATAAAACTAGTGTTAAATTATGAGTGAGCAATGCAGATCACCTGTCGAAGCTCTTTTAAACTAAAAGTTTGCTTTTGTTTTTAACATGTTGTATGTGTTTCTATAATATTTAATTTATTTATTTTTCTTATTTCAGCCACCCTTAGACGCGTATCCAGCTTTGAGGCACTTCAACCAGCAAACAAGTAGATCCGTCACCATGAAACTCAAAATTTTATTTCCAAACACGTTAACATGAACACAATTTTCTATAAATCGGAGTGCGTTGATTCTGAAACAGTAGTCATGAATAAATACAGAAGTTTTGCTTTAGGCCTCAGAACTATACAAAGATAGATGCTGATGAATAAAAAATTTCTTCAGAGAACTCTTTTTCATCCTCTTTTTTGTGTGATGCAAAATTTTCAACAGGAGTCTCCCCACAGATTTTGTAAGATTGGATCAGGACATTCTATCGCCACTTGCTGGGAAAAAACAATTTTATGTATATGAAACGAGGGATTTCTGGGAACAAATTAAAACTCCTGGGTGAGCCAAAGATACTGATACTTCATCCTTCACTGCTACTCTAATATCTTTGGATTCTATCTTACGGAATCATGTATCGTGCAGTATGTCCCTGAAATGTTCGGGATTGTATCTTTCTCAATTCAGGACCACCTCTCCTCATCTCTTGGCTAGTGGAGACGGCACAAAGAATGCCAAAATTTCTGGAAATGTGTACATTCATCCATCCGCAAAAGTTCATCCAACTGCTAAGGTAGTCTATTGCTAACATCAAATTTATCCCACACTTTAAGAACTTTGTGTTTTGGATCTAAATATTTGCTGATAGTAACAATTTGTATGAACTCAACATCTATGTATTATGTCGATAGCTAGTGATTCATTAAAATTTTATGTGAATACTAGAAAAAGGAAATGAGAAGGAAATGATTAGTGTGATCTAACCTCATTGAGCATTTTTGGCTGTGAAACAGATTGGTCCTAATGTCTCGATTTCAGCCAATGCTCGGATAGGAGCTGGAGTGAGGCTTGTCGACTGCATTATTCTTGATGATGTTGAAATCAAGGTACTAATCACTTGAACTGGTATTAATGCACTTGTAGCTGTTTAAATTCATTTTTCTTTCCCTATGATATTTAGGAAAATGCGGTGGTGATTCATGCGATTGTTGGATGGAAATCTTCCATCGCAAGGTGGTCCAGAGTCCAGGTATGCCCATGAATTTTGTGCAGCACATAGTTGAATTGCTGTTCATCTTGTTTCTTATTCACCATTGCCATGTTGATATCCTCTCTAAGCACATTTGCCATGTCTTGTTAAGATACTTAACAAAGTTCAGACGTCTTTGCTCGGTGCTATATTTATCCATCGTTTATCATTTGTGTTTCAGGCCTCAGGAGACCACAATGCAAAGCTTGGTGTTACCATTCTAGGTAATAACTGGACTCATATTTCTTCGTTTATCTAGCTAATTCTCTCTCCCCTTTCTCGTTCCATGGACTAATAGCTTACAATATCTGAACCAGGTGAATCAGTTACAGTAGAAGATGAAGTGGTGGTGATCAACAGCATTGTTCTTCCAAACAAGACTCTCAATGTTAGTGTTCAAGAGGAAATTATACTATGATACTAATGTTATACCACTGCCCTGTTTCCATGTACAATTATTATGTGATGTTTGTATTGTTTCTTTCGGAAATTATACTTTATTTTTTGTATATTGACATCTCTTTATTACAATAAAAGAAAATTAACCTTTTGTATGCAAATTGTTACATTTAGGTTAAAATCTCATATACTCCACAACATGATATTGCACCACCATCATATATGCCATAATAACATCTTAACATGACAACACAGCATTATAATGTAGCATCATCCAATACATGAGTTTATTATATGGTGCATCAATCTTAGACATCTCACACACAGGGTACAACACACAGTGACATACAATTCTGAAGCAGAACATTGTTTACATATTCTGAATTAAGACATGAACTTGATGTGTAATGTCCACCCCAACTCCCAAACCAGTTCAACTTCCGATTAGTTGTTTTGTGGGTCTGTGAAGAAACTATTGAGTGATGGCATAATCTCAGGTCGCTTGTTACGCACAAATTTCCTTAGAGCATGCTCCGAGTACTTCTGTCCCTCGTCGAAATTCTCCAACACTCCAGCAGCTCTACCTTCCTTGTTCACCCTGTTTACAAAGGCAATGATTCAGGTGCCAAATTTGTTAATATCAAGAACAAAGGTACATAAACTCAGATATTCCCTTTTAACTGTAATCAAGTATTGGCTATTGTCCTATTGATTTCCAGAAGCACTGGTGAATCTTGCTCTAAACACACAAAAATAAAACAAACTTCCAACAGATATGAAGTAATTTGACAGCACTCATTCATATCTTAATCGATCTAAATTGAAGAATAGTACAAACAAGTCGCGTCTCTCAATTTAAGAGGCAAAAACTTGATGCTGCAGTAGGTGCAGCTCTTATCTGTAACTCTGTTTTCAGATGATGACACTCAAGAACATTGCAAACTAAGGGAGAACTAAAATTATAGTTAACCTACACAACAATCTAACATCCATAGAGTAAAGTTGAAGTTCCTGGGAAATATCATATGCCTCAATCTGATAAGATTACAGGAAAAAACAGATGGATAGAACATACCAAAATTAACCTAGTTAGCATCATTTGAAACAAATAGAACTTCAAATTTCAGTTATGTGAGTAGATATTGCAATACAATAAAACAAAATGATATATGTTACACCTAGATCAATCTACATACATAAATTTCTCCCTTTTCCCTTGGTCAAAACTCAAGAAAAGTCTTTCTTTTTTTCCTTCTAAACGGTCAAAGATTCAAGGGAAAAAAAAAAAGAGGAAAGCAACAACTTGAATTTGCCCTCTAAATACAAAATCTTACTCTCTAAAGCACATACGCATGAGCATATATCTACATATTAAGAGAGAAAGAGAGAGGTACCTGACTTCAGGATTGATGCATATATTCCGAACCAGCTGGAAGCCACAGATCCCCACAGCAACACCCATGGCAGCAAACAGTGGATACACCTATAAACACATATATACACGCACAAAATACTTCCAAATAAAGATTTTTCCCGTGAATTAAATTGACACAACTGAAAAAGAGAGAATCTTCGAGCTACCTCAGGTCTGACCCAGCGGCTGGAAGCCATTTCCGAGCTTTTCTTCGGAAGGAATTTCGATTTCAGGAGCGGAGACGACGATGTGAAAATGGTGGGGGTGGGGGCTGTCTTGGTTAATTCACTGATAATTATTGCTTCAATATTTTCTTTACTTTTTTAATGTAAATTAAGTTAGTATTTTATTATATTATTATATTTACGGCATGGATAAGGTTTTGGTATTGGAGAAGACGAAAGTGATTGGCTGTTTGGTGGGGATGGTGGGTGGAATCTGGGTCCACACTTAATCCAATTATCAGTTGACACGTGCACTAGTAACGTTTACCGATCTTACTTCTTAAAAAAGTAAAATTTTAACTGCAATTATGACGTTTACCTAAATTATTACCAATAGAATATAGATTATAGATTATTGCTCTGTTTGAATGGTTAAATAGATTTCGTGAATGTGGTAGTTTTTCGCTATTTTTTATTAAAAAATTCAATAGATTCGTAGTAAAAGATGATTTAGGGTATAGTTTCCCTTCTCTCTCTCTTACGTGTCATTCATCCAACGAAGTGTCACAAGAAATGTCCCACCAAAATGTAACAGAAGATCCAGACCCGTAATTTGCAAACTTGCATGAGACTCATTTTGTGTATAAATAGTAATTATATTTTAATAAAAAATTATACTTAAATTAATAAAAAATAATATTGACACAGTGAAATTAAAAACAATTTGTACCACTTATTTATTTATACATCGACATCCGATTTGTAGAAATATTAATTTGGGATTTGTAGACATATTAATTCGGGAGTCCGAACTCACCGTTGACCCTCATTCCTCAGTTAAATTCTACTACACTTATTTTTAGTCAAATTACTGATACTTGATCTAAGTGCAAGTAATTCTCCAAGGAGTGTATATTGGGTGCACCCGGGTGCAAGGGTGCATCACATGTGTATAATTTTTTATATTATTATGTATACATGTTATTCTATTTTGTATACGTGTTTCATAATAATTGTATATTTTTTTCACACTAAGTTTTTCAATAAAAAACTAGCATCATATGTGTATAACTTTTTATTCAATAGTGTATATATGTTTTTTAATAATGATATATTTTTTAACACTCAATTTTTCATTAAAAAAACTAATAATTAAATTATATACATTTTTGCTCTTAATTGTATATATTTATGTTTATATTTGTGTATGAGCGTACCATAAGTTAGGATGCACCACTATAATTAGCTTATCCAAGATCTTGACAAACAAATTTGGATATTATATTTTGCAGGTCTAGTTGATTTTCCTCAACAAAGTGAAATTCTGGCCATGTAATTTGATATTAAAATACAACCACTAGTGCCTTGGTTAGAACTTTCTGTGACAACACAGGGTTAGATTTTATTAATAGACTGACACTAAAGCCTAAAGGGAAACCAAGACCTTAATCGCAAGTAAGATTTCATTATCTTTCTTATGTGTTACTCTTATGTAACCAATAGTACATGATTTTTGGTCCAAACATAAGAATGTTAAATGTGAAGAAAGATTAACCACGGGAAAAGATTGTTCTTGTCGTTCATTCATTAAGCTTTGCAAATGAATTCTTATTTTCAGTTGGATTAAAACAATGAAATATCAAAATGATTGAAGTCGAAAAAAGAAGGCCATATAAAGAAAATCAAATCACAGCTTCTCCAATTTGGAAGCTTTGGGTTTTGAAACCCTGCTGTTTCACCCTCTCCTGAAATTCCACAATCTTGTCCCTCTTGGAGAACTCGATTCGAACACGAAGGCCATCGCTCTCGTTCTCCTCAAGATCATCCAATATTCTAATCGCTGAAATGGCAGAAGGCATGCTGCATTCGATGACATGAATATCTTCAAGCGTAGATGTTTCACTGAAAGGGATATCAACCAGTTTGCTCAATCCACGAAGAACAAGCTTCCTCAGAGCTGGGAAATGGGAGCATTCTGCATTCCAGCTAATCAGGTAGCATGTATCAATTTCTAGAAACGTCAGACTTTTAAATTGCCCATCAACGGCGTTCCAATTGCGTCCTCTAACCGACTGTTGCTTCAGTTTGAGGACTTCGAGGTAATGCAATGAACCAATTATCGCCAAGTCTCTCCACTGAAGCTCGCAAGATTCCAATGTCAACCTCTTCAGTTTATCCGGAAACATGAGGTTATCTAGCAGATCGTCTCGATCTGGCACTGCATTGAAGCAATAGCATAGTGACTCAAGCTCTTTGAAGTTGCCCACATTGGCAAGATTATATCTTGAACTTGCTTTACCTTCATCCGAGGAATCATCAGAACCTTCCCCTGAGAAGTCATCATAAGAAATACGAAGTTTCTTAATGCTGCTCATTCTCCAACAGACCTCTTCACTACACTTGAAATCCAACACTGTCCCAAGTGTCTGCAGGTTTCGCAAAATAAAGTCATCTTGCTTCTTACTCGGAGGAGGATCAGGAAGAAAAATTTTGCGAAACTGGAGATGCCTAAGCTGTTGCATCTCCCAAATCTCGGGCGGTGCAGTAACATTGTCAATACTTATGTCAATAATCAAAGTTTGCACGTTCCAAAGTAGGGACATTGGCAAAGGAAGATCATAGGTGTACTTCCAACCAATTGGGGCAGTGACAGATTCATAGGCAAGAAGCCTCAAGTTAACCTGCTGAAAAGTGGCATCTAAGGAATCCCAACAAGCCTCAGTCAACACTCTCAACAATCTAGGCTTACATGACAACCGAGTAGGAGATTGACATATTAGAGAACGAGCAAGTGATGTAGATTCCAGAGCACAGAAGACTTGGGAGTCCTCTGCAGTGCCTCCATGAATAATGATGCGTCGCTCCCTGTGTATCTCGAGTGGAGTGTCGAGCACCTTCATCACACAAAGAAACTTCTCCTTTTCAACTATCCTCATACAAAAATATCTTAAAAGATCATGAATTTTGCAAGTTTTGAATTTTCCATTGGAACCCAAACCACAAACTAGAACGAGGTTCCTATCAATTAGATCCTCTATGTAAGCCTTAGCAATTTCTTCCAAGCTTTGATGTTTAATTGGTTTAAGAAATCCCTCAGCGATCCAAAGTTTGATAAGTTGGGAAACACAAATTTCATGACCTTCCGGAAATATTCCCATGTAAAGAAAGCATGGTTTCAGATGAGCAGGCAAGTGATCATAACTCAATGATATAATTTTGAAACATCGATCCTCTTCAGCAGAAGTGACAATTGAGTTTATGTGGTTCTCCACATACTCCCAATCTTCCACCCTGGTAGATTTCCCAAGAAGTCCCCCAATCACAACAATTGACAATGGAAGTCCCCTGCACTTCTCAACAACCCTCCTGCCAATTTCTTCTAATTTAGCCTTATGAGGAACTTCTTGAGCAAATGCCTTCTGACAAAACAATTCCCAACTCTCATTTTCTTCCATAGATTTCACCACAAGTGTGAATGAACCCAAACGATCAGCCACACGAGACACCCTAGTAGTTATTATAACTCTACTTCTATTATGATCTTCTCGAAGAAAAAATTGTATTTCTTCCCAAAGAGCAATGCTTTTTTCATCGTCATCCATTCCATCTAATATAAACAAGTATCTCCTACGTGATAAGAGTTTGAATAATTTATCACCTAATTCAAGCTCAGATAGTTTTTCATCAATTTCAAAATTGGGTTCACTCACTAAAGAAATCGCTTCTGAAAGAATTTTACAAAGGATTTCTCTAACATTGTATAACCCAGAAACAGTAATCCAAGCATGAACATCAAGGTATGGATTTTTAAGTAAACGTTCATAAAGGTTTCTAGCAAGAGTAGTCTTACCGATTCCAACCATACCAGAAATTGCGATTACTAGTCGACCCGATTCTTCTCCAGTTAGCTTCCCCAAAAGCGTATTATAGTAGCCATCAAATCCAACCATGGTAGAGGTTCCAATGGTAAGAGATCTTGATGAAGTAGAAGCAGGCATGGAGTGTGTGGGCTCCTTATCTTCGATCTTCTCCTTAAATTTCTTAACCTTTAACTCGATAGACTCCATGTTAGCTACAATATTCTGCAGATCGAAGTGTTTAATATCTGAATCGGGTGTTAATTGAGTGGATGCTGGAAGAATTTGATCCACTATATGAGATTCGATTACATCTTCAGCCTCATGGGTCGCGGATGCAACTTGGATCTCCAGATCTTCTACTTCTGCAGTACCTCCATGGGAATTTGTCTCTATGAAATCCAGCAAGAAATCAAGCTGGTCGCTCAAAGATTTAATCTGGGTATGGTCGAAAGAGGTGGAAAGGCGAGGATGATAATTGATGTTGTGAATAGTATTCACTAAAGAAACTAGAGCTGCATAAGCTGCCATTGCTGAATTTGATGTTTTTTCTCTTTCTCTCAAGAAGCAGGTGATATTTGATCAATTATAGTTTAGTGGAGACATGATTTAAGAACTGACCCCAGTTATTGCGACTCCAAATGATCACATCAACAAGTAAATAAATAATTAAGGAAAATCGAGAGATATTGAAATTACAAAATAGAACATTTGGTTTCAATTACTCCCTCCGTCCCAAGGGTGGCGAAATTTTTTTGCACGTAGATTAAGGGATATAATATTTAATGGGTAGTTGGGGTAGTGAACTTAGTCTCAATTAGAGTAAGCGTACTCTATCGTTGTGTGTAAACGTGGTGACCAAATTCAAAATTTATAATATCGAACTCAAGGGAGAAAATGATGTATCCGTATTCAAAATATGTTTCACTCTAGAAGGACTAATCAATAAAGGGGGAGTTTAATTACACTACAGTTAACAACTAGGAAAGCAATTAAAGATATATCATGTACAAATGAGATGGATGATGGGTGATGGTGAGCAATCTAAGAAGTATGTAAGGCAAACAATATCATAGAAAAGACTCATGTAGACTCATCCACACATGCATTGAAGGTTATCATGTTTTGATATTAAGGGCAATCACTTATGTACCCCTAATCCCTATGGCCAAGGCAATTAGGTTCTCAACTCTTTTACAAGTTTAAATCTCCTAGGATTGTGTCTTACTCTCAATTCCCATGAAGGTACTATGATTATAAGTTGGGTTCCCCTCACTAGTTTATCACTAATGTTCTATCATGAGGTTCTAAGCACAAGAAGGGTATGACTTACCTCCCCTCATACTAACTAAGTCATCACATGCAATCAATAATTCAATTAAACTACTAAGTATAATATTGGAATGACAATTCTAATACTATGAATAAAGAATTTAACCACACAAATCATACACGAAATGAGAATAAGCATTCATGATAGAAAATATTTATAACAATCATTTCATCAAACATGTGGTGTGCAAAATCTACATTATCCTTCACCAATCATATTGCTAGCCTCACATGAGGACTAACCACTATAGATCATTACAAAAACAATAAAATCTATGACTTGCTCCAATTGAGCTAAATAATGAAGAAAATAACAAATCAAAGGTTGATTGACTTCCCTTTTGGAGTTGGCCCTATCTTCCTTCAACATGCTCAAATCTTCACTTCTTGATGTTCTTCCCTTCTTAGATTGGTGGATTGGTGGAATGGATGGTTGGATTTGAGGAAATTAAGGGGAATGGATGGATGGATTGAAGGATAGAGAGATGAGATGGAGATGGATGAAGATGGAGGTGTAAAATGGCTAGAGTGGTGTGTGATGTGTGTGGGCAACCAAAACCCTCGATTTTCTGGTGCAAATGGTGTAATTGAGGGTATTTATACCCCCTTGGAAAATTTGAAAATAGCACTTTAACATTTGGCACTTTTGCATAAAAACACGCACGTGTTTTTTTGCACCTGCCCGTGTTTTCTTGTAATTTTTCAGCTCTCTGGACATTCTTTGCACTTCTGAATAGACAACACTTTTCTGAATAGTATTGTCTTTTCTGTGTTATCTTGGGTTCGTTCTCCCTCGTTTTAACTTCGAATTGAGATCTGCTTTTTCCTACGTCTTCCTTTTCACCTCTAGAATTCATTTATACCTGAAAATTACACAAATTCCACCAAAATACAAATTCTCTAAATATTTACAAATATCGCGCAATTTAAGACACTTAAACACTCAAACTAAGCGTAATTATATGGAACCATGCTATAATTGGATCCTAAATTCATGAGATTTCTACACTCATCAGGTAGTTGAGGTGAGAGAAATAATATTTTAAGTAGGTGTATTAATGTGAAGTGTGGGGTTATAGAGAGAGAAAAAATTAATTTGTGTGGGTCCCTTTTACTAAAAAGAGAAGTGCACCTCTTGTGTTGGGACGAAGAAAATGGTAAAATGCACTCCTTGTCGTGGGACGAAGGGAGTATTAGTTTAGGGACAATTTTTGCATGGAACAATTTTAAACTTTTTAAATTAGTTATCACCCTCCTTATAAAATATTATCATTTTTTATTTGTACTATAAATTATTCATGAAATAAAATTATCATTTTTTATTAATTGAGTATCACTTTTAATTATATAAGTTATCACTTTTTATCCATTTTATATGAATCTTACATGAGACGATATCACAAGTTTTTGCCTTAGTTTAGTACTACTTCAAAATATTTAAACTAAAACGATGTCTTTATTAAATACTACAAAATACTTGGACTTTTGTTTTCGCCATCTTGAATCTTCGGGGTTAGCATTTAGGTATTATACTCTAAAGACATGCTGTTTGATTAACCTCTCAAACAACATAGCATAAGGAATATAACATGATCCATAACACTATAATATAACACGACATCCGATGACTTATTTTGGATTGTTTTGGACCTCTTCAGTACTCTGCTTTCCTCTGCTTTTTAGCTCTAAATTTGAAGTAGGAGCAGTTTATTAATGATATTACTATAATTTTTTTAATTAAAAATATTATCAATTTTTATCTATTCCATTAATAATTGTTAATGAAATAGTCTAGCCGAACGTTTATTACTTCCATTGCATAAGTATAATATTTTAGTATCTCACAAATTTTTACAAAAAAAATTCACTGAGCATATGAGGGAGGATATTGTTGCCTTTTAATATTATGAAAATAAAAAGTAAAAAATTTACACAAGACATCTCATTCTCATGGAATTCTTTGCGACTAAACACTTCAGTTTCTTAATCCTTGAAAAGAACATGATAATCACAGACTATCTATGTGCAAATTACTGCTGCTCAAGCCTTCTAGTTCCAGCCTTTCTCGAAACTCCTCCAGCTTCATCTTTTGACTGAAGAAGCTAACTCTGACCTGAAGCTGCTCATTGCCCATATCTTCTTGTTCCTTCAGTATTCTAGCTGCCGACATGGCTACAGAAATGCTGCAGTCAACCACAGTAATGTTTATAAGAGTTGGTATTTCTCCCATATCTGAAGGGATCTCAGTCAATTTGTTCAATTTGATTAGAACAAGCTTCTCTAAGGATGGGTAATGGAAGCAGTCTGCATCCCAGTGAATCAGATAGCATGAATCAATTTCAAGATACTTTAGATGTTGGAATCCCCCCTCAACAGGCTGCCATCTGCGTCCTCTAACCGATTGATGTTTCAGCTTGAGAACTTCAAGAAAGGGCAACGAACCAATCATTGACAAATCACTCCAGTGAAGCTCACAATATTCTAACACCAACTTCTTGAGGGATTGTGGGAATTTAAGGTTCTTTAGCAAATCATCTCGATCTGGCACAGCATTGAATCCGCAGTGGAGAGATTCAAGTCTGTTAAATTTGTCCACATTAGGGAGACCATACTCATCTTCCTCCGAGAAATCATCATAAAAAATACGCAGTTTCTCAATGTTGGGCATTCTCCAACAAACCTCTTGACTGCACCTGAAATCCAACACTGTCCTGAGTGTTTGAAGATTTTTCAAAACAAAGCCACCTTCATCATTGCTCAGAGGAGGATCAGGCAAAGAAACTCTGTGGAACTGGAGATGCCTAAGTTGAGACATCTCCCAAATTTCAGACGGTGCAACAACTTTCTCAACAATTCCATAAATTATCAAAGTTTGCACATTCCAAAGTAAAGATATTGAAGAAGGAAGCTTGTAAGTACTAATCAAAACAAAAGGGGCGTGAATAGATCTCCATGAAAGGAACCGCAAGTTGACATGTTGAAATGTAGCATCTATGGAATCACTGTACACCTCAATCAATACTCTCAACAATCTGGATTTAAATGATATCATGGCAGGACTCTCGCTTATTAGGGTGCGAGAAAATGGTGCTGATTCCAAAGTATGCAAGAGTTCAGAGTTCTCATCAGTGCTTCCTTGAAAAATGATTCGACGCTCCCAATTCTTGTCCTGTGGAATGTTAAACACCCTCTTGATAACAAGAAACTTCTCCTTTGTAGCTACTTTTAAACACAAGTCTCTCAAAAGATCATGCATATTACAGGTTTTCAATTTCCCATTGGATCCCAAGCTACCTACTAAAATGAGGCCCCTGTCAATGAGATTCTGCAAGGATTCCTCAGCAACTTTTTCCAAGCTTATGCCTGGAATTGGATTTAGTATTCCCTCTGCCACCCAAAGTTTAATGAGTTGGGAGGCACGAATCTCATAGCTTTCTGGAAATACTCCCATGTAAAGAAAACATGGTTTCAGATGTGCAGGCAAATGATTATAACTCAGATGTAGTAACTGGAACATCTGCTCACCTGTTTCAAAATTCACAGATGAGCTAACATTCCTTTCAATATTCTCCCAAGACTCTCTTGTCTTGGGGGATTTTTGAAGTAGCCCTGCAATCACAATAATTGCAAGGGGAAGTCCTCTGCACTGTTGAACAATAGCCTTTCCAATATCTTCTAAGTGAGGAGGGCAACTCTCTCCAACAAACACCCAATTACGAAATAGTACCCAGCTTTGTTCTTCGTCCAAAAAATTGATCTCAAGTTTCGAGGAGCCAATATAACTAGCCAAGTCTGACAGCCTTGTAGTTATAATTATTCGACTTCCATTGTGGTGGTCTGGAAAGAAGTACTTCACTCTGTCCCAAGCATCAGTGCTCCAGACATCATCTAAAACAAGCAAGTATCTCCTACCAAATAAACTCTTGTATAATCGAATACCTAATTCACCAGTTAGTGTTTTTCCATCTAGTTCGCTAGTGGGTACTCCTAGGCTTAAAAGAATTTCCAAAAGCATTTGTACCAAATTGAAATCTTGTGATAAAGTAACCCAAGCACGAGCATCAAAATGTTGCACAATAATTGGATCTTCAAAAGCATTTCTAGCAATTGTGGTCTTACCGATACCTCCCATTCCAACAATTGGGATTATTTGCAGATCATCTCGTCCATATAAGAGTAGATCCAGGAGTTGTATCATGTAGCCATCAAATCCCACCATAGGAGTCTTCTCAAACTTAAGAGGTCTTGATGAATTTATAGAACTTGAGTATAAGAGCTGCTCATCTTCGAATCTCCTCCATTCTTCCATACCCTCCAAAACCCGTACCTTGACAGAATCCAACTCTTCTATCACTATTTCCAGATCGAGCAACGAAATGGGACTTTCTTTGCTAGATACAGCAAGAATTTGGTCCGCCACGTGGGATTCAATTACATCTTCAGCCGCATAAGCTGCAGATGCAATTCGGATCTTCAATTCTTCCATTTCTCCCTCGCTCCTACCTCCATCTGAATTATAACTCTCTACAAACTCCAGCAAGAAGTGAATCGTTTCGCCAAGAGATTTAATCTGGTTTCTGTCGAGAGAAACCGAAAGGCGCGGATGATTCTGGATCTGCTCCACAGTATTGAAAAGAGACACTAGAGCTGCATATGCTGCCATCTCTTGTAATCTTTGATCTGGTATTTCCTTTAATTGGAAGAAAGGAAGAAAACAGTAAGAAGTGAGAGAATATTTGATTTATGACGTGTTTTGGGGATTTAAGACAAACAGATTCATTGATTTCAAGTTTTCAACAACGAAGCAGCAATCGGCCTCAATTATTAAGAATTTAATTATTTCCATTTAGGCTTTGTCCCAAGTCCCAACTGGATTTTATTTTTATTATTATAATAATTATTATTATTTTTTCTTTCTAAAGATTTCTCTCTCTCTCTCTCTCTTTTTAATCACCATCACAGATTACACAGCATCACTCACCGCGGGCCTACATAGTGTAGAAAATTTATTTGGTAAATGAAATAAATTCAAAATGGACCGATTAGGCCCATTTTATAACGGGCCTAAACTTGAATTAGGTCTTAATTGGGCCTATATCCGTAGAATCAGAGCTTGGCCTTTCGTCTACAGTGTGTTTAATTAGAAAAAAGAAGTGTATATATTGATATACTATGTACATAAATATCATCAATTCTTTTAAATTGAGTAAACAATGCGTAATATTACATCAATATAGTAAATATGATATTAAATAAGGATTAATTTGAACTTAAAAGCAGTTGATAAAAAGATTTAAGTTTTTTTCTTTCTCCAAAAAATCAAAGATATAAATTATTTTTTATATTTTTAAGTGGATTATATCCGTGCAGCACACAAGCTTTAGGTGTGTTTTTGAGAAATTGATAATATTATAGTTAAGTGTTTTTTTTTAAAGGGTGACCTTAAAATTTGAATGGAGTAAAATAGAGATGTGAAGTTAAAAGTTGTTAACGAATAACGAAATACATACCGTGGTGGTTGTATGTTTTCCAAACAAGAGAGTGGAGTAAAATATTGCGAGGGAGGAATTAATTTATTTAAACTGGAATGAAACATAAAATCATGGAGTAATATTGAAACGATCATGGACGACTTTTATATATATATATATATATATATATATATATATATATATATATATATATATATATATATATATATATATATATATATATATATATATATATATATATTTTGTTGGTTCTCATTTCCATAACTTGTGATCAGTAGGTACCCCTTTGATGCATTTGTACTTTTGATGCTGAGAACAATCATTCTGCCTTTGTTTTCTCAAACTCTTCTATTTCAAGTGTTATTTCACATTTGATACTCCACTTGAGCTCATGAACTTGTTCATCAACTAGACCACCTACTTTTGTCCTTCTTAACCAGTAATTTCACTGCAAAGTTTGTTTATTTTCATATCTTACCACTTATGCATGGTTGGAGTTTGAAGATAATCAGCACTATTTTTTTTGGAACCATGTGTAAGCATAATTTCATAAACAATCAATTTATTAATTGACATGGATCTTAGATCTTCATGATTTTCACATCACATAAACACGATTAGAAGACTTACCTTAAGACGCCAGCCATTGGCGGTATTCCTGAAATATGTTCCTACGAGTAGGGCAAGGAACTGGTTTCTCTCTCCTCACCCCTTTCTTTATGGCACAGTACGTAAGACTTAATGTGATAGATTATCATAACACCGTGTCTCTTTTAATAGGTGGAGAGAGGACCAGATCTGAATATTAAATCTTAATCAAATCACATTCTATCAATGTGATTTGTTATCCATAAATATGACCTTATTTATCTCATATATATTATTTATTTAAACCATATCTTTATTAAGATATTTAATCATAATAAATATCTTATATATCTAATTAATTATTAATGGCATTAGGCCATAATAATCTTACATTCTCCCACTTGGCCGAGTGACAGAATTAAACATTAAACGTAAGGATTTAAATAATTTACATAAGTTGCGCAATATAAGATAAATTAATTGGTTAATCCATAATGTCAATATTAAGTATAGACTAACATAAGTTATGACAGTTCTATATCCTTTACTCGACATAGTTCCTTCCATGTACTATGATATTAGCTTTCTACTCAACGTGACTAATTAACCTAAAGATCAATAATGATCCACATAAGTATTTCAATTTGAGATAAAATCTTGTTTAATTAATGTCAACATTCATGTATACTAAAATGACAAAACAAGATATATTAATTAGAAACAAAACATAATAAGCTCTTAATGTCAATTGTTAATCATAGGTTTGGTACAACCTTTTAATGATCTCATATTCATATAACGTTCAATGAATATTTTAGAGAAGATCATTTGCATAATGGATCCGAAATCATAAGATTTGTGCCACTATGCTCGATTGCCATATTTGTTTCTAAAATTCTTCTTAACGACAAATACTTTTATTCCATATGTTTTAGCAATTTTGGAATATCCATCGTTTTAGAGAAGAACAATGCATCAAAATAATCATAATAAGTTTTCAACGACTTGACATTATTGTCAACTTATTTCAAGTCTTGAAATTAAGTTCCACATTCAATTTTCTTAAATTGTAGCTTCAAATCATGCCACAAGTTAACTTTAATAGTGAATGTACGTAGTTTTCAAAAAAATATTTTCACACTTTTGCATGACACAATATCTCCGACTAAGAAACATAAAAGTCGAAGTGAACTTTATTGCATCATATAACCATCTTAATCTGAATATATATTTAATTAGATCTAAGTAATTAAAATTTCGATAAGTAAGCACAGATGCTTCATTTCATCCAAAAATTCCATAATATTCTTTATGCAACATTCTGGTCATCCATTTATGAATCACTTCAATAATGATCAAGCATTCTAACAGTAAGGCTGATATTTGGTCTTTGTACAATTTTGCATATCTTAAGATACCAATAAAATATGCATAAGGAATATTATAGTATGTTCCAATTTATTATTGGACATTACATAAGGTTGAACTTATCTCCCTTCCGAATTGGAACGTGCTTTACAAACACCTTTCTATCCATAACCTTTATTGAACTTTATTAACATATACTTACGGAGACATCTTTAATTGTCTCACCATATGTTTCATTCCAAAGTTCTTTAAGAGAAATTTATTGGTTTCACATAATAAACCAAGATCATCAGTTGCAAGCAAGTTTATCATCACATATAGAATTAATGTGCTCCCACTGACTTTCAAATATGTACATTGATTTACGATGTTTTCTTTAAATTCAAAAAATATCATGAAAGGAAAGCATGCTTAAGTTTGTATGTTAATTCTTTAAGTTTACACGCCATGTGATATTTTTTCTTAAATGGAAAAACTCTTGAGTTGATCCATTTAACTTGATCATCTACAGTCATAATGAGTTACAAAGTTATGATAATTCTGATAGAGTCCTGTATAGAAATAATTTGTTATATCTCTTTACAATTATGCCATCTTTTTGAGTAAAATCTTGAGCAATAACTTTAGTTTTATATTTTTCGATATTGCCATCATAAAGATACATTCATATCAAATTCTTTTATAACTTTCTGGCAATTGTTACAAGATATAAACTTCATTAATTGAGTCATTGAATTCAACTTGTCTTTCATAGTATTTACTCATTTAATAGAATTAGTATTTTTCATTACTTGTTCCAAAACTGGAATTTATCATTTATTATAATGTCAAATTTTATCTCATTTTATTATACCACATATGCAATCATTAGAAATAGCAGATGTATTGTCTTTAAGACATTCTTAATGCT